>JACEEZ010018706.1:0-53215 GCA_016584305.1 Chionoecetes opilio | reverse complement strand
ATTTCCCTAAATTTGAAAAATACATATTTTAGCTATAAATTGTAAAATATAGTTGTAAAGTCAAATGATAAAACATATATTTTAGTTCTTACAGTTTTAAGATAAAATATACTAATTTATAAAATAAATAATACTATTATTGTAATAACTAGCAAATATAAAAAAATATTCTACAATATAAGAAATATACTTCAATTGTAGAAAAAAACAACTCTTCACTGATAACTAGCTAAAATCATTGAAAACACTACATTTTATGGGTTTATAGCAATATGATAAGTAAAACTACTTGTATATATACAATAACGCAACAGTTTACAAGAAACTATGAAAAACGCTTGCACTATACCGTTATATCACAATAAATAACCTCTTACTCTTCTATTTAATAGCTTAATGTAATATAAGCTACTTATAGGTGCAAATTATTCTAAAAAGAGGATTTTATACTTCAGTTTGTAGGAAAACAGCTATATATCACTGATAACTAGCCAAAATCATTGAAAACACTACATTTTATGGGTTTATAGCAATATAATAAGTAAAACTACTTGTATATATACAATAACGCTACAGTTTAGAAGAAACTATGAAAAACGCTTGCAATATACCGTTATATCACAATAAATTACCTCTTACTCTTTTTTTAATAGCTTAATGTAATGTAAGCTACTTATAGGTGCAAATTATTCTTAAAAGAGGATTTTATACTTCAATTTGTAGGAAAACAGCTATATATCACCGATAAATAGCTAATATCATTGAAAACACTACATTTTATGGGTTTATAGCAATATGATAAGTAAAACTACTTGTAAATATACAATAACGCTACAGTTTACAAGAAAGTATGAAAAACGCTTGCAATATACCATTATATCACAATAAATAACCTCTTACTCTTCTATTTATTAGCTTAATGTAATGTAATCTACTTATAGGTCCATATTATTCTAAAAAAAGGATTGTATACTTCAATTTGTAGGAAAACAGCTATATATCAACGATAAAGAGCTAATATCATTGAAAACACTAAATTTTTTGGGTTTATAGCAATATGATAAGTAAAACTACTTGTATATATACAATAACGCTACAGTTTACAAGAAACTATGAAAAACACTTGCAATATACCGTTATATCACAATAAATAACCTCTTACTCTTCTATTTAATAGCTTAATGTAATGTAAGCTACTTATAGGTGCATATTATTCTAAAAAGAGGATTTTGTACTTCAATTTGTAGGAAAACAGCTATATATCACTGATAACTAGCTAAAATCATTGAAAACACTACATTTTATGGGTTTATAGCAATATAATAAGTAAAACTACCTGTATATATACAATAACGCTACAGTTTAGAAGAAAATATGAAAAACGCTTGCAATATACCGTTATATCACAATAAATAACCTCTTACTCTTCTATTTATTAGCTTAATGTAATGTAAGCTACTTATAGGTGCAAATTATTCTAAAAAGAGGATTTTACACTTCAATTTGTAGGAAAAGAGCTGTATATCACCGATAAATAGCTAAGATCATTGAAAACACTACATTTTATGGGTTTATAGCAATATGATCAGTAAAACTACTTGTATATATATACAAAAACGCTACAGTTTACAAGAAACTATGAAAAACGCTTGCAATATACCGTTATATCACAATAAATAACCTCTTACTCTTCTATTTAATAGCTTAATGTAATGTAAGCTACTTATAGGTGCAAATTATTCTAAAAAGAGGATTTTACACTTCAATTTGTAGGAAAACAGCTATATATCACTGATAACTAGCTAAAATAATTGAAATTATTACATTTTATGGGTTTATAGCAATATAATAAGTAAAACTACTTGTATATATACAATAACGCTACAGTTTAGAAGAAACTATGAAAAACGCCTGCAATATACCGTTATATCACAATAAATAACCTCTTACTCTTCTATTTAATAGCTTAATGTAATGTAAGCTACTAATAGGTGTAAAATGTTCTAAAAAGAGGATTTTATACTTCAATTTGTAGGAAAATAGCTATAAATCACCGATAAATAGCTAATATCATTGAAAACACTAAATTTTATGTGTTTATAGCAATATGATAAGTAAAACTACTTGTATATATACAATAACGCTACAGTTTACAAGAAACTATGAAAAACGCTTGCAATATACCGTTATATCACAATAAATACCTTCTTACTCTTCTATTTATTAGCTTAATGTAATATAAGCTACTTTTAGGTCCAAATTATTCTAAAAAAAGGATTGTATACTTCAATTTGTAGGAATACAGCTATATATCACCAATAACTAGCTAAAACCATTGAAAAGTACACATTTTGTGGGTATAAAGCATTATCATAAGGTATATTCCTTCTATTAATGATATAACACTACAATTAAGAAGAAACTATGAAAAACACGTATAATATACAATTGTATCACAATATAGTCTCAAACTCCTATTATGAGCTTACAGTAGTTTAAAATAGCAATTTCTAACGAAAACGACTATAATTCCACATTTTGAATTTCTCTATCTAATCTCTATCTCTATTTCTTCTAAAAGGGCTGAATAATGTCAATTTTCGACATTTTTTAGACATTCAAAAATACATTAAAACACTTGTAAAAACGTTGTTTTTAAGAATAAAATTGATACATAAATTACATGAAAAATACATATTTAAAGCTCTTAATATTGTAAAATATAGTTGTGTAAAAGTGCTGAATAATGTCAAATTTCGACATTTTTTAGGCTTTCAAAAATACATTAAAACACTTGAAAAAACGTTGTTTTTAAGATTAAAATTGATGCATAAATTTTATGAAAAATACATATTTCTAGCTATTAATTTTGTAAAATATAGTTGCAACAAATATAAAAAGCTCTTTAGCTACAGATATAAAGAAATATACTTCAATTTGTAGAAAAAACAACTCTTCACTGATAACTAGCTAAAATCATTGAAAACACTACATTTTTTGGGTTTATAGCAATATGATAAGTAAAAGTACTTGTATATATAAAATAACGCTACAGTTTACAAGAAACTATGAAAAACGCTAGCAATATACCGTTATATCACAATAAATAACCTCTTACTCTTCTATTTAATAGCTTAATGTAATGTAAGCTACTTATAGGTGCAAATTATGCTAAAAAGAGGATTTTATACTTCAATTTGTAGGAAAACAGCTATATATCACTGATAACTAGCTAAAATCATTGAAAACACTACATTTTATGGGTTTATAGCAATATAATAAGTAAAACTACCTGTATATATACAATAACGCTACAGTTTAGAAGAAACTATGAAAAACGCTTGCAATATACCGTTATATCACAATAAATAACCTCTTACTCTTCTATTTATTAGCTTAATGTAATGTAAGCTACTTATAAGGGCAAATTATTCTAAAAAGAGGATTTTACACTTCAATTTGTAGGAAAACAGCTGTATATCACCGATAAATAGCTAAGATCATTGAAAACACTACATTATATGGGTTTATAGCAATGTGATAAGTAAAACTACTTGTATATATACAAAAACGCTACAGTTTACAAGAAACTATGAAAAACGCTTGCAATATACCGTTATATCACAATAAATAACCTCTTACTCTTCTATTTAATAGCTTAATGTAATGTAAGCTACTTATAGGTGCAAATTATTCTAAAAGAGGATTTTATACTTAAATTTGTAGGAAACAGCTATATATCACTGATAACTAGCTAAAATAATTGAAATTATTACATTTTATGGGTTTATAGCAATAAAATAAGTAAAACTACTTGTATATATCAATAACGCTACAGTTTAGAAGAAACTATGAAAAACGCCTGCAATATACCGTTATATCACAATAAATAACCTCTTACTCTTCTATTTAATAGCTTAATGTAATGTAAGCTACTAATAGATGCAAATTTTTTCTAAAAGAGGATTTATACTTCATTTGTAGGAAAATAGCTATATATCCCGAAATAGCTAATATCATTGAAAACACTACATTTTATGGTTTATAGAAATATGATAAGTAAAACTACTTGTTATATACAATAACGCTACAGTTTACAAGAAACTATGAAAATGCTTGCAATATACCGTTATATCACAATAAATACCTTCTTACTCTTCTATTTATTAGCTTAATGTAATGTAAGCTACTTTTAGGTCCAAATTATTCTAAAAAAAGGATTGTATACTTCAATTTGTGGGAAATACAGCTATATATCACCAATAACTAGCTAAAACCATTGAAAAGAACACATTTTGTGGGTAAAAAGCATTATCATAGGTATATTCCTTCTATTAATGATATAACACTACAATTAAGAAGAAACTATGAAAAACACGTATAATATACAATTGTATCACAATATAGAGTCTGAAACTCCTATTATAAGCTTACAGTAGTTTAAAATAGCAATTTCTAACGAAAACTACTATAATTCCACATTTTGAATTTCTCTTTCCAAAAAAGGGCTGAATAATGTCCATTTTCAACTTTTTTTAGCCCTTAAAAAATACATTAAAACACTTGAAAAACGTTGTTTCTAATTTAAAATTGATACATTATTTTCATGAAAAATACACATTTTAAGCTCATAATATTGTAAAATAAAATTTGTGAAAAAGTGCTGAATAAAGTCTAATTTCAAACATTTTTTAGCCTTTCAAAATACATTAAATACTTGAAAAAACTTATTTTAAGATTAAAATTGATATCTAAATTTCATGAAAAATACATATTTTTAGCTTTTAAATTTTGTAAAATATAGTTGTAGCAAATATAAAAGGCTATTTAGCTACAGATATAAAGAAATTACTTCAATTTGTAGAAAAAAAAAACTCTTCACTGATAACTGCTAAAATCATTGAAAACACACATTTTAGGGGTTTTATAGCAATAGGATAAGTAAAACTACTTGTATATATATAAAAACGCTACATTTTTACAAGAAACTATGAAAAACGCTTACAATTAACCGTTATATCACAATAAATAACCTCTTACTCTTCTATTTAATAGCTTAATGTAATGTAAGCTACTTTAGGTTCAAATTATTTTTAAAAAGGGGATTTTATACTTCAATTTGGAGGAAAACAGCTATATATCCCCGAGAAATAGCTAATATCATTGAAAACCTACTTTTAGGGGTTTTATAGCAATATGATAAGTAAAACTACTTGAAAATATAAAATAACGCTACAGTTTACAAGAAACTATGAAAAACGCATGCAATATACCATTATATCAAAAATAAATACCTCTTACCTTCTATTTATTAGCTTAGTGTAATGTAAGCTACTCATAGGTCCAAATTATTCTAAAAAAAGGATTGTATACTTCAATTTGTAGGAAAACAGCTATATATCAACGATAAAGAGCTAATATAATTGAAAACACTAAATTTTTTGGGTTTATAGCAATATGATAAGTAAAACTACTTGTATATATACAATAACGCTACAGTTTCCCAAAGAAACTATGAAAAACGCTTGCAATATACCGTTTATATCACAATAAATAACCTCTTACTCTTCTATTTAATAGCTTAATGTAATGTAAGCTACTTATAGGTGCATATTATTCTAAAAAGAGGATTTTGTACTTCAATTTGTAGGAAAAAGCTATATATCACTGATAACTAGCTAAATCATTGAAAACACTACATTTTATGGGTTTATAGCAATAAAATAAGTAAAACTATCTGTATATATAAAATTTAACGCTACAGTTTAGAAGAAACTATGAAAAACGCTTGCAATATACCGTTATATCACAATAATAACCTCTTACTCTTCTATTTATTAGCTTAATGTAATGTAAGCTACTTATGGGGGCAAATTATTCTAAAAAGAGGATTTTACACTTCAATTTGTAGGAAACAGCTGTTATCACCGATAAATAGCTTAAGATCATTGAAAACACTACTTTATATGGGTTTATAGAAATTTAATAATAAAACTACTTGGTATATATACAAAAAACGCTACATTTTTACAAGAAACTATGAAAAACGCTTGCAATATACCGTTATATCACAATAAATAACCTCTTACTCTTCTATTTATTAGCTTAATGTAATGTAAGCTACTTATAGGCCCAAAATTATTCTAAAAAAGGATTGTATACTTCAATTTGTGGGAAAACAGCTATATATAAACGATAAAGAGCAAATATAATTAAAAACACTAAATTTTTTGGGTTTTATAGAAATATGAAAAGTAAAACTACTTGTATATATACAATAACGCTACGTTTACAAGAAACTATGAAAAACCCCTTGCAATATACCGTTATATCACAATAAATAACCTCTTACTCTTCTATTTAATAGCTTAATGTAATGTAAGCTACTTATAGGTCATATTATTCTAAAAAGAGGATTTTGTACTTCAATTTGTAGGAAAAACAGCTATATATCATGATAACTAGCTAAAATCATTGAAAACACTACATTTTTATGGGTTTATAGAAATATAATAAGTAAAACTACCTGTATATATACAATAACGCTACAGTTTAGAAGAAACTGAAAAAACGCTTGCAATATACCGTTATATCACAATAAATAACCTCTTACTCTTCTATTTATTAGCTTAATGTAATGTAAGCTACTTATAAGGGCAAATTATTCTAAAAGAGGTTTTTACACTTAAATTTGTAGGAAACAGCTGTATATCACCGAAAAATAGCTAAGATCATTGAAAACCACTACATTATAGGGGTTTATAGCAATGTGATAAGTAAAACTACTTGTATAATACAAAACGCTACAGTTTACAAGAAACTATGAAAAACGCTTGCAAATACCATTATATCACAAAAAATAACCTCTTACTCTTCTTTTTTAATAGCTTAATGTAATGTAAGCTACTTATAGGTGCATATTATTCTAAAAAGAGGATTTTGTACTTCATTTTGTGGGAAAAACAGCTATATATCACTGATAACTAGCTAAAATCATTGAAAACACTACTTTTTATGGGTTTTATAGCAATATAATAAGTAAAACTACCTGTATATATACAATACGCTACAGTTTAGAAGAAAATATGAAAAACGCTTGCAATATACCGTTATATCACAATAAATAACCTCTTACTCTTCTATTATTAGCTTAATGTAATGTAAGCTACTTATAGGTGCAAATTATTCTAAAAAGAGGATTTACACTTCAATTTGTAGGAAAACAGCTGTATATCACCGATAAATAGCTAAGATCATTGAAAACACTACTTTTTAAATGGGTTTATAGCAATATGATCAGTAGAACTACTTGTATATATACAAAACGCTACAGTTTACAAGAAACTATGAAAAACGCTTGCAATATACCGTTATATAAACAATAAATAACCTCTTTACTCTTTTTATTTAATAGCTTAATGTAATGTAAGCTACTTATAGGTGCAAATTATTTTTAAAAAGAGGATTTTATACTTCAATTTGTAGGAAAACAGCTATATATCACTGAATAACTAGCTAAAATAATTAAAATTATTACTTTTTTATGGTTTTATAGAATATATAAGTAAAACTACTTGTATATATACAATAACGCTACAGTTTAGAAGAAATTTATGAAAAACGCCGGGCAATAACCGTTATATCACATAAATAACCTCTTACTCTTCTTTTTAAATAGCTTAATGTAAATGTAAGCTACAACAGATGCAAATTGTTCTAAAAAGAGGATTTTATACTTCAATTTGTAGGAAAATAGCTATATATCACCGATAAATAGCTAATATCATTGAAAACACTACTTTTTATGGGTTTATGGGCAATATGATAAGTAAAACTACTTGTATATATACAATAACGCTACAGTTTACAAGAAACTATAAAAAACGCTTGCAATATACCGTTATATCACAAAAAAATACCTTCTTACTCTTCTTTTTTATTACTTAATGTAATGTAAGCTACTTTTAGGTCCAAATTATTCTAAAAAAAGGATTGTAATACTTCAATTTGTAGGAATACAGCTATATATCCCAATAACTAGCTAAAACCATGAAAAGAACACTTTTTGTGGTATAAAGCATTATCAAAAGGGTTTGTATTCCTTCTATTAATGATATAACACTACAATTAAGAGAAACTATGAAAAAAAAACGTATAATATATAATTGTATCACAATATAGAGTCTCAAACTCCTATTATAAGCTTACAGTAGTTTTAAAATAGCAATTTCTAACGAAAACTACTATAATTCCACATTTTGAATTTCTCTATCTAATCTCTATCTCTATTTCTTCTAAAAGGGCTGAATAATGTAAATTTTCACATTTTTTAGCCATTCAAAATACATTAAAACACTTGTAAAAAACGTTGTTTTAAGAATAAAATTGATACATAAATTACAGGAAAAATACATTTTTTAAAAGCTCTTAATATTGTAAAATATAGTTGTGTAAAAGTGCTGAATAATGTCAAATTTCGACATTTTTTAGGCTTTCAAAAATACATTAAAACACTTGAAAAAACGTTGTTTTTAAGATTAAATTGATGCATAAATTTTATGAAAAATACATATTTTTAGCTATTAATTTTGTAAATATAGTTGCAGCAAATATAAAAAGCTATTTAGCTACAGATTAAAGAAATATACTTCATTTGTAGAAAAAAAAAACTCTTCACTGATACTAGCTAAATCATTGAAAACACTACATTTAGGGGTTTTATAGAAATATGATAAGTAAAAGTACTTGTATATAAAAAATAACGCTACTTTTACAAGAAACTATGAAAAACGCTAGCAATATACCGTTATATCACAATAAATAACCTCTTACTCTTCTATATAATATCTTAATGTAATGTAAGCTACTTATAGGTGCAAATTATGCAAAAAAGAGGATTTATACTTCAATTTGAAAGGAAAACGCTATATATCACTGATAACTAGCTAAAATCATTGAAAACACTACATTTATGGGTTTTATAGCAATATGATAATTAAAACTACTTGTATATCTACAATAACGCTACAGTTTAAAAGAAACTATGAAAAACGCTTGCAATATCCCGTTATATCACAATAATAACCTCTTACTCTTCTTTTAATAGCTTAATAAAATGTAAGCTTCTTATAGGTGCAATTATTCTAAAAAAAAGGATTTTGTACTTCAATTTGTAGGAAACAGCTATAATCACTGATAACTAGCAAAAATCATTGAAACATTACATTTTATGGGTTTATAGCAATATAATAAGAAAAACTACCTGTATATATACAATAACGCTACAGTTTAGAAGAAACTATGAAAAACGCTTAAAAATTAACCGTTATATCACAATAAATACCCTCTTACTCTTCTCTTTATTAGCTTAATGTAAATTTAACTACTTATAGGTCAATTGTTTCTAAAAGAGGATTTTTAACTTCAATTTGTAGAAAATAGCTATATATCACCGATAACTAGCTACAATCTTTGAAAATACTACATTTTATGGTTTATAGCAATATGATAAGTAAAACTACTTGTATATATTACATAACCTACAGTTTACAAGACAGAAAACCTTGCATGATACCGTTTAATATTCACAATAAATAACACTCTTAACTCTTCTATTTATTAGCTTAATGTAATGTAGCTACTTATAGGTGCACTTATTGTACAAAGAGGATTTATACTTCAATTTGTAAGAAAAACAGCTATATTCACGCGATAAATAGCTAATATCATTGAAAACACTACATTTATGGGTTTGATAGCATATGATAAGTAAAACTACTTGTATATACATAAGATAACGCTAACGCTATCAAGAATTATGAAAAACACTTGCAATCTACCATGTATCACAATAAAAACCCTGTTACTCTTCTCTTTATTAGCTTTAATGAATGGTAAGATCCTTATAGGTCTCAATTATTCTAAAAAAAGGATTGTATACTTTCAATTTGTAGGAACACTATATATCACTGATAACTAGCTAAAATCATTGAAACCTACATGTATGGGTTATAGCGAATATAACAACGTAAAACTACTTGTATATATACAATACGCTACAGTACGAAGAAACTATGAAAAACGCTTGCAATATAACTATATATCACAATAAATAACCTCTTACTCTTCTATTTATTAGCTAATGTAATGTAAGGCTACTTATACGGTTCCAAATTATTCTAAAAGAGGATTTTCCACTTCAATTGTAGTAAAACAGCTCTATATCACCGATAAATAGCTAATACTCATTGAACACTACATTGTATGATGGGTTTTATAGCAATATGATAGTAAACTACTTGTATAATACAAAACGCTACAGTTTACAATAAACTATGAACAACCGCTTGCCATATACCGTTATATCACAATAAATAACTCTTACTCTTCTATTTTATTAGGCTTATGTAATGTAAGCTACTTATATAGGTGCAAATTATTCTATAAAAAGACTGTATTCATCAATTTGTAGAAAACGAGCTATATACAACACGTTAACTAAGCTAAAATCAATTGAAAAGAACACATTTGAGGGTCTAAAGCATTATCATAAGGTAAATTCCCTTCTATTAATGATATAACACTACAATTTATAAGACTATGAAAAACAAGTATAATATACAATTGTATCACAAATAGAGTCCTGAAACTCCTATTATAAAGATTCATAGTTTAAAATAGCAATTTCTAACGATAACAACTATAATCCACATTTGATTTCCTCTCTCCGAAAAAGGGCTGAATAATGTCCCTTTTCAACATTTTTAGCCCTTCAAAATACATTTAAAACCTTGAAAAAAAACTTTGTTTCTAAGATTACATGATACATATTTTCATGAAACTACACATTTTAAAGCTCATAATATTGTAAAATATAGTGTGTGTAAAAGTGCTGAATGAATGTCAATTTCGACATTTTTTAGGCTTTTTAAAAATACTTAAATACTTGGAAAACGTTGTTTTTATAATTAAAATTGGATACCTAAATTTTATGAAAAATACTATTTTTAGCTCATAACCTTTAAAATATATTTGTGTAAAATGGCTGATAAAATCTAATTTCGACATTTTTAGCCTTCAAATACATTAGAAGACTTTGAAAAACATTGTTTTTAAGATTAAATTGATATCTAATTTTCATGCAAAATCATATTTTTGCTATTAATTTTGTAAAATATAGTTGTAGCAATATAAAAGGCTATTTATCTACAGATATAAAGAAATAAACTTCAATTTTGTAAAAAAAAAACTCTTCACGTGGATAACTTTGCTAAATCATTGAAAACACTACATTTTATGGGTTTATAAGCAATATAAATAAGTAAAACTACTTGTTATATACAAAACGCTACTGTTTACAAGAAACTATGAATAACGCATGCAGATCTACCGTATATCACAAATAATAACCTCTTCTCTTCTATTTAATAGCTTCCTGTAATGAAGCTACTTATAGTTCAGATTATCAACCAGAGGATTTTATATTCAATTTGGAGGAAAACAGCTATATATCACCCGAAAATAGCTAATATCTTGAAAAACACTACATTTTTAATTGGTTTATGCATATGATAAGGTAAACTACTTGTAATATTTACAATGACACGGCACAGTTTTACAGAAAGCTGAAACTCATGCAATATATCCATGTATATCACAATAAATAATCCCTCTACTCTTCTATTTTATTAGCTTAATGTATGTACTACTTTAGGTCCAAATTATTCTAAAAAAAGGATTGTAACTTCATTTGTAGGAAAACAGCTATAGATCCACGATAAAGACTAATATCATTGAAAACCTACATTTTTTGGGTTTTATAGCAAGTCTACCTGATAAGTAAAAGAGTACTTGTTATATACAATAACGCCAGTTTTTACAGAAACTAGGAAAAACTCTTGCAATATACCCGTTATATCACAATGAATAACCTCTTACTCTCTTCTTTTAATAGCTTCATGTATGTAAGCTACTTATAGGTGCATATTATTCTAAAGAGGATTTTGTAATTAAATTTGAAGGAAAACAGCTATAGATCCTGATAATTAGCCTAAAATCATGGAAAACACTACTTTATGGGTTTAATAGCGAATTACTAGTAAAAACTACCTGTATATATACAGTACCGCTACAGTTTAGAAGAACTATAAAAACGCTTGCAATATACCGTTATAGTCAATAAATAACCTCTTACTCTTCTACTTTATTAGCTTAATGTAATGTAAGCTACTATATGGTGCAAATTATTCTAAAAAGAGGATTTTACACTTCAATTTGTAGGAAAACACTGTATATCACCGATAAATATCTAAGATCATTGAAAAACACTACATTTAATGGGTTTATCGCAATTGATAAGTAAACTACTTGTATATATACAAAAACGCTGCAGTTTACAAGAAACGATGAAAAACGCTTTGCAATTACCCGTTATATCACAATAATATACTCTTACTCTTCTATTTAATAGCTTAATGTATGTAACTACTTATAGGTTCATATTATTCTAAAAAGAGGATTTTGTACTTCAATTTGTAGGAAACGCTATATATCGAGTGATAACTACTAAATCATTGAAAACACTACATTTTACGTTTATAGCATATATCAGTAAAACTAGACCTTATATATACAATAAACGCTAGGTTAGAAGAAAATATGGAAAAACGCTTCCATATACCGTTATATAACAATAAATGACCTCTTACTCTCTATTTATTAGCTAATGTAATGTAAGCTACTTTGTGCAAATTAGTCTAAAAAGAGGATTTTAATACTTTCATTTGTAGGAAAACAGCTATATGCACTGATAACTAGCTAAATAATGAACTTTATTTAATTTTATGGGTTTATAGCAATATAATAAGTAAAACTACTTGTATATATACAATACGCTACAGTTTAGAAGAAACTATGAAAAACGCCTGCAATATACCGTTATATCACAATAAATAACCTCTTACTCTTCTATTTAATAGCTTAATGTAATGTAAGCTACTAATAGGTGCAAATTGTTCTAAAAAGAGGATTTTATACTTCAATTTGTAGGAAAATAGCTATAAATCACCGATAAATAGCTAATATCATTGAAAACACTACATTTTATGTGTTTATAGCAATATGATAAGTAAAACTACTTGTATATATACAATAACGCTACAGTTTACAAGAAACTATGAAAAACGCTTGCAATATACCGTTATATCACAATAAATACCTTCTTAGTCTTCTATTTATTAGCTTAATGTAATATAAGCTACTTTTAGGTCCAAATTATTCTAAAAAAAGGATTGTATACTTCAATTTGTAGGAATACAGCTATATATCACCAATAACTAGCTAAAACCATTGAAAAGTACACATTTTGTGGGTATAAAGCATTATCATAAGGTATATTCCTTCTATTAATGATATAACACTACAATTAAGAAGAAACTATGAAAAACACGTATAATATACAATTGTATCACAATATAGTCTCAAACTCCTATTATGAGCTTACAGTAGTTTAAAATAGCAATTTCTAACGAAAACTACTATAATTCCACATTTTGAATTTCTTTATCTAATCTCTATCTCTATTTCTTCTAAAAGGGCTGAATAATGTCAATTTTCGACATTTTTTAGCCATTCAAAAATACATTAAAACACTTGTAAAAACGTTGTTTTTAAGAATAAAATTGATACATAAATTACATGAAAAATACATATTTAAAGCTCTTAATATTGTAAAATATAGTTGTGTAAAAGTGCTGAATAATGTCAAATTTCGACATTTTTTAGGCTTTCAAAAATACATTAAAACACTTGAAAAAACGTTGTTTTTAAGATTAAAATTGATGCATAAATTTATAAAAAATACATATTTTTAGCTATTAATTTTGTAAAATATATTGCAACAAATAAAAAAAAGCTATTTATACAGAAAAAAAAGAAAATACTTAAATTTGTAGAAAAAAAAAACTCTTCACTGAAAACCTAGCTAAAATCTTGCAACACTACATTTTTTGGGGTTTATGAAATATGAAAAGTAAAAATACTTGTATATATAAAATAACGCACATTTTTTTTTACAAGAAACTTGAAAACGCAAAGCAATTTTACCTTTTATATCACAATAAATAACCTTTCCTCTTTATTTAATAGTTTAATGAAATGTAGCTACTTATAGGAAAAAATTTTATCAAAAAAGAGGATTTTTTATTTAAAAATTTTGTGGGAAAAACCCGCTATATTAAACTGATCTAGCTAAAAAAAAGGGGGGGAAATTATTACTTTTTATGGGTTTATAGAAATATAATTTTAAAACTACTTGTAAAATACAAAAACCGCACATTTAGAAGAAACAAAAAAACCCCTGCAATATACCGTTTATCCCAAAAAAAAACCTTTTACCCCTTCTATTTAATAGCTTAATGTAATTTAACTCAAATTGGTGAAAATTGTTCTAAAGAGGATTTTAAAACTTAAATTTGTAGGAAAACCCTATATATCCCCGTAAATAGCAAATTTATCTTTGAAAACCTACTTTTTGTTTTTTATAGCAATATAAAAAAAACAAATTGAAATTTTTAAAAAAAACGCTCCCATTTTCAAGAAACTTAAAAAACGCTTGCAATATCCGTTTTTTAAACAAAAAAATAACCTCTTATCTTTATTTAAAGTTTTAATTAAATTTAAGTTTCCCTTATAGGTGAAAATTATTCTAAAAAGAGGATTTTATACTTCATTTTTGTGGGAAAAAACACATATATCACTGAAAACTAGCCAAAATCTTTAAAAACCACTACTTTTTGGGGTTTTTATAGCAATAAAATAAGAAAAAAACACTTGTATATATTCCCAAATAACGCTACTTTTTAGAAAAAAATATAAAAAACGTTTCCCAAAATCCCGTTATATCAAAAAAAAATTACCTTTTACTTTTTTTTAAATAGTTTTAATGTAAGGGTAAGCTACTTATGGGTTGCAAAAATTTTTAAAAAAGGAGGATTTTATACTTAAACTTGAAAAAAAACACTAAAATCACCAAAAAAATAGCTAAATCATTAAAAACACTACTTTTTTTATGGGTTTATAGCAATATGATAAGAAAAACACTTGTATTATACAAAAAAACGCTCCCAGTTTAGAAGAAACTATAAAAAACCCCTGCAAATCCCGTTAAAATCAAAAAATAACCTCCCCTTTTCTATTTAATAGCTTAATTTAATGTAAGTACTAATGGTGCAAATTTTTTTCAAAAAAGAGGATTTTTAAAACTTCAATTTGTGGGAAAAAATGGGCTATATAAAACCGATAAATAGCTAATATCTTAAAAAACACTCTTTTTTGGGGTTTTTTATAGCAAATGAAAAAGTAAAACTACTTGTATAAAAAATAACGCACTTTTTTCCCAAAAAACTATGAAAAACGTTTGCATAAAACCGTTTTTTCACAATAAATCCCTTTTTACTCTTTTTTTTTTATTGCTTAATGTAATGAAAGCACTTTTGGTAAAAATTTTTTCAAAAAAAAGGTTTTGTATTTTTAAATTTTTGTAAAAAATACAGCTATATAAAAACTAAAAAAACTGGCAAAAAAACCATTGAAAAAAACCCACTTTTTTTGGGGTTAAAAAGCTTTTATCATAAGGTATTTTCCCTTTCTTTAATGATATAAAAATAAAATTTAAAGAAAAACTATAAAAAACACGTAAAATTTTTCCCAATTGTATCAAAATATAAAGCCCTCAAACTCCTATTATAACTTACAGATTTTAAAATGCAATTTTTTAACGAAAACTACTAAAATTTCCACATTTTAATTTCTCTATCTAACCCCTTCTCTATTTCTTCAAAAAGGGGCTAAATTTAATGTAAATTTTCGACATTTTTTAGCCCTTAAAAATACTTAAAACATTTGAAAAAACGTTGTTTTTAAGAAAAAAATTGTTTTTTTAAATTTTACATAAAAAAATACATTTTTTAAGTTTTAATATTGTAAAATAAGTTGTGTAAAAGTGCTGAATAAGGCAAATTTCGTTTTTTTTTAGGTTTAAAAAATTTACTTTAAAACACTTGAAAAAATGTTGTTTTTAAGTTTAAAAATTTGGGATGCATAATTTTATAAAAAAATACATATTTTTAAGCTATTAATTTTGAAAAATAAGTTGCGAAAATAAAAAAAGCTATTTGGGTACAGTATAAAAAAATATCCTTAAATTTTGTAAAAAAAACCCCTTTCATGTTTAACTAGCTAAAATCATTGAAAAAAACTTTTTTGGGTTTTTTATAGCAATATGATAGAAAAGAAATTGTATATATAAAATAACCTACATTTTTACAAAAAAATATAAAAAAACGCTAGCAATATCCCTTTTAATCAAAAATTAAAAAAACCTTTCTTACTTTTTCTTTTAAAAACTTAATGTAATGAAAAAAATTAAGGTGCAAATTATGCTAAAAAGAGGATTTTTTTATTTCCCATTTGTGGAAAAAACACCCTATATTTTCACTGAAACTAGCTAAAATCATTGAAAACACTACTTTTTAAATGGTTTTATAGCAATATGATAAAAAAACTATTGTATATCTACAATAACGCTACATTTTTACAAAAAAACAAATAAAAACGCTTCCCAATATACCGTTATTCACAAAAAAATAACCTCTTACTCTTCTTTTTTAAAAATTTAATGTAATGTAATTTTCTTTGGGTGAAATATTATTCTAAAAAGGGGATTTTGTCTTAAATTTGTGGGAAAAACAGCTATATTCACGGGTTAACTAGCTAAAATCATTGAAAAAATTACATTTTTGGGTTTTAGAAATAAATTAAGAAAAACTACCTGTATAATCCAAAACGCTACAGTTTAGAAAAAAAAATTTGAAAAACGTTTGGGCAAAAATACCTTTTTATACCCAAAATAAAAAACCCTTTTACTTTTCTTTTTATTAGCTTAATGTAATGTAAGCTACTTATAGGTGAAAAATTGTTCAAAAAAAGGGATTTTATACTTAAATTTTGTAGGAAAATAGATTTTATCCCGTTTAACTAGCTACAATCTTTGGGAAAACACTACATTTTTTTTTTAAATTACAATATGTTAAGTAAAACTCTGTATAATACAATAACGCTCCATTTTTTACAAAAAAACTATAAAAAAACGTTTTGCAATATACCGTTATATCCAAAAATTTACCCTCTTCTCTTCTATTTTTACTTAATGAAATGAAACCCCTATTTATAGTGCAATTATTGAAAAAAAAGAGGTTTTTTATACTTAAATTTGTGGGAAAAAACGTATTATCCCGATAAAAGCAAATATCATTGAAAACACTAAAATTTTAGGGGTTTATAGAAAATATGATAAGTAAAACAAAACTTGTATAAATAAAATTTAACGCTACATTTTAAACAAAAAACCTTGAAAAACGCTTGCAATTAAAACCCGGTTATATCACAATAAAAAACCCTTTTAAACTCTTCTTTTTAAGCTTAAGGGGTTAATGTAACTACTTTTGGGGGCAAATTTTTCCCAAAAAAGAGGTTTTTATACTTCAGTTTGTGGGAAAAAACAGTTTTTTATATTCATTAAAAATAGCCAAAATCTTTTAAAAAACACTCATTTTAGGGGGTTTTTTTTAGAAATTTTAATAAAAAAACATTTGTATATTTTACAAAAAACGCTACAGTTACGAAAAAACAAAAAAAAACGCTTGAAATATACCGTTATATCAAAATAAAAAACCTTTCTTACTCTTCTATTTTAGCTTAATGTAATGTGCTACTTAAAATTGAAATTTATTCAAAAAGAGGATTTATACTTCAATTTTAGGAAAACGGGCTCTATTCACCGAAAAATGCTAATATCTTTGGGAAAACCCTACATTTTAGGGGGTTTATGGGAAATTGAAAAGTAAAACTATTTGTATTTAAAAACGCAAACAGTTTCAAAGAAACTATAAAAAACGTTTGCCATATACCGTTAAAATCCCAAAAAATAGCCCCCTTACTTTCTTTTTTTATTAGATATGAAATGAAGCTATTTAAAAGGTGAAAATTTTATTCAAAAAAAAGGATTTATCTTTAAATTTTGTGGGAAAACAGCTATATATCATCGTTAATTTAAGCAAAAAATCTTTAAAAAAAAACACATTTTGAGGGTAAAAACCCCTTTAAATAAGGAAAATTCCTTCTATTAATGATTAACACTAAAATTTAAAAAGAAAAACTATGAAAAACACTTAAATATACAATTGTATCACAATATATTTTCTAAAATTTCCATTATAAGTTTTACAGTATTTTAAAAAAAAGAAATTTCTAACGAAAAAAAATAAATTCCACTTTTTAAATTTTTACCCCAAAAAAGGGCTGAAAAGTCCATTTTAAACTTTTTTTACCCCTTCCCAAAAATTCCTTTAAAAACACTTAAAAAAAACGTTGTTTTTAAGAATTAAAAATTGATATTTATTTTCTAAAAAAATACACATTTTAAGCTCATATAGTGAAAAATATTTGTGAAAAATGCTAAATATGTCAAATTTGGGACATTTTTTAGGCTTTAAAAAATACTTTAAAAATTACTTGGAAAAACGTTTTTTTTAAGTTTAAAAAATTGGGATACCAAATTTTTATGAAAAATACATTTTTTTAAAGCTCAAAAACATTATAAAAATAGTTGTGTAAAAGGGGCTGAATAAATTCTAATTTCGCTTTTTTTAGCCTTTAAAAAAATCTTTAAAATACTTAAAAAACCCTTTTTTTTTAAGTTTAAAATTGATTTTCTAAATTTCATGAAAAATACAATTTTTAGCTATTAATTTTGAAAAAATAGTTGTACCCAAAATATAAAAGGCTTTTTAAACTACAGATATAAAAAATAACTTAAATTTTGTAGAAAAAAAAAACTTTTCCCACTGATAACTTCCCTAAAACCCCCTTGAAAAAAATTTTTAATTTTTTATGGGTTTTAGCAATTGATAAGTAAAACTACTTTATATTCCCAAAAACGCTAAAAGTTTCCAAAAAACCCTATAAAAAAACGTTTGGCAATAAAACCTTTATTATCCCAAAAAAATAAACCTTTTACCCCTTCTATTTAATAGCTTAATGTAATGAAAAGCTTTTATAGGTTAAAATTATTCTAAAAAGGGGATTTTATATTTCAATTTGGGGGAAAAACCAGCTATTTTCCCCACGAAAAAGTGCTAATATCATTGAAAACACAAAATTTTTTTGGGTTTTTATAGCAAAAAGGAAAAGTAAAACTACTTGTATATAACAAAAAACGCAAACAGTTTCCAAAAAACTTTTAAAACCCGTTTTGCAGTAAAACTGTTATATCACAATAAAAACCTTTTCCTCTTCTTTTTTAATAGTTTAAATTTAAATTAAGATTATGGGTGAAAATTTTTTCTAAAAAGAGGTTTTATACTTAAATTTGTGGGAAAAAAGCAAATTTTTTTTTAATTCCCCTTGGAACTGGGAAAAATCATTAAAAAACCCTAAATTTTTTTTGGGTTTATAGCAATATAAAAGGGAAAACCCTTGTATATAACAAAAACCGCTACTTTTTCGAAAAACAAAAAAAAACCCTTTTAATATACCTTTTTTTCGAAATAAAAACCTCCTACTTTTTCTTTTTTAATAGCTTAATGTAATGTAAGCTACTTATGGGGAAAAATTATTCTAAAAAGGGGATTTTATTTTCCCTTTGTGGGAAAAAAGCTTTTATATCCCCGAAAAACTAGCTAAAATCTTTGAAAAAACAAAATTTTGGGGGTAAAAAAAGCTTTTCATAAGGAAATTTTCCTTCAAATTAAGGGTTTATAACACTAAAATTAAAAAGAAACTATAAAAAACACGTATAAAATAAATTGTATCAAAATATAGAGTCTCAAACCCCCTATTATAAGCTTACAGTTTTTAAAAAATAGCAATTTCTAACGAAAAACAAAATAAATTCCCATTTTCAAATTTCACTACTAAAACTCTATCTCTATTTCTTCAAAAGGGGGAAAAATGTAATTTCGACATTTTTTAGCCCTTTAAAAATACATTAAAAAACTTGAAAAAAAGTTGTTTTTAAAAATAAAATTGATACATAAAATTTCATGAAAAAAAAAATTTTTAAGCTATAATATTTAAAATGTTGTTTAAAAGTGCTGAAAAATGTCAAAATTTTAATATTTTTTTGGCTTTCAAAAATAATTAAAAAAAATTTGGAAAACGTTGTTTTTAAGATTAAAAATTTATACCTAAATTCATGAAAAATACATTTTTTAGTCTAAAAATTATAAATATAGATGTGAAAAATCTGATAAAGCTAATTTTGACTTTTTTAGCCCTTTAAAATACATTAAAACTTGAAAAACATTTTTTAAAAATTAAAATTGATATCTAAATTTCAGAAAAATACTATTTTTTGTATTAATTTTGAAAAAATTTAAATTGTAGCAAATATAAAAAGGCTATTTAGCCAGATATAAAATATACTTCAATTTTTTGAAAAAAAAAAACTCTTCATGATAAAATTGCAAAAAACATTGAAAAAATAATTTATGGGGTTTATAGCAATATGATAAGTAAAACTACTTGTATATACAAAACGCTACGTTTACAAGAAACTATGAAAAACGCTTGCAATATACTGTTATATCACAATAAATACCTCTTACTCTTCTATTTAATAGCTTAATGTAATGTAAGCTACTTATAGGTTCAATTATTCTAAAAAGAGGATTTTATACTTCAATTTGGAGGAAAACCGCTATATATCACCGAGAAATAGCTAATATCATTGAAAACACTACATTTTATGGTTTATAGAAAATATAAAGTAAACTACTTGTAAATATACAATAACGCTACAGTTTTACAAGAACTATGAAAAACGCATGCAATATACCATTATATCACAAAAATAACCTCTTACTCTTCTATTTATTAGTTTAATGTAATATAAGCTACTTATAGGTCCAAATTATTCTAAAAAAAGATTGATACCTCAATTTGTAGGAAAACAGCTATATATCAACGATAAGAGCTATATCATTGAAAACACTAAATTTTTTGGTTTATAGCAATATGATAAGTAAATCTACTTGTATATATACAAAAACGCTACATTTTACAAGAAACTATGAAAAACGCTTGCAATATACCGTTATATCACAATAAATAACCTCTTACTCTTCTATTTAATAGCTTAATGTAATGTAGCTACTTATAGGTGATATAATTCTAAAAAGAGGATTTTGTACTTCAATTTGTAGGAAAACAGTTTATATATCACTGATAACTAGCTAAATCTTTGAAAACACTACATTTTATGGGTTTATAGAAATATGATAAGTAAAACTACTTTTTTATATATACAATAACGCTACATTTTTCCCAAAAAAAACTATGAAAAAACGCTTGAAAATAACCGTTATATCAAAAATAAATCCCCTTTTTAGTCTTCTTTTTATTGGGCTAATGTAATTTTAAGCTATTTTTAGGCCCAAAATTTTTTAAAAAAAAAGGGGAATTGTATACTTAAAATTTGTGGGGGAATTTTTTTTTTTAAAAAAAAAAAAGCTATATTAAACCAATAAACAAAGCAAAAAAAACCATTAAAAAAAAGTACACATTTTGTGGGTTTTTATAAAGTTTATCAAAGGTATATTCTTCTATTAATGATAAAACCCCTAAAATTTGAAGAAGAAACTATGAAAAACACGTATAATATACAATTGATCACAATTAGTCTCAAACTCCATTATAAAGGCCTTTTACATATTTTTTAAAAATAGAAATTTCTACAAAAAAACTACTATAATCACATTTTGAATTTTTTTTATTAATCTTACCCTCTATTTCTTCAAAAAGGGCGAAAATGTCAATTTTCGACATTTTTTAGCCTTTCCCCAAAAAATACTTTAAAAAAACATTTAAAAAACCCGTTGTTTTTAAAAATTTAAAATTTGATACAAAAAATTACATAAAAAAATAAAAATTTTTAAAAAAGCTTTTAATATTTTTAAAAATATAGTTGTGAAAAAGTGCAAATTTAATTTGTAAAATTTTCGACTTTTTTTTAAGGTTTTTTAAAAAAATACTTTTAAAAACATTTAAAAAAAACGTTGTTTTTTAAGATTAAAATTGATGAAAAAAAAATTTAGGGGAAAAAAATAAATTTTTTAGCAAAATTTTTGGGAAAAATTATTTTGAAACCCAAAAAATTAAAAAGAAATTTAGCTACAGATATAAAGAAAATATTTCAATTTGTGGGAAAAAAAAAACTCTTCATGATAACTAGCTAAAACTTTAAAAAACACTCCCTTTTTTGGGTTTTATAGCAAAGGGATAAGTAAAAGTATTTGGGATATATAAAAAAAACGTTTACGTTTACAAGAAACTATGAAAAACGCTGGGCAATATCCCGGTTATATCACAATAAATAACCTTTAAACTCTTCTATTTAATAGCTTAATGTAATGTAAGCTATTTAATAGGGAAAATTATCCCAAAAAAAGAGGTTTTTTATACTTCAATTTGTAGGAAAAAAGCTATATATCCACTGATAACTAGCTAAAAAAAATTTAAAAATTTATTACTTTTTATGGGTTTATAGCAAATAATAAGAAAAAAACTACTTGAAATAAATCAAAAAACGCTCCCATTTTAGAAAAAAAACTATAAAAAAAACGCCTGCAATATCCCGTATTCACAATAAATCCCCCTCTTACTCTTCTTTTTAAAGCTTAATGAAATTTGTAAGTACTAAATAGGTGAAATTGTTCTAAAAAGGGGTTTTTTAACTTCTTTTTGGGGGAAGGAAAATAGCTATATATCACCGATAAAAAATAGCAAAATATTTTTTGAAAACACTACATTTTATGGTTTATAGCAATAGATAAAAAAAAATACTTGTATATATAAAAATAACGCACAGTTTAAAACGAAACTATGAAAAACGTTTTGCAAATACCTTTTTGGTATCACAATAATAACCTTTTACTCTTCTATTTAATAGTTAAATGTAATGAAAAGTACATGGTGCAAATTATTCAAAAAGGGAGGATTTTATATTTCAGTTTTGGGAAAAACAGTATATATCACTGATAAAACCCAAAAAATCATTAAAAAACACTACATTTTTTGGGTTTATAGCAATATAATAAGTAAAAACTACTTGTTATTTTAAAAATACGCTAAAAGTTTAGAAGAAAACTATAAAAAAAAACCGTTTGGCAATAAAACCGTTATATCAAAAAAAAATTACCTCTTACTTTTTTTTAAATTTAGCTTAATGTAAGGGTAAGCTACTTATAGGTGCAAATTATTCTTAAAAAGGGGATTTTATACTTAAAATTGTGGGGAAAAAAACAGCTTATACACCAAATAAATAGCTAAAAATCTTTTAAAAACCCACTACTTTTTTAGGGGGTTTATAGAAATATGAAAAAAAAAACCCATTTGTATATATACAATAACGTACAGTTTAGAAGAAACTATAAAAACGCCTGAAATTCCCGTTATATCACAAAAAAATAACCTCTTACTCTTTTTTTAATAGTTAATGTAATGAAAAGCTCCCAATGGGTTTGAAAAAAGGGTTCTAAAAAGAGGGAAATTTTATATTTCCCAATTTTTAGGAAAATACCCTTTTAAAATCCCCGGGAAAAATAGCAAAATACTTTAAAAAACATACTTTTTATGGGTTTAAAAGCAATATGATAAGAAAAAACTACTTGTATATTTTACAATAACGCTACATTTTTACAAGAAACTAGGGGGAAAAAACGCTTGCAATAACCGTTATAAAACAATAAATACCTTCTTACTTTCTATTTTTTAGTTTTAATGTAATGTAAGCTACTTTTAGGTCCAAATTATTCAAAAAAAAAGGTTTGGGATTCTTCAATTTGTAGGAATCCCAGCTATATTTTCACAAAATAATACCCTTAAAAAAAAATTTGAAAAAAACCCACATTTGTGGGTTTTTTAAAAGCATTATCAAAAGGGTTTATATTCCTTCTTTTTAATGTTTAAAACATTTTAAAATTAAGAAAAAAAAACTATGAAAAACACGTATAATTTACAATTGTATCCCCAAAAAGGGAGTTCAAACCCAATTATAAGCTTACAGTGGGAAAATAGCAATTTCTAACAAAAAAACTACTATAATTCCACATTTTGAATTTCTCTATCTAATCTCTACCCTTATTTTTTTTAAAAAGGGGCTGAATAATGTAAATTTTTCAAACCTTTTTTTACCCCTTTTCAAAAAAACATTAAAAAAAATTGAAAAAAAGGTTTGTTTTTAAGAAAAAAATTGATACATTAATTTACATAAAAAAAATACATTTTTTTAAGTC
Source organism: Chionoecetes opilio (assembly GCA_016584305.1). NCBI lineage: Eukaryota > Metazoa > Arthropoda > Malacostraca > Decapoda > Majidae > Chionoecetes > Chionoecetes opilio. The sequence continues at coordinate 28,865 of JACEEZ010018706.1, read as the reverse complement.
TTAAATTTAAAATATAGTTTTTGTAAAAGTGCTGAATAATGTCAAATTTCGATTTTTTTTTAGGTTTCAAAAAACTTTTAAAAACACTTGAAAAAATGGTTTTTTTTTAAAGAAAAAAATTTGGATGCATAAATTTTTATAAAAAATACAAATTTTTTAGCTTTTAATTTTTTTTAAAAATTTATAGTTGCAGAAAATTTTAAAAAGTTTTAGCTACAGAATAAAAGAAATTACTTAAATTTTGTAGAAAAAAAACAACTTTTTCATTTGATAACTAGCTAAAAAACTTTGAAAACACTACTTTTTTTGGGGTTTTTTATAGAAATTTATGATAAGAAAAAGGGTATTGTATATATAAAATAAGGGAAATTTTACAAAAAAAAACTATAAAAAAAACCCCAAAAAGGCAAAAATCCCTTTTTATATCACAATAAATAACCTCTACTCTTCTATTTAATAATTAATGAAAATGTAAGCTCATTTATAGGTGCAAATTATGTTTAAAAAAAGGATTTTTACTTCAATTTGTGGGGGAAAACAGCTTAATATCATTGATAATAAAAAAAATCATTGAAAACACAAAATTTTTAGGGGTTTTTATAGAAAATTTTGAAAATTTTTTAAAACTACTTGTATATCTACAAAAACCCGCTACAGTTTCCCAAGAAAAACTATGAAAAAACGCTTGAAAATTTTCCCGTATATCACAATAAAAAACCTCTTACTCTTCTATTTAATACCTTAAGGTAATGTAAGCTTCTTATGGGTGCATATTTTTTAAAAAAAGAGGATTTTGTACTTCAATTTGTAAAAAAAACAGCTAATATATCACTGAAAAAACTAGTTTAAAAATCTTTGGGAAAAACTTTTACATTTTATGGGTTTATAGAAAATTTTTAATAAGTAAAAAACCTGTATATATACAAAAAACGCTCATTTTAGAAAAAAAAACTATAAAAAACGCTTGCAATATCCTTTATATCACAATAAATAACCTTTACTTTTTCTTTTTATTAGCTTAATGTAAGAAAGCTATTTAAGGTCCCAAAATTTTTCCCAAAAAAGAGGTTTTATATTTAAATTTTGGGAGGGGGAAAATAGCTTTTATATCACCGATAACTAGTTTACAATCTTTAAAAACCCACCCCTTTTTTATGGGTTTTAGCAATATGATAAGAAAAAATTTACTTTTAATAACAATAACGCTACATTTTTACAAAAAAAACTAGGGGAAAAACGCTTCCCAATTTACCGTTATATCCCAAAAAATTTACCCTCTTACTTTCTATTTTTTTACCCTTAAAGAAAATGAAAAGCACTTATGGGGGCCCCAATTATTTTTAAAAAGGGGGATTTTATACTTAAATTTTGTGGGGGAAAAACAGCTATATACCCCAAAAAAAATAGCTAATTTTTCTTTTGAAAACACTACATTTTAGGGTTTTTATGAAATATAAATAAGTAAAACAATTGATATATACAAAAAACGCTACAGTTTACAAGAAAACTATGAAAAAACGCTTGCAATTTACCGTTATATCACAATAAAAAAAACCTTTTACCTTCTATTTAATGGGTTAAATTTGAAAATTGTAAGCTATTTATAGGTGCAAATTATTCAAAAAAAAGAGGATTTTTCCCTTCATTTTGTGGGGGAAAAAGCTATTTATCATTAAAAAAATACCCAAAAAATCTTTGGAAAAAAAAAAAATTTTTAGGGGTTTTAGCAAAAAATTTAATTTAAAAAATATTTGTATTTTATAAAAATAACGCTACAGTTACGAAAAAAACTATGAAAAACGTTTGCAATTATACCGTTATATCACAATAAAAAAACCTTTTACTTTCTATTTAATAGCTTAATGAATGTAAGAAATTTATAGGGAAAAATTATTTAAAAAAGGGATTTTTTTATTTCAATTGGTGGGAAAAAAACAGTCTATATCACCGAAAAATAGCAAAATTCCCTTGGGAAAACACTACATTTTAGGGGTTTTTTATAGCATATGATAAGGTAAAACTACTTGTATATAACAATAACGCTACAGTTTAAAAAGGAAACTAGGGAAAAAAACGCTTCCCATATACCGTTAATCAAAATTTAAAATAGCCTCTTACTCTTCTATTTTTTTACCCAAAAGAAAAGTAAGCTTTTTTATGGGTGCAAATTATTCAAAAAAAAAGGATTGTATACTCAATTGTAGGAAAAAGCTTTTAATATCACCCTTTAAAACTAGCAAAAAAAATCTTTGAAAAAAACACTTTTTGGGGGAAAAAGCATTATCATAAGGAAAATTTCCCTTCTATTAATGAAATAAAAACTACAATTAAAAAAGAAACTATAAAAAAACACGTATAATATACAATTGTATAAAAATATGTCTGAAACCCCTATTAAAAGGGTTTACATAGTTTAAAATAGCAATTTCAAAACGAAAACAACTTTTAATTCCACATTTTTTTAATTTTTTTCTATCCAAAAAAGGGCGAAAAATGTCCTTTTTAAAACATTTTTACCCCTTTAAAAAAATAAAAAAAAAACACTTGAAAAAACGTTGTTTCTAAGATTAAAATTGATATATTTTTTTCATAAAAAAATTACACTTTTTTAAGCTCATAATAGTGTAAAATATAGTTGTGAAAAATTTGCTGAAAATGTAAAAATTCCCCTTTTTTTTTGGGGGCCTTTAAAAAAACTTTAAAAAAATAGGGGAAAAAAAACGTTTTTTTTTTAAGTTTAAAAAATTGATACCTAAATTTTTATAAAAAAAAACATATTTTTAGCTCAAACTTTTAAAAAAATATAGTTGTGAAAAGTGCTGAAAAAAGTCTAATTTCGACTTTTTTTACCCCTTTCAAAAATACTTTTAAAAAAATTGAAAAAAACATTTTTTTTTAAGGTAAAAATTTGATATCAAATTTCATTGAAAAAATTACATTTTTTGCTTTTAATTTTTGTAAAATATAGTGTAGCAAAAAAAAAAGGCTTTTTTAACTACAGATAAAAAGGGAAATATACTTCAATTTGTAGAAAAAAAAAAAATTTTTTTCACTGATAACTTGCTAAAACCCAATTGAAAAACACTAAAATTTTAGGGGTTTTATAGCAATTATGATAAAAAAAAATACTTGTAAAATATAAAAAAAACCGCTACAGTTTAAAAAAAAACCCCCCCCCCCCCCTTTTAAAAAACCCGTTTGCAATAACCGTTATATAACAATAAAAAACCCTTTACTCTTCTTTTTAATAGCTTAATGAATGTAAGTCCCTTATGGGTTTAAAATTTATTCAAAAAAAGAGGATTTTTACAAAAATTTTGGAGGAAAACAGCATTATCAAACGAAAAATTTCTAATATCATTAAAAACACAAAATTTTTTTTGGGTTTTATAGCAATTTTGAAAGAAAAAACTACTTTTATATATAAATAACGCTACAGTTTAAAAGGGGAAACTATGAAAAACGCTTGAGTATAGGGTTATATCACAAAAAAATAACCTTTTTTACTCTTTATTTAATAGCAATGTAATGTAAGAAAAAACTTATGGGTAAAAATTATTCAAAAAAAGAGGTTTTATATTTTAAATTTTGTGGGAAAAACCAGCTATATATCCGGGTAATGGGAAAAAAATCTTTAAAAAAACACTACATTTTATGGGGTTTTATAGCAATATAATAAGTAAAATTACTTGTATATATACAAAAACGCTCAGTTCGAAGAAACTAAAAAAAAAGCTTGCAAATACCTTTTATTTTCCCCAATAAAAAACCCCCAAACTCTTCTTTTTAAAATAGTTTAAATTTTTTTTAAATGTAAGCACTTATAGGTCCCAAATTTAAATTCTAAAAAGAGGTTTTTATACAAAAATTTTGTGGGGAAAACAGCTTTTATATAAACCGAAAAAACTAGTTTAAAATCTTTGAAAAAAAACCACATTTTGAGGGAAATAAAGCTTATATAAGGTATTTTCCTTTTATTAATGATATAACATTACAAATTAAGAAGAAACTTAAAAAAACACGTATAAAATAAAATTTGTATCACAATAAAAGGGGGTTCCCCAAACTCCTATTATAAGTTTACATTAGTTTAAAATAAAATTTTCTAACGAAAAAAACTTTTAAATTCCACATTTTAAATTTTTCACTTTCTCAAACTCATCTCTATTTCTTCAAAAAAAGGGCTGAATAATGCCCAATTTTACGACTTTTTTTTACCCCTTCAAAAATACTTTAAAACACTTAAAAAAAAAGTTTTTTTTTAAAAGAAAAAAATTTGATCCCAAAAAATTAAAATGAAAAAACTATCTTAAGCTCAAAAATATTGTAAAATATAGTTGTGAAAAGTGCTGAAAAAAAGGGAAAAATTTCAATTTTTTTTAGGCTTTCAAAAATACATTAAAAAAAATTGGAAAAAACGTTGTTTTTAAGTTTAAAATTGAACCAAAAATTTCAGGGAAAAATACAAATTTTTTAAGCTCATAACATTAAAAATATAGATGTGTAAAAGGGCTGAATAAATTCAAATTTCGACTTTTTTTACCCCTTCAAAAATACTTTAAAAAATACTTAAAAAAAACCCATTGTTTTTAAGTTTAAAAAATTGATATCAAAATTTAAGGGAAAAACATTTTTTTAAGCTTTTAAATTTTTAAAAAAATATTAATTGTAGAAAAATATAAAAGGCTATTTAGATCCCAGTTTATAAAGAAATATACTTCAATTTTAAAAGGGAAAAAAAACTCTTCACTGATAACCTTGCTAAAATCATTAAAAACACTAATTTTATGGGTTTATACCCAATAGATAAGTAAAAATTTTGGTTTTAAAATACAAAAAGGGCTAAGTTTACAAAAAAAACTATAAAAAAACGCTTCCCCATATACGGGTTATATCACAATAAAAAACCCTTTCTTACTTTTCATTTAATAGTTAATGTAATGTAAGCTACTTATAGGTTCAAATTATTCTAAAAAGAGGATTTTATACTTCAATTTGGGGGAAAAAACGCTTTTATATCCCCGAGAAAAAGTAATATCTTTGAAAACACTAATTTTGGGTTTATAGCAATTTTTATAAGTAAAACTACTTGTAAATATAAAAATAACGCTACATTTTACAAGAAATTTATAAAAACGCTTTGCAATATACCATTATATCACAATAAAAAAATCTTACTTTTCTTTTTATTATTTTAATGAAATAAAAGGGAACTTATAGGCCAAATTTTTTCTAAAAAAAAGTTTTGTATCCCTAAATTTTGTGGGGGAAAACAGCTATAAAACCCAACGATAAAGAGTAATTCATTAAAAACCACAAAATTTTTTTTTGGGTTTATAGAAAATAGATAAGTAAATTATTGTATATATACAATAACGTTTACATTTTACAAGAAAAACTAAAAAAAAACCCCCCCCGCTTGAAAAATTTTCCCGGTTATATCACAATAAATAACCCTTACTCTTCTTTTTTAAGGGCTTAAGTAATGTAAGCAAATTTAAATAGGTGCATATTATTCTAAAAAGAGGATTTTGTACTTCAATTTGTGGGGAAAAAACAGCTATAAAATCACGAAAACTAGCAAAAAAATTCATTGAAAAACACAAAATTTTTATGGGTTTATACCCAATATAATAAAAAAAAAACTACCTGTATATTTTACAAAAACGCTACGTTTAGAAAAAAAAATTAAAAAAAACGTTTTGAAAATTTTACCGTTATTAAACAAAAAAACCTTTACTCTTTTTTTTATTAGTTTAAATTTGTAATGAAAGCATTTTAAAAGGTGAAAAATTATTCAAAAAAAGAGGGTTTTTTCACTTCAATTTGGGGGGGAAAAAAACTGTATATCCCCGATAAATAGCAAGATATTAAAACCACAACTTTATATGGGTTTATAGCAATATGATAAGATAAGATTTTCATCCTACCCTGGGAAACCCCTTTCCCAAAGTCCCAACTACAAGGTTATTGACTATACAAAGCGCCCACCACGTCAGCACAAACCCGGGCCCCGGACTCGAACCCGCAAAGGGAATGCACGGGGGGACGTGCACTTTGTGAGCTCAGTCTCTACCAACCTTGCCCCCCGGGGACGGGCGAAAGAAAATAGAAAATTTTAAAAACTACTTTTTATATAAAAAAAAACGCTACATTTTACAAAAAACCCCTATAAAAAAAACGCTTGCAATATACCTTTATATACAATAAATAACCTTTTTTTACCCCCCCCCTTTTTTTTATTTTTTTTAAAGTTTTAATGTAAGGGTAAGAAAATTTAGGTGCATATTATTCAAAAAGGAGGTTTTGGGTACTTCAATTTGTGGGAAAAACAGCTTTTATATCACTGATAACAAAGCTAAAATCTTTGGAAAAACTACATTTTATGGGTTTATAGCAAAAATAAGAAAAAATACCTGTATATATACAATAACGTACATTTTTAGAAGTTTAATATAAAAACGCTTGCAATATACCGTTATATACAATAAAAAAAACCTTTCCCTTTCATTTTTTTAGTTAATGAAATTTGTAAGTACTTATAGGGAAAATTATTTTTAAAAAGAGGATTTTACATTTTTCTTTTTGTGGGAAAAAACAGCTTTTATATCACCGATAAATAGTTTAAGATCATTGAAAAAACTACATTTTTAGGGTTTATAGCAAAAAGATCAGTAAAACTACTTGTAAAATATATAAAAAAAACCCCGCTACATTTTACAAAAAACCCTTTTTTTGAAAAAGCTTCCCAAATATCCCCTTTTATATCACAATAAAAAACCCTCTTACTTTTTCAAATTTAATAGCTTAAGAAAATGAAAAGCAAAAATTATAGGTGCAAATTATTTAAAAAGAGGATTTTTTACTTCAAGGGTGGGAAAAAACAGTTTTTATACATGATAATGCTAAAATAATTAAAAATTTTTAAACTTTTTATGGGTTTTTTAGCAAATAATAAGAAAAAACTCTTGTAATAACAATAACGCACATTTTAAAAGGGAAAACTATAAAAAAAACCCCCTGAAATAAAACCGGGTAATCACAATAAATAACCCCCTTACTCTTCTTTTTAAATGGGTTTAATGTAAGGGAACCCCCTATAATGGGTTTGAAAAATTGTTCAAAAAAAAGAGGTTTTTTTTTATACTTAAATTTTGGTGGGAAAAAAATAGCTAATATCCCCGAAAAAATAGAAATATCTTTGGGAAAACACTACATTTTATGTTTTTATAGAAATTTATGATAAGTAAAACTACTTTTTTATAAAACAATAACGCTACGGGTTTAAAAAGAAACTATGAAAAAAGTTTCCCAATATACCGTTATATCACAAAAAAAATACCTTTTTTAAATCTTCTTTTTATTAGCTTAATGTAATATAGTATTTTAGGTCCAAATTATTCTAAAAAAGGTTTGGGAAAACTTAAATTTTGTGGGAATAAAACTATATATCACCAAAAAACTGGGCAAAAACCCAAATTAAAAAAAAAAACAATTTTGGGGGTAAAAAGCATTACCCCAAAAGGGATATCCTTTTTTTAAAATGTTTATAAAAAATACAATTAAGAAGAAACTATGAAAAACAGGGTTTTAATAAAAACAATTGTACACAATAAGAGTCTCAAACTCCTATTAAAAGGGCTTACAGTAGTTTAAAATAGAAAAATTTCAACCCGAAAACTACTAAAAAATTCCCAAACATTTTAAAATTTCTCTATCTAATCTCTATCTCTATTTCTTTTTAAAAAGGGCGGAATAATTTAAAAATTTTGGGCCCTTTTTTTTTAAGCCATTCAAAAATACTTTAAAAAAAAACCCCCCCCCCCTTTGTAAAAACGTTGTTTTAAAAATTAAAATTGATACAAAAATTACATAAAAAAATAATTTTTTAAAGCTTTTTAATATTGTAAAATTAGTTGTGAAAAAGGGGTAAATTTTAATGTAAAATTTTTGGGACTTTTTTTTGGCTTTAAAAAAAAATACTTTTAAAACACTTGAAAAAACGTTGTTTTTAAGATTAAAATTGATGCATAAATTTATGAAAAAAATAAAATTTTTTTAGCTTTTAAAATTTTGTAAAATATAGTTGCAGCAAATAAAAAAAAGTTTTTTAGCTAAAGATATAAAGAAATTATTCAATTTAAAAGAAAAAAAAACCCCTCCCCACTGAAAAATAGTAAAATCATTAAAAACCCCACTACTTTTTTTGGGTTTATAGCAATTGAAAGTAAAAGTCCCTTGAAAATTAAAAAATAATTTTACAGTTTACAAAAAAACTATAAAAAAAACGCTAGCAATATCCCCGTTAATCAAAATTTAAATAACCTTTTACTCTTCTTTTTAATAGCTTAATTTTAAGGAAAGGCTACTTCGGGTGCAAATTATGCAAAAAAAAAGAGGATTTTATATTTTAAATTTTGTGGGGGAAAACAGCATATATCATGAAAAATAGCTAAAAATAATTAAAATTTATTACATTTTAGGGGTTTTTTATAGAAAATTTTAAAAAGGGTTAAAAATACTTGTATATATAACATTAACGCTACATTTTAGAAGAAACTATAAAAAAACCCCTGCAATATACGTTTTTTATACAATAAAAAAAACCCTCTTACTCTTCTATTTAATAGTTTAATGAAATTTAAAGCTACTAATAGGTGAATTGTTAAAAAAAAAGGAGGATTTTATACTTAAATTTTGTAGGAAATAGTTAAAATTATCACCGTTTAAATAGCTAATATCATTAAAAAACACTACATTTTATATGTTATACCCAATATGAAATTTAAAAACCTATTGTATATTTTCCCAAAAAAACGTTTACATTTTACAAGAAACTATGAAAAAACGTTTGGAAAATATACCTTTATATCAAAAATAAAAAACCTCTATTTTTCTATTTAATATTTTAAGTTTTTTTTAAAGGGCTTTTTATGGGTAAAAAATTATTCAAAAAATTTGGGATTTTTATACTTCATTTTGTAGGAAAACAGCAATAAATCACTGAAACTAGCCAAAATCATTGAAAACCCAAAATTTTTGGGGGGTTTTATGGGCAATAGATAAGAAAAAACTTTTGTATATCTACAATAAAACGCTCAGTTTAAAAGAAACTAGGGAAAAAACGTTTTGAAAATTTTAACCTTTTATATCACAATAAATAACCTTTTTACTTTCTATTTAATAGCTTAATGTAATGTAAGCTTCTTATAGGGGCATATTTTTCAAAAAAGAGGTTTTTAGTACTTAAATTTGTGGGAAAAAAACAGCTATATATCACTGATAACTGCTAAAATCTTTGGAAAACATTCCCTTTTTATGGGGTTTTATAGAAAATATGATAAGTAAAAACTATTTGTAAATAACAATAACGCTACAGTTTACAAGAAACTAGGGAAAAAACGAATGCAAAAACCATATATCACAATAAAAAACCTCTTACTTTTATTTATTAGTTAATGTAATTAAGCTACTTATAGGCCCAAAATTTATTCAAAAAAAAGTTTTTATCCCCAAATTTGTGGGAAAAAACGCTAATATCAACGTTTTTAAAGAGCTAATATCATTAAAAAAACACTAAATTTTTTGGGTTTATAGAAAATATGAAAGAAAAACCTACTTGTAATATACAATAAACGCTACAGTTTCAAAAAAACTATGAAAAACGCTTGCAATAAAAACCTTTTATATCACAATAAATAACCTCTTACTCTTCTTTTTAAAGCTTAAGAAATTAAGTACTTATAGGGCTTTTTATTTTAAAAAAGAGGTTTTTGTATTTCCCTTTTTGTGGGGGAAAAAAAAGCTATATATCACTAAAAACTACCCCTAAAATTTGAAAACACTACATTTTAGGGGTTTATGGCAATATAATAAAGAAAAAACAAACCTGTATATATAAAATTTTAACGCCCCAATTTTGAAGAAACTATGAAAAACGCTTGAAAATATACCGTTATATCAAATTTAAAAAAAACCTCTTACTCTTCTATTTATTAGTTTAAATTTGTAATGTAAGCTATTATAGGTGAAAATTTTTTCTAAAAAAGGATTTTACACTTAAAATTTGGAGGAAAAAACAACTGTATATCACCGATAAAAGCAAAGGATCTTTGAAAAAACAAATTTTATAGGGGTTTTATGGGCAAATGTAAGAAAAGGGATTTTCATCCTATTAGAAAATTTTGCAAGTCCCAACACAAGGTTATTGACTATACAAAGCGCCACCACGTCAGCACGAACTGGGGCGGACTGGGAACCGCTGCCCAAAATTTGCACGGGGGGACGTTTGGGCCCCTTTGTGAGTCACGTCTTACCAACCTTGCCACCCTAAACGGGCGTAGAAAAATTGAAAAGGGAAAACTACTTGTATATATAAAAAAAACGCTACATTTTACAAAAAAAATTTATGAAAAACGCTTGAATATACCGTTATATCAAAATAAATAACCCCCTTACTTTCTATTTAATAGCTTAATGTAATGTAAGCTATTTATAGGTGCATTTTTATTCTAAAAAGAGGATTTTGTACTTAAATTTTGTAGGAAAACAGTATATATAACTGATAACTAGCAAAAATCTTTAAAAAAACAAAACTTTTATGGGTTTAAAACCCAAATAAAAAGGGTAAAACAAACCTGAAATATATACAAAAAACGCTACATTTTAGAAGAAAATAGGGAAAAAAGCCTTGAAAATAAAACCTTTATATAAAAATAAAAAAACCCCTTTTTTACTCTTCATTTTTTAGCTTAATGTAATGTAAGTACTTATAGGTCCCAAATTTATTCAAAAAAAAGAGGATTTTACACTTAAATTTTGTGGGGAAAACAGCGGTATACCCCCGAAAAATAGCTAAGACTTTGAAAAAAAACCCCTTTTAGGGGGTTTATAGAAAATAAATCAGGTAAAAAACTATTTTGTATATATAAAAAAAAAAACGCTACATTTTTTACAAGAAACTATGAAAAACGCTTGAAACTTTCCCCGTTATATCACAATAAAAAACCCTTTCTTACTTTTTCTTTTTAAATAGTTTAATGTAATGAAAGCTATTTATAGGTGCAAATTATTCAAAAAAAGAGGTTTTTATATTTAAAATTTGTAGGAAAAAAGATATATAAAATGAAACTAGCTAAAAAAATTTTAAAAAATTTATTAAATTTTTTAGGGGTTTTATACCCAAATAAAATTTAAGAAAAAACTATTGTATTATACAAAACGCTACAGTTTGGGAAGAAACTATGAAAAAACCCCTAAAAATTTTAACCGTTATATCACAAAAAAATAACCTCTTTACTTTTCTATTTAATAGTTTAAATGTAATGAAGCACAAATAGGTGAAAATTTGTTCTAAAAAGAGGATTTTATATTTCCCCAATTTGTAGGAAAATAGCTATATATCACCCGATAAATAGCTAATATCTTTTGAAAACAAACATTTTATTTTGTTTATAGCAATATGAAAAGTAAAACTACTTGTATAATCCCAATAACGCTACAGTTTACAAAAAAACTATGAAAAAGCTTCCCAAATATACCGTTATATAAACAATAAATACCTTTTTACTCTTTATTTTTTGGTTTAAGTAATATAACCCTACTTTTGGGTTTCCAAATTTTTCAAAAAAAAGGATTGTATACTTCAATTTGTAGGAATACAGCTAAATACCCAAAATAACTAGCAAAAACCCATTGAAAAAGGAAACCATTTGTGGAAATAAAGCATTATCAAAAAGGTATATTCCTTCATTAATGTTTAAAAACACTACAATTAAGAAAAAAAATTTGGGAAAAAACACGTAAATATCCCAATTGAATCACATAAATGGGGGGGTTTTTCCCCAAACCCCTATTATAAGTTTACAGTAGTTTAAAATGCAATTTCTAAGGGAAAATACTATAATTCCACTTTTTAAAATTTTCTCTATCAAATTTCTCTTCTTATTTCTTTCAAAAAGGGTGAAAAAATGTCAATTTTGGGACATTTTTTGGGCCTTTAAAAAATACATTAAAACACTTGTAAAAAACGTTTTTTTTAAGAATAAAATTGAACATAAATTACATGAAAAATACATTTTTTAAAGCTCTTAATATTTTGTAAAATTTTATTTGGGTAAAAGTGCTTGAATAATTTTCCAAATTTCAAACTTTTTTTAGGCTTTAAAAAATACTTTTAAAAAACCACTTAAAAAAAACTTTGGGTTTTTAAAAATTAAAAAATTGATCCCTAAATTTTTAAAACTACATATTTTTAGCTTTTAAATTTTTTGGTAAAAATATTTGCAGCAAATATAAAGCTATTTAGTAAAAATTTATAAAAAAAATATATTTTCCAATTGTAGAAAAAAAAAAAACTCCCCAAATAAATAACTAGCTAAAAACCCATTAAAAAACCCCCACTTTTTTTGGGGTTTTAAAACAATATGATAAGTAAAAGTACTTGTAATATAAAAAAATGTTACATTTTACAAAAAAACTATGAAAAAACGCTAGAAATATACCGTTAATCACAATAAAAAACCCTTTACTCTTCTTTTTTAATACCCTTAATGAAATTTGAAAGCACTTATAGGTGAAAAATTTTTGCAAAAAAAGAGGATTTTAAAATTTTCAATTTGTGGGAAAAACCAGCTATATATCACTGTTTAACTAGCAAAAAATAATTGAAATTTTTTAAATTTTTTAGGGTTTTTTAGCAATAAATAAGAAAAAAAAAAAAAACCTCTTGTTATATTACATTAACGCTACATTTAGAAAGAAACTAAAAAAAAAAACGCCGGCAATTTTACCTTTAAATCACAATAAATAACCTCTTCCCTCTTTATTTAAAGCTTAAGAAATTTAAGTACTAATGGGGTGCAAATTGTTCAAAAAAGGGATTTATATTTTTCAATTTGTGGGAAAAATAGCTATATATCCCCGATAAATAGCTAATATCTTTGGGAAAACACAAAATTTTTATATTTTTTATAGCATTGATAAGTAAAACACTTGTTATATACAAAACGCTACAGTTTACAAAAAAAACTATGAAAAAACGCTTGCAATATCCCGTTATATACAAAAATAACCTTTTACTTTCTTTTTAAATATTTTTAATGAAATGAAAAGCTACTTATAGGTGCAAATTATTCAAAAAAGGGGAAAATTTTATACTTCAGTTTGTGGGGAAAAAAAAGCATATATCACTGATAACTACCCCAAAATCATTGAAAACACACATTTTATGGGTTTATAGCAATATGAAAAGGGTAAAATTACTTGTATACTACAAAAAAAACCCCTAATTTTAAAAAAAAAACTATAAAAAAAACGCTTGCAATATACCGTTATATCCCCAAATAAATCCCCTCTTACTCTTCTTTTAATAGCTTAATGTAATGTAACCCTTTTATAGGTGCAATTTTTTCAAAAAGAGGATTTAGTATTCCAATTTGTGGGAAAAACACTATAAAATCACTGATAATAGAAAAAACATTGAAAACATTACTTTTTATGATTTTATAGAAATATAATAAGAAAAAACTACCTGTATATATATAATAACGCTACAGTTAAAAGGGAAAACTATAAAAAAAACGTTTGGCAATATTAACCGTTATTTTCACAATAAAAACCCTCTTACTCTTCATTTATTAGCTTAATGAAAATTGAAAGGGTTTTTAAACCTTATAGGTGAAAATTGTTCTAAAAAGAGGTTTTTATACTTAAAATTTGTGGGAAAAATTTGCTATATATCACCGAAAACAAGCTACAATCATTGAAAAAAATACTTTTTAAAGGGTTTTATAGCAATATGATAATAAAACAGGGTATATATACAAAACGCTAAGTTTACAAAAAAACTAAAAAAAAACGCTTGAAATTTTCCCTTTATATCACAATAAAACCCTCTTACTTTTTCTTTTTATTAGCTTAATGTAATGAAAAGCAATTATAGGGAATTATTGTAAAAAGAGGATTTTTTTATACTTAAATTTTGTGGAAAACAGCTATATATCCCCGATAAAAAAAGCTAAAATCATTAAAAAACACTACATTTTATGGGTTTATCCCAATATGATAAGAAAAAATTCCTTGATATATACAATAAACGCTACAGTTTACAAGAAACTATAAAAAAAACGTTTGCAATATACGTTATACACAATAAATAACCTTTATTTTCTATTTAATAGCTTAATGAATGTAAGCTATTATAGGGCATATTTTTCAAAAAAGGGATTTGTATTTCATTTGTAGGGAAAACAGATATATCACTGACAATTTAGCTAAAATCATTGAAAACACACTTTTTATGGGTTTATAGCAATATAAAAAGAAAAAACTACCTGATATATCAATAACGCTACAGTTTAGAAGAAAAATATGAAAAAAACGTTTGCAATATCCCGGGGTTATATAAAATAAATAACCCTTACTTTCATTAATAGTTAAGTAATGTAAGCATTTTATGGGTGAAATTTTATTTAAAAAAAGAGGATTTTATACTTAAATTTGTGGGAAAAAACAGCTTTTTTAACACCGAAAAAATAGTAATATCTTTGGGAAAACACACTTTAGGGTTTTATAGCAATATGACAAGTAAAACCCCTTGTAATAAATAACGTACAGTTTACAAGAAACGCCGCAATATCCCGGGTTATATCACAATAAATAACCTTTACTTTTATTTATTAGCTTAATGTAATGAAGCTATTATAGGTCCAAATTTTTCTAAAAAAAGGATGTATATTCAATTTGTAGGAAACAGCTATAATCACCGATAACTAGCTAAAATCATTGAAAAGGAAACATTTGCGGGTTTATAAAGCATATCATTAAGGTATATTCCTTCTTTTAATGATATAAACACTACAATTAAGAAGAAGCTATGTAAACCGTATAATATACAAGTGTATCACAATATAAGAGTCTCAAACTCCTATTAATAAGCTTACAGAGTTTCAAAATAGCAATGTCTAAACGAAAACAACTATTAATCCAAAGTGAATTTCCTATCTAATCTTTATCTTATCTTCTAAAAGGGCTGCTAATGTCAATTTTCGACATTTTTTTAGCCCTGCAAAAATACATTAAAATAACTTGAAAAAAACGTTTCCGTTCGGTTTTTAGAAATAAAATTGATACATAAATACATGAAAAAATACACATTTAAGCATAATATTGTAAAAATATAGTTGTGATAAGTGCTGAATAATGTCAAATTTTCGACATTTTTAGGCTTCAAAAATACATTAAAATATTGCAACAACGTTGTTTTTAAGATTAAAATTGATTACCTTAATTCATGAAAAATACAAATTTTAGGCTCATACACATTATAAAATATAGTTGTGTAAAGTGGTGAATAAGTCTAATGTCGTACATTTTTTAAACCTTCAAAAAATACATTTTAATACTTTAAAAAAACAGTGTTTTTAAGATTAAAAATGATATCTAAATTTCATGAAAAATACATATTTTTAGCTATTAATTTTGAAAATATAGTTGAGCAAATATAAAAGGCTATTTAGCTACAGATATAAAGGAAAATATACTTCAATTGTTAGAAAAAATAACCTCTTCACTGTGATAACTAGCTAAAATCATTGAACACATACATTTTATGGGTTTATAGCAATATGATAAGTAAAACTACCTTGTATATATACAATAACGCACAGTTACAAGGAAACTATGAAAACGCTTGCAATATACCGTTATTCACAATAAATAACCTTTTACTCTTCTATTAATAAGACTATGTAATGTAAGCTACTAAGGTGCAAATTATGCTAAAAGAGGATTTTATACTTCGTTGTAGGAAACAGCTATATATCACTGAATAATAGCAAAATCATTGGAAAACACTACATTTCTGGGTTATAGCCAATAATAAGTTAAAATACTTGTAATATAACAATACGATACAGTTTAGGAGAAACCTATGAAAAAACGCTTGCAAATTACGTTATAATCACAAATAAATACCTCTTACTCCTTTTATTAATAGTTTAATGTAATGTAAGCTACTTATCAGGTGCAAATATCTTAAAGAGGAATTTTATACTCAATTGTAGGGAAAAACAGTATATATCACGATATCAAATAGTAATATCATTGAAAACACTACATTTTATTGGGTTTATAGCAATATGATAAGTAAAACTACATGTATATATACAATAACGCTACGTTATAAGAAACTATGAAAAAACGCTTGACAATATACGGTTTATATCACAATAAAGAACCTCTTAATCTTCTATTTATAGCTTAATGTAATGTAAGTACTATAGGTGGGAAATTATTCTAAAAAAAAGGATTGTATACTTCAATATTTGTAGGAAAACAAGCTATTATATCACCGATAACTAGCTAAAATCATTTGGAAAAGACAATTGTGGGTATAAAGCATGATCATTAAGGTAAATCCTTTATTAATGAATAACACTACAATAAGAAGAAACTATGAAAAAAACACGTATAATATACAATTGGTATCAACAATTATAGATCTCAAATCCTATTATAATAGCTTACGTAGTTTAAATAGCAATTTCTAACGAAAACAACTATTAATTCCACGATTTTGAATTTCTCTATCAAAAAAAGAGCTGAATATGTCAATTTTCGACATTTTTAGCCCTTCAAAAATACATTAAAACACTGAAAAAAAACGTTGTTTTTAAGAATAAAAATTGATACATAAATTACATGAGAAATAATATTTTAAGCTCATAATATTGTAAAATATAGTTGTGTAAAAGTGGCCTGAATAATGTCAAAATTTCGAAATTTTTAGGCTTTCAAAAATACATTAAAACACATGAAAAAACGTTGGTTTTAAGATTAAAATTGATACCTAAATTTTCATGAAAAATCATATTTTTAGCTTCATAACATTGTAAAATATAGTTGTGTAAAAGTGCTGAATAATGTAAAATTTCGACATTATTTAGCATTTCAACAAACATTAAAATTCTTGAAAAAAACATTGTTTTTAGTAGAAAATTGCTTATCTAAAGTCATGAATAAATACATATTTTTAGCATTAATTTTGTAAAAATAGTGGTAGCAAAATAAAAAATCTTTTAGTTACAGATATAAAGAAAATATACTTACATTTTTGGAAAAAAAACAACTCTTCATGATAACTAGCTAAAATTCATGAAAACACTTAACATTTATGGGTTTATAGCCAATATGATAAGTAAAACTACTTGTATATATACAATACGCTACAGTTTACAAGAAACTAGAAAAACGTTGCAATATAACCGTTATATCACAATAAATAACCTCTTACTCTTCTATTTAATAGCTTAATGTAATATAAAGCTACTTATAGGTGCAAATTATTCTAAAAGAGGATTTATACTTCAGTTGTAGGAAAACAGCTATATATCACTGATAATAGCCCAAAATCATGAAAACACTCCATTTTTAAGGGTTTATACGCAATTAATAAGTAAACAATAATTGCTATATATACAATAACGCTACAGTTTAGAAGAAAACTATGAAAAAACGCTTGCAATATACCGTTATATCACACTAAATACCTCTTACTCTTTTTTTAATAGATTAATGTAAGTAAGCTACTTATAGGTGCAAATTAGTATTAAAAGAGGATTTTATACTTCCAATGTGTAGGAAAACAGCTATATATCACCGAAAAATAGCTGATATCATGAAAACACTACATTTTATGGGTTTATAGCAATAGATAAGTAAAACTACTGTATATATACAATAACGCTACAGTTACAAGAAACTATGAAAAAAAACGCTTGCAATATACCGTTATATCACAAAAAATAACCTTTTACTATTCTATTTAATAGTTTAAATGTAATGTAAGCTTTTTATAGGTGCATATTTTCTAAAAAGAGGATTTTGTATTCATTTGTGGGGAAAACACTATATATCATGATAACTAGCTAAAATCATTGAAAACACTACATTTTAGGGGTTTTAGAAATAATAAGTAAAACTACCTGTTAATCAAAAACGCTACATTTTTAGAAGAAACTATAAAAAAACGCTTGCAATTAACCTTTTATTCACAATAAAAAAACCTTTTAAACTTTTCTTTTTTATTAGCTTATGAAATGAACTTTTTAAAGGTGAAAATTTTTCAAAAAAGAGGATTTTACCTTCTTTTTTGGGAAAACAGCTGTATATCACCGATAAATAGCTAAGATCTTAAAAACACAAAATTGGGTTTTAGCAATTTTAAAAGAAAAACCTTGTTTTATAAAAAAAACGCTACGTTTACAAAAAAACTATGAAAACGCTTGCAATTACCGTTATATCAAATAAAAAAATCTTACCTTCTTTTTAATATTTAATGAAATGAAGATTTATAGGTCATATTATTCTAAAAGGGTTTTTTGTATTTCAATTTGTAGGAAAACCTATATATCACGATACTAGCTAAAATCATTGAAAACCTACATTTTTGGTTTATAGCAATAAAATAAGTAAACTACCTGTATATATAAAAAAACGCAAACATTTAGAAGAACTATGAAAAAGCTTGCAATATACCGTTTATCACAATAAATCCTTTTACTTTTTATTTATTATTTAAATGAAGTAAGCTACTTTAAGGGCAAATTATTCTAAAAAAGAGGTTTTACCTTCTTTTGGGGAAAAACCGCTGTAAATCCCCGATAAATAGCAAAGATCTTGAAAACCTAATTATAGGGGGTTTATAGAAATATGATAAGAAAAAACTACTTGTATATAAAAAAACGCTACATTTTTAAAAAGAAAATAAAAAAACGCTTGCAAATACCGTTAAAATCACAATAAATAACCTTTACTCTTCTATTAATAGTTTAATGTAATGAAGCTACTTATAGGTGCAATATTCAAAAAAAGAGGTTTTTTTGTACTTCAATTTGTAGGAAAACAGTATATTCACTGAAACTACAAAAATCTTGAAAACACTACTTTTTTAGGGTTTTAGCCATATAATAAAAAAAACTCCCTGTATAATACAATAACGCTCAGTTTTAGAAGAAAATATAAAAATCCTTGAAATATACCGTTATAACAATAAATAACCTCTTACCTTCTATTTATTATTTTAATGTAAGTAAGCACTTAAGGTGCAAATTATTCTAAAAAGAGGTTTTTACACTTCAATTTGTGGGAAAACAGGGGGTATACCCGAAAAAATAGCTAAGTCTTTGAAAAACTACTTTAGGGGTTTTAAAATAAAATATTCAGTAAAACTACTTGTATTATAAAAAAAACGCTACAGTTTACAAGAACATAAAAAACGCTTGCAATATACCGTTAATCACAAAAAATAACCTCTTACTTTTCTTTTTAATAGTTTAAATGTAATGTAAGTACTTATAGGTGCAAAATTCTAAAAGAGGTTTTTATATTCAATTTGTAGGAAAACGCTATATATCAGAAACTAGCTAAAAAAATTGAAATTATTACTTTTTAGGGTTATAGCAATAAATAAAAAAAACTACTTGTATATTAAAATAACGTACTTTTTTAGAAGAAATATGAAAAACCCTGCCAATTCCCGTTATATCACAATAATCCTCTTACTCTTCTTTTTATAGTTAAGTAATGTAAGCTACAAATAGATACAAATTGTTCTAAAAAGAGGTTTTTTAATTTCAATTTTAGGAAAATAGCTATATATCCCGATAAATAGCTATTCATTAAAAACATACATTTTATGGGTTTATAGCAATTGATAAGTAAAACTACTTGTATAATACAAAAACGCTACAGTTTACAAAAAACTATAAAAAAATGCTTGCAATATACCTTTATACAAAATAATATTCTTACTCTTCTTTTTATTAGTTTAAATTAAATGTAAGTACTTTTAGGTCCAAATTTTTTTCAAAAAAAAAGGATTGTATACTTCATTTGTAGGAATACGCTATATATCCCCAAATAACTACTAAAACCTTGAAAAAAAAAACACTTTGGGGGTATAAAGCATTTCAAAAGGTTTTTCCTTCTATTAATGATTACACTAAATTAAAAGAAACTTGAAAAACACGTATAATATAAAATTTGTTCACAATTGGGGCCCGAAACTCCTTTTAAAAGCTTAAGGGATTTAAAATAGCAATTTCTAACGAAAACAACCAATTCCACTTTTTAAAATTTCTTTTTCCAAAAAAGGGCTGAAAAATTCCATTTTCAACTTTTTTTTTAGCCTTCAAAAAAACTTAAAACACTTAAAAACGTTTTTTCTAAGATTAAAATTGATACTTATTTTTGAAAATACACATTTTAAGCCATAATACTGAAAAATTTAATGTGAAAAAATCTGAAAAAAGTCTAATTTCGACTTTTTTTAGCCTTTAAAAAATACTTAAAATACTTAAAAAAACTTTTTTTAAGTTTAAAAATTGTATCAAAATTTTTCATAAAAAATACAATTTTTGCTTTTAATTTTGTAAAATATATTGTAGCAAAATAAAAGGCTATTAGCTACAATAAAAGAAATATACTTCAATTTTTAGAAAAAAAAAACTCTTCACTGATAATTGCTAAAATCATTGAAAAAACTACATTTTTTGGGTTTTAGCAAAATGATAAAAAACTATTTTAATATACAAAAACGCTACAGTTTACAAGAACTATGAAAAAAAGCTTGCAATATACCCTTTTATCACAATAAATACCTCCTACTCTTCTATTTTAAAAGCAATGTAATGTAAGCTACTTATAGGTCAAATTTTCTAAAAAGAGATTTTATACTTCAATTTGGAGGAAACAGCTATATATCCCGGAAAAAGTAATATCATTGAAAAAACTACATTTATGGGGTTTTTGCATATGATAAATAAAAAATGTTTAAATATACAATAAAGCTACGTTTTTCAAGAAACTATGAAAAAGCATGCAATATACCCTTTTTCACAATAAAAAACCTTTACTCTTTATTTATTAGCTTAAGTAATTAAACACTATAGGTCCAAATTATTCTAAAAAAAAATTGATACTTCAAAATTTTTAGGGAAAAAAGCTATATATCAAAGATAAAGAGCTAATATAATTGAAAACACTAAAAATTTTTTTTGGTTTTATAGAATTGATAAATAAACACTTTTATATATAAATAACGCTACTTTACAAGAACTATGAAAAAAGCTTGCAAAATTTCCCTTATATCACAAAAAAAACCCCCTTTTCTCTTCATTTAAAAGCTTAATGAAGAAAATCTTTTGGCAATTTTCTAAAAAAAGGTTTTTACTTCAATTTGTAGGAAAAAAGCTATATATCATGATAACTAGCTAAAAACTTGAAAACATACATTTTTTGGGTTTATAGCAATATAATAGTAAACTACCTTATATATACAAAAACGCTAAGTTTAGAAGAAAATATGAAAAAAGCTTGCATATACCGTTATATCACAAAAAATAACTCTTCTCTCTTTTATTTGCTTTAAAGTAATTAAACTACTTTAGGGCAAATTTTTCTAAAAAAAGGATTTTACACTTTAATTTTTAGGAAAACACGTATACACCGATAAATACTAAGATCATTTGAAAAAATAAAATTTTAAGGTTTTTTAGCAAAAGATAAGAAAACTACTTGTATATATAAAAAAACGCTACAGTTTACAAGAAAATATGAAAAACTTGCAATAACCGTTTTTATCAAAAATAACCTCTTACTCTTCTATTTTTAGCTTAATGTAATGAAGCTACTTTTAGGGCCAAATTTTCAAAAAAAAAAGGGTTTTTATATTTCATTTGTAGGAAAAAAGTATTATCAAAGATAAAGAGCTAATATAATTGAAAAAAACCCAAATTTTTTTTTGGGTTTTAGCAAAATGAAAGTAAACTACTTGTATTAACAATAACGCTACGGTTTACAAAAAACTATGAAAAACGCTTGCAAATTTCCGTTATTCACAATAAATAACCCCTTACTCTTTTATTTAATAGTTAATGTAATGTAAACTACTTTTAGGTCTATTTTCTAAAAAAAGGGTTACTACTTCAATTTGTAGGGAAAAAACCCATATATCACTGATTAACTCTAAAAAACTTTTAAAAAACTACATTTTTTGGGTTTTTAGCAATATAATAATAAAAAATACCTGTATATATACAAACGCTCAGTTTTTGAAGAAACTATGAAAACGCTTGCAATATACCGTTTTATCACAATAAAAACCCTTCTCTTCTATTATTACAATGTAATGTAAGCTACTTTAAGGGCAAATTATTCAAAAAGAGGGTTTTACACTCAATTTGTAAAAACAGCTGTAAAAACACCCATAAATAGTAAGCTTGAAACACTACATTTTATGGGTTTTTTAGCTTGATAAGTAAAAATACTTGTATATATACAAAAAAAGCTACAGGGTTTTTCAAGAAATATGAAAAACCTGCATATACCGTTATTCAAATAAAAAACCTCTTCCTTCTATTTTAAAAGCTTAAAGTAATGTAAGCTACTTATGGTGCATATTATTCTAAAAGGGATTTTGTACTTTAAATTTTTTAGGAAAAAAAGCTATATTCCTGATAACTAGCAAAATCATTGAAAAAAATACATTTTTTGGGGTTTTAAACAAAATAAAAGTAAAATACTTGTTATATACAATAACGCTCATTTTAGAAAAAAACTATAAAAAAAGGGCCTGAAATTTTACCGTTTATCCAATAAATAATTTTTTACTTTTCAAATTAATAGTTAATAATGTAAGCTATAATAGATACAAATTGTTCAAAAAAAAGAGGATTTTTAACTTAAATTTTGTAGGAAAATAGCTATAATCACGAAAAAAAAGCTAAATCATTGAAAACACTACTTTTTATGGGTTATAGCAATATGTAATTTAAAAATACTTGTATAATACAAAAAACGCTACAGTTTAAAAGAAATAAAAAAAATTTGCTTGCAATTTTCCTTTATATCACAAATAAATACCTTCTTACTCTTTTTTATTAGCTTAATTTTAATGTTAAGTATTTTGGGTTTCCAAAAATTTTTCTAAAAAAGGATTGATACTTAAAATTTTTTAGGAATACGGGCTTATATAACCAAAAAACTAGCAAAAAACCATTAAAAAGAACACATTTTGTGGGAAAAAAAACCCCTTACATAAGGTATACCTTTATTAATGATATAACACAAAATTAAGAAAAAACTAGGGGAAAAACACGTATAATTTTTACAATTGTACAAAATATAGAGTCTGAAACCTTTTAAATAATTTTTACAGTATTTAAAAATAGAATTTCTAGAAAATACTATTTAAATTTCCCCAATTTTAATTTCTCTTTCCAAAAAAAGGGGGAATAATGTCCATTTTCAACATTTTTTAGCCCTTCAAAAAAACAAATTTTTAAAAATTGAAAAAAAAAAGTTTTTTTCTAAGATTTAAAAAAGATACAATTTTTCATGGAAAAAAAAAACATTTTAAACTCAAAAATTGTAAAAATTTAATTTTTGTAAAAAGGGTGAATAAAGTCTAATTTTGCATTTTTTAGCCTTTCCCAAAAAAACATTAAAAAAACTTGAAAAAACATTGTTTTTTAAAATTAAAATTTATATCTAAAATTTTAGAAAAAAAACATATTTTAGCTATTAATTTTGTTAAAAAAATAGTTTTAGCAAATTTTAAAAGGGTAAATTTTGTACAGATATAAAGAAATATAATTCAATTTTTGGGGAAAAAAAAAAAAAATTTAATGATAAAATTTCTAAAATCATTTTAAAAAACTACATTTTATGGGGTTTATAGCA
Source organism: Chionoecetes opilio (assembly GCA_016584305.1). Lineage (NCBI taxonomy): Eukaryota > Metazoa > Arthropoda > Malacostraca > Decapoda > Majidae > Chionoecetes > Chionoecetes opilio. The sequence goes on along the minus strand of JACEEZ010018706.1, from coordinate 5,123 downwards.
ATAGATAAGTTAAAAAATACTTTTATTATACCCCCAAAAAGCCCACAGTTTTCCCAAAAAAACTATGAAAAAAGCTTGCAATATACCCTTTTTTAAACACAATAAATAAACCCCCTACCTTTTATTTAATAGCTTAAATTAAATTTTAAGCTACTTATAGGTTCAAAATTTTTCTAAAAAAAGGATTTTATACTTCAATTTTGGGGGAAAAAAAGCTATATATCACCCGAAAAAGTAATATCATTGAAAAACCCCTACATTTTATGGGGTTTTTTAGCAAAAATGATAAGGGAAAACTGGTTGTAAATATAAAAATAAAGCTACAGTTTACAAGGGAAAAATGAAAAAACGCATGCAATTTTCCATTATATTTACAAAAAAAAACCTTTTTACTCCTTTATTTTAGCTTAATGTAATGTAAGCTACTTTTAGGGCCAAATTTTTCTAAAAAAAAGGGGTTGAAAAACTTCAATTTTTAGGGGGGAAAAAAAAAATATATATCAACGATAAAGACTAATTAAATTTAAAAAACTAAAAATTTTTTTTGGGGTTTAAAAAAAAAATAAAGTTAAAAAATACTTGTATTTAACAATAAGCTCGTTTACAAGAAACTATGAAAAACGTTGCAATATTTCCGTTATTTTTCCCCAATTTAAAAACCTCTTACTCTTCAAATTTTAGCTTAATGTAATGTAAGCACTTATGGTGCAATTATTCTAAAAAAAGGATTTTGTACTCAATTTGTAGGAAAACAGCTATATATCACTGATAACTAGTAAAATCATTGAAAACACTACATTTTTTTGGGTTTATAGCAATATAATAAGTAAAACTCCCTGTATATATACAATAACGCTACAGTTTAGAAGAAACTATGAAAAACGCTTGCAATATACCGTTATATCACAATAAATAACCTCTTACTCTTCTATTTATTAGCTTAATGTAATGAAAAGCTATTTATAGGGGCAATTATTCTAAAAAGAGGATTTTACACTTCAATTTGTAGGAAACAGCTGTATATCCCCGATAAATAGCTAAGATCATTGAAAACACTACATTATATGGGTTTATAGCAATATGATAAGTAAAAACTTTTTATATACAAAAACGCTACAGTTTACAAGAAACTATGAAAAACGCTTGCATATACCGTTATATCACAAAAAAAAACCTTTATTTCATTATTAGCTAAAGTAATGAACTACTTATAGGTCCAAATATTCTAAAAAAAGATTGTATATTCAATTGTAAAAAAAGCTAATACAACGATAAAGAGCTAATATAATTAAAAAAACACAAAAATTTTGGGTTTATAGCAATATGAAAGTAAAAAACTAACTTTATATATACAAAAAACCACAGTTTAAAGAAACTATGAAAAACGCTTGCAATATACCGTTATATCACAATAAATAACCTCTTACTCTTCTATTTAATAGCTTAAATGTAATGAAAGCTACTTATAGGGTGCATTTTTTTTCTAAAAGAGGATTTACTACTTCAATTTGTAGGAAAACAGCGTATATCACTGATAACTAGCTAAATCATTGAAAACACTACTTTTATGGGTTTATAGCAATATAAAGTAAAACTACCTGTATAATACAATAACGCTACAGTTTAAAGAACTATGAAAAACGCTTGCAATATACCGTTATATCACAATAAATAACCTCTTACTTTCTATTTATTAGCTTAATGTAATGTAAGCTACTTATAGGGCAAATTATTTTAAAAAAGGATTTTACACTTCAATTGTGGGAAAAAACAGCTGTATATAAACCGATAAAATAGCTAAGATCTTTGAAAACACTACATTATATGGGTTTATAGCAATATTGATAAGTAAAAACTACTTGTATATAACAAAAACGCTACAGTTTACAAGAAACTATGAAAAACGCTTGCAATATACCGTTATATCACAATAAATAACCTCTTACTCTTCTGTTTAATAGCTTAATGTAATGTAAGCTACTTATAGGTGCATATTATTCTAAAAAGAGGATTTTGTATTTCAATTGTAGGAAAACAGCTCTATATCACTGATAACTAGCTAAAATAATTGAAATTATTACATTTTATGTGGTGGTTTATAGCAATATAATAAGTAAAAACACTTGTATATATACAATAACGCTACAGTTAGAAGAAACTATGAAAAACGCCTGCATTACCGTTAATCCAATAAATACACTCGCTACTCTTCATTTATAGATTAATGTAATGTAAGCTACTAATAGATGCAAATTGTTTCTAAAATAGAGGATTTTATTACTTCAATTTGTAGGCAAATAGCTATATATCACGATAAATAGCTATATCATTGAAATCACTACATTTTTGGGTTTATAGCAATATGATAAAGTAAAAACTACTTGTATATATACAATAACGCTACAGTTTACAAGAAAACTATGGAAAACCGCTTTGCAATATACCGTGATATCACCCAAATAAATACCTTCTACTCTTCTATTTATATCTTAATGTAATGTAAGTACTTTTAGGTCCAAATGTATGCTAAAAAAAGATTTTGTACTTCATTTGTCAGGAAATACAGCTATATATCACCTAATAACTAGCTAAAAACATTGAAAAGAACACATTTTGTGGTATAACGCATTATTCATAAGGTGTATCCTTCTATAATGATTACACTACAATTAAGACAAGAAACGATGAAAACACGTATAATTATATTGATCACAATATAGAGTCTCAAAACTCCTTAATAAGCTTACAGTAGTTTAAAATAGGCAATTTCTAACCCCCCCCCCCCCCCCCCCCCCGTACCAACTACTATAATTCACATTTTTGAATTTATCTATCTAATTCTATCTCTATTTCTTCTAAAAGGGCTGAATAATGTCAATTTTCGACATTTTTTTAGCCAATTCAAAAATACATTTAAAACACTTGTAAAAACGTTGTTTTTAAGAAATAAAAATTGATACATAAATTACAGGAAAATACATATTTTAAAGCTCTTCATATTGTAAAAATAGTTGTGTAAAAGTGACGAATAATGGTCAAATTTCGACATTTTTTAGGCATTTCAAAAATACATTAAAAAACATTGAAAAAAAACGTTGTTTTTAAGATTAAAATTGATGCATAAATTTTATGAAAAAAAACATATTTTTAGCTATAATTTTGTTAAAATATAGTTGCAGCAAATTAAAAAGCTATTTAGCTACATATATAAAGAAATATGACTCAATGTAGAAGAAAAATAAACTCTTCACTGATAACTAGCTAAAAATCATTTGAAACACTACATTTTATGGGTTTATAGCAATATGATAAGTAAAAGTACTTGTAATATAAATAACGCTAAAGTTACAAGAAACTATGAAAAACGCTAGCAATATACCGTTATATCACGCAAATAACTCTTAATCTTCTATTTAATATTCTTAATGTAAATGTAAGTACTTATAGGTGCAAAATTATGCAAAAGAGGATTTGATACTTCAATTTGTAGGGGAAAAAGCTATATATCACTGAAACTAGTAAAATAATTGAAAACCACACTTTTTATGGGTTATAGCAATCTGATAATTAAAACTACTTGTATATACAATAACGACTACAGTTTACAAAGAAACTATGAAAGACTTGCAATATAGTTATATCACAATAAACACCATCTTACTCTTCTATTAATAAGCTCATATAATGTAAGCTTCTTATAGGTGCAGTATTATTCTAAAAAGGAGGATTGTTGTATTCAATGTAGGAAACAGTATATATCACTGATAACTAGCTAAAATCATTGAATAAATTACATTTTATGTGTTTATAGCCAATATCATAAGTAAAAACTACCTTGTATATATACAATAACGCTACAGTTTAGAAGAAACTATGAAAAACGCTTGCAATATACCGTTATATCACAATAAATACCCTCTTACTCTTCTATTTATTAGTTTAATGTAATGTAAGCTACTTATAGGTGAAAAATTGTTCTAAAAAGAGGATTTTATACTTCATTTGTAGGAAAATGCTATATATCACCGATAACTAGCTACAATCATTGAAAAACTACATTTTATGGGTTTTTTTAGCAATATGATAAGTAAAACTACTTGTAATATATACAAAACGCTACAGTTACAAGAAACTATGAAAAACGCTTGCAATATACCTTTTATATCACAAAAAAATACCCTTTACTCTTCTATTTATTAGCTTAATGAAATGTAAGATACTTATAGGTCCAAATTATTCTAAAAAAAGGATTGTATACTTCAATTTGTAGGAAACAGCTATATATCACTGATAACTAGCTAAAATCATTGAAAACACTACATTTATGGGTTTATAGCAATATAACAAGTAAAACTACTTGTATATTACAATAACGCTACAGTTACGAAGAAACTATGAAAAACGCTTGCAATATAACGTTATATCACAATAAATAACCTTTTACTCTTCTATTTATTAGCTTAATGTAAGTAAGCTACTTATGGGTTTGCAAATTATTCTAAAAAAGAGGATTTTACACTTAAATTGTAGGAAAACAGCTCTATATCACCGATAAATAGCAAATATCTTGAAACACACATTTTATGGGTTATAGCAATATGAAAAGTAAAACTATTGTATATATAAAATAACGCTACAGTTTACAAGAAACTATGAAAAACGCTTGCCATAACCGTTATATCACAATAAATAACCTCTTACTCTTCTATTTATTGCTTAATGTAATGTAACCCTACTTATAGGTGCAAATTATTCAAAAAAAGGACGTATTCATCAATTTGTAGGAAAAAGCTATATATCCACCGTTAACTAGCTAAAATCATTGAAAAGAACACATTTTGAGGGTATAAAGCATTATAAATAAGGAAAATTTCCTTCTATAATGATATAACACTACAATTAAAAGGGAAACTATGAAAAACACTATAATATACAATGTATCACAAATAGAGTCTGAAACTCCTATTATAAGATTACAGTAGTTTAAAATAGAAAATTTCTAACGATAACAACTATAATTCCACATTTGAATTTCTCTACCCAAAAAAGGGCTGAATAATGTCCCTTTTCAACATTTTTTAGCCCTTTCAAAAAATACTTTAAAAAACACTTGAAAAAACGTT
>JACEEZ010018705.1:0-25396 GCA_016584305.1 Chionoecetes opilio | reverse complement strand
AAGTTTCTTCTAAACTGTAACGTTTTTTAAATATACATTTATTTTACTATCATATGCTATAACCCTAAAATGTATTTTTTTCAATGATTAGCTATTTATCGGGAATAAGCTGTTTCCTACAAATTGAAGTATAAACCCCTTTTAGAATAATTTGCACCTATAAGTGCTTACACTACTTAGTAATAAATAGAAGAGTAAAGGTTTTTTATTGTGATATAACGGTATATTGCAAGCGTTTTTCATAGTTTCTTGTAAACTGTAGCGTTATGTACATAACAGTAGTTTTATTTATTATATTGCTATAAACCCTTAAAATGTAGGTTTTCAATGATTTTAGCTAGTTATCAGGGGATATATAGCTGTTTTCCTACAAATTGATATATAAAATTCCTCTTTTTAGAATAATTTGCACCTATAAGTAGCTTACATTACATTAGCTATTAAATAGAAGAGTAAGAGGTTATTTATTGTGATATAACGGTATATTGCAAGCGTTTTTCATAGTTTCTTCTAAACTGTAGCGTTATTGTATATATACAAGTATTTTTATTATTATATTGCTATAAACCCATAAAATGTAGTTTTTTCAATGATTTTAGCTAGTTATCAGTGATATATAGCTGTTTTCCTACAAATTGAAGTATAAAATCCTCCTTTTAGAATAATATGCACCTATATGCCCCTTGCTTACATTACATTAAGCTAATAAATAGAAGAGTAAGAGGTTATTTATTGTGATATAACGGTATATTGCATGCCTTTTCATAATTTCTTTTAAAACTGTAGCGTTATTGTATATATACAAGTAGTTTAACTTATCATATTGCTATAAACCCTTGAAATGTAGTGTTTTCAATTAATTAGTTATTTACGGTGATATATAGCTTTTTTTTCCTACAAATTGAAGTAAAAAATCCTCTTTTTAGAATAATTTGCACCTATAAGTAGCTTACATTACATTAAAGCTATTAAATAGAAGAGGAAGAGGTTATTTTTATTGTGAATAACGGTATATATTGCAAGCTTTTTTTCATACGTTTCTGCTAAACTGTAGCGTTATTGTATAATACAAAGTAGTTTTACTTATTATATGCCTATAAACCATAAAAAATGTAGTGTTTTCAATGATTTTTAGCTAGTTATCATGATATATAGACTGTTTTCCCCAACCATACAAATTGATGTCTAAAATCATATTGATACTGTTTTTCAAGTTCTTCTAATTGTAGTGTTATATCATTAATAGAAGGAAATTACCTTATGATAATGCTTATATCCTGAAAAAGGTGTGTTCTTTTCAATAATTTTAGCTAGTTATCGGTGAATATAGCTGTTTTTCCTACAAAAACTTGGAAGTGATACAATCGTTTTTTTTAGGAATAATTTGGACCTATAAGTAGCTTTACCATTACATTAAGCTAATAAAAGAGAAAGAGTAAGAGGTTATTTATTGTGATATAACGGTATATTGCAAGCGTTTTCATAGTTTCTTGTAAAAACTGTAGCGTTATGTATATATGACAAAAAGTAGTTTACTTTATCATATTCACAGAAACCTTAAATGTAGTGTTTTCAATGATATAGCTATTTATCGGGGAATATTATAAGCTGTTTTCCTACACAATTGAAGTATAAAATAATCCTCCTTTAGAATAATTTGAACCTATAAGTTAGCTTACATTACATTTTAAAGCTATTAAATAGAAGAGGTAAGAGGTTATTTATGTGATATACGGGGTATATTGCAAAGCGTTTTTAATAGTTTCTTTATAAACGTAACGTTTATTGTAAAATAACATTTAGTTTTACTTATCATATGCTATAAACCCTTAAAATGTAGTGTTTAATTATTTTAGATAGTATCAGTGATATATAGCTGTTTTCTACAAATTGAAGTATAAAATCCTCTTTTTAGAATAATTGCACCTATAAGTAGCTTACATACATTAAGTAATATAATAGAAAGAAGTAAGAGGTTATTTATTGGCTATAACGGTATATTGCAACGCGTTTTAATAGTTTCTTGTAAAAAACTTAGCGTTATTGTACATATACAAGTAGTTTTACTTATTATATGCTATAAACCCTTAAAATGTAGTTTTTTAATGATTTAGCTAGGTGTATTTCAGTGATAATCGCTGTTTTCCTACAAATTGATATTATAATCAATCCTCTTTTTAGAATATTTGCCACCTATAAGAAGCTAATTACATTAAGCTATTAAATAGAAGGAGTAAGAGGGTATTTATTGTGAGAGAAAACGGTATATTGCAAGCGTTTTAGAATAGTTTTCTTTTAAACTGTTAGCGTTATGGTATATAACAAGTAGTGTAACTTATCATATGCTATAACCCTTAAAATGTAGTGTTTCAAATGATATTAGCTATTTATCCCGTTGATTATAGCTTTTTCCTACAAATTGAAGTATAAAATCCTCCTTTTAGAATAATTTGCCTTATAAGTAGCTTACATAACATTAAGCTATTAAATAGAAGATTAAGAGGTTATTTATTGTGATATAACGGTTATATTGCAAGGTTTTTTCATAGTTTCTTCAAACGGTAGCGTATTGTCTATATACAAGTGTTTTTACTGATTATATTGCTATAAACCATTAACAATGTAGTGTTTTCAATGATTGTAGCTAGTTATCAGTGAATTATAGCTGTTTTCTACAATTGATGTATAGAATCGTCTTTTAGAATAATTTGCACCTATAAGTAGCCAATTACATTAATAAGCTATTAAAATAGAAGAGTAAAGAGCGTTATTATTGTGATATAAACGGCATATTGCCCCCCCCCCCCCCCTCCCCCCCCAAGCGTTTTTCATAGTTTCTTGCAAACTGTAGCGTTTTTTATTTGCTATATATACAAGTAGTTTACTTATCATATGCTATAACCCATTTAATTAAAAATGTAGTGTTTCAAGGATTTAGCTAGTTATCAGTGAAGAGTTGTTGTTTTCTACATATGTGAAGTATATTTCTTATATCTGTAGCTAATAGCTTTTTATATTTGACTACAACTATATTTTAACAAAATTAATAGCTAGAAATATGTAATTTTTCAGCAATTTAGAATCAATTTTAATCTTAAAAACAAGTTTTTTCAAGTATTTTAATGTTATTTTTGAAAGGCTAAATAATGTCGAAATTTGGACATTATCAGCACTTTTACACAACTATATTTTACAATGTTAGAGCTAAAAATAATAATTTTTCTTGAATTTAGATCTCAATTTTAATCTAAAAAAACACCCTTTTTTCAAGTGTTTAATGTATTTTGAAGGCCAAAAAAATGTCGAAATTGACAAATTATCAGCACTTTTACACAACTATATTTTACAATTATTATGAGCTTAAAATATGTATTTATAATGAAATTAGTATCAATTTTATTCTTAAAAACAACGTTTTTTCAAGTGTTTTAATGCATTTCTGAAGGGCTAAAAAATGTCGAAAATTGACATATTCAGACCTTTTTTTGATAGAGAAAATTCAATTATGTGGAACAGTATAGTTGTTTTCGTTGGGAATTGCTATTTTAAACACTACTGTAAGCTTATAATAGGAGTTAGACTATATATTGTGGATTAAAATGTATATTATAACGTGTTTTTCATAGTTTCTTCTTAATTGTAGTGTTATTATCATTAATAGAAGGAAAATTAACCTTATGATAATTGCTTATATCCTGAAAATGTGTTCTTTTCATAATTTTAGATAGTTAGCGGTGATATATAGATGTTTTCCTACAATTGAAGTATACAATCGTTTTTTTTTTTTAGAATATTTGGAACCTATAAGTAGCTTACATTACATTAAGCTAATAAATAGAGAGTAAGAGTTATTATTGTGAATATAACGTTTATATCGCAAGGTTTTTTCATAGTTCTTGTAAACGTAGCGTTATGTATATATGCAAGTAGTTTTATTATCATATTTGCTATAAAACCTTAAAATGAAGTGTTTCATGATATTGCTATTTATCGGTGATTATAGCTGTTTTCTACAAATAGAAAAGTAGAAAATCCCTGTTCTTTTTAGAATAATTTGCACCATAAGTAGCTTACATTACATGAAGCTATAAATTAGAAGAGTAAGAGGGTTTATTGTGATATAACGTTTATATTGCAAGCATTTTTACATAGTTTTCATCTAAAACTGTAGCGTTATTGTATATATACAAGTAGTTTTACTTATTATATTGCTATAAATCCATAAAATGTAGTGTTTTCAATGATTTTAGCTAGTATCACGTGATAATAGCTGTTTCCTACAAATTGAAGAATAAAATCCTCTTTTTAGAATAATATGCACCATATGCACCCTGTTTACATTACATTAAGCAATAAATAGAAGAGTAAAGAGGTTATTTATGTGATATAACGGTATTATGGCAAGCCTGTTCATAGTTTCTTGTAACACTGTAGCGTTATTGTATATATCACAAGTAGTTTTAATTATCATATTGCTATAAACCCTATAAAAGTAGTGTTTTCAATGATATTAGCTATTATCGGTTGATATATAGCTGTTTTCCTACAAATTGAAGTATAAAATCCCGTTTTAGAATAATTCGCACCTAGCCAGTAAGCTACATTACCATTAAGCTATTAAATAGTGAAGAGTGTAAGAGGTTTTATTGTGATATAACGTATCTTGCAAGCGTTTTTCATATTTCTTCTTAACTGTAGCGTTATTGTATCTATACAAGTAGTTTTACTTAAATATTGCTAATAAACCCATAAAATGGGTTTTCAATGATTTAGCTAGTTATCAGTGATATATAGCTGTTTTCCTACAAATTGATTGTATAAAAATCGTCTTTTTAGAATTAATTTGCAACATAAGTAGACCCACATTACATAAGCTATTAAAATAGAAGAGTAAGAGGTTATTATTGTGATATTAACGGTATATTGCAAAGCGTTTTTCATAGTTTCTTGTAAACTGTAGCGTTATGTATATATACAAGTAGTTTTACTTATCATATGCTATAAACCCATAAAATGTAGTTTGTTTTCAAGGATTTTAGCTAGTTATCAGTGAGAGTTTTTTTTCTACAAATTGAGTATATTTCTTTTATCGTAGCTAAAATAGCTTTTTATATTGTAAAACTAATTTTACAAAAAATTAATGGCTCTAAAAAATATGTATTTTCATGAAATTTAGATATCAATTTTAATCTTAAAAAACCAATGTTTTTTTCAAGGATTTTAATGTATTTTTGAAAAGCTAACTAATGTCGAAATTTGACATTATTCAGCACTTTTACACAACTATATTTTAAAGTTATGAGCTAAATAATAATTTTTTCTTTGAAATTTAGATCTCAATTTTAATCTAAAAAACACCTTTTTCAAGTGTTTGAAGGTATTTTTGAAGGGCAAAAAATGCGAAATTTGACATATTTCAGCCACTTTACACACCTCTATTTTACAATCATATGAGCTTAAAAATAGATTTATAATGAAATATGTATCAATTTTATCTTAAAAACAACGTTTTTTTCAAGTGTTTTATGCATTCTGAAGGGCTAAAAAATTTCGAAAAATTGACATTATTCAGCCCTTTTTGATAGAGAAATTCAAAATGTGAATTATAGTTGTTTTCGTATGGGGAATGCTATTTTAAACTACTGTAAGCTTATAATAGGAGTTTGAGACTCTAATTGTGGATAAAATTGTATAATAAGTGTTTTTCATAGTTTCTTCTTAAATTGTAGTGGTATATCATTAATGAAGGAATTTACCTATGGATATGCTTTATATTCCTGAAAATGTGTTCTTTTCAATAATTTTAGCTAAGTTATCGGTGATATAATAGCGTTTCCTACAAATTGAAGTATACAATCGTTTTTTTTTTTTTTTAGAATATTTGGACCTATAAGTAGCTTACCTTACATTAAGCTAATAAATAAAAGAGTAAGAGGTTATTTATGTGATATAACGGTATATTGCAAGCGTTTGCATTAGTTTCTGGTAAAACTGTTAGCGTTATTGTATATAATGCAAGTAGTTTTACTTATCTATTGACATAAAACCCTAAAAAGTAGTGTGTTCAATGATATTAGCTATTTATCGGGTGCTATATAGCTGTTTTCCTACAATTGAAGTATAAAATCCACCTTTTAGAATAATTGCCTATAAGTAGGACTTACATTACTTTAAGCTATTAAATAGAAGCGTAAGAGGTTATTTATTGGATTAAAACGGTTATATTGGCAAAAGCGTGTTTTCATAGTTTCTTCTTAAACTGTAGCGTTATTGTATAGTATACAAGTAGTTTTACTTATTATATGCTATAAAACCATAAAATGTAGCTGTTCTCAATGATTTTTAGCTAGTTATCATGATATATAGCTGTTCTACAAATTGAAGTATAAAATCCTCTTTTAGAATAATATGCACCCTATATGCCCTTGCTACAATTACATTAAGCTAATAAATAGAAGAGTAAGAGGTTTATTTATTGTGATTAACGGTATATTGCAAGGCCTTTTCATAGTTTCTTGTAAACTGTAGCGTTATTGTATTATATACAAGTAGTTGAACTTATTCATATTGCTATAAACCTTAAAAATGTAGTGTTTCAATGAATAATTAGCTATTTATCGGTGTATATAGCTTGTTTTTCCTACAAATGAAGTATAAAATCCTCTTTTTAGAATAATTTGCACCCTATAAGTAGCTTACATTTACATAAGCTATTAAATAGAAGAGTAAGAGGTTATTTAATTGTGATATAACGGTCTGTTGCAAAGCGTTTTTCATAGTTTCTTCTAAACTGTAGCGTTATGTATATATACAAGTAGTTTTAACTATTATATCCTATAAACCCATAAAATGTAGTGTTGTCATGGATTTATTTTAGATAAGTTATCAAGTGTATATAGCTGTTTTCCTACAAATTGATGTATTAAAATCGTCTTTTTAGAATAATTTGCACACTATAAGTAGCCCCATTACATTAAGCTATTAAATAGAAGAGTAAGAGGTTTATTATTGTGATATAAAACGGTATTATTGCAAGCGTTTTTCATAGTTCTTGTAAACTGTAGCGTTATTGTATATATGCAAGTCGTTTTACTTATCATCTTGCTATTAAACCCTTAAAATTAGTGTTTTCAATTGATATTAGCTATGTATCGGTTGGATATATAGCTTGTTTTCCTACAAATTGAAGTATAAAAATCCTCTTTAGAATAATTTGCACCTATAAGTAGCTTACATACTTAAAGCTATTACATAGGAAAAGAGTAAGAGGTTATTTATTGTGATAGAAACGGTATATGGCAAGAGTTTTTAGTTTAGGTTTCATTCTAAACTGTAGCGTTTATTGAATATATATACAAGTAGCTTACTTATTATATGCTATAAACCCATAAAACGTAGTGTTTTCAATGATTTTAGTAGTTATCAGGATATATAGCCTGTTTTCCTACAAATTGAAGTATTCAAAATCCTCTTTTAGAATAATTATGCACCTATATGCACCTTGCTTGACATTACATTTAGCTAATAAAAATGAAGTTTGTAAGAGGTTATTTATTGTGATATAACGGTATATGCAAGCTTATTCATAGTTTCTTTTAAACTGTAGCGTATTGTATATATACAAGTAGTTTAACTATCATATTGCTATTATAAACCCTTAAAATGTAGTGTTTCAATGACATTAGCTTAGTTATCGGTTGTATATAGCTGTTTTCCGACAAATTGAAGTATAAAATCCTCCTTTTAGAATTAATTTGCACATATAAAGATAGCGTACATTACATTAATCTATTAATAGAAGAGTAAGAGGTTAATTTATTGTGATATAACGGTATATGCCAAGCTTTTTCATAAGTTTCTTCTAAACTGTAGCGTTATTGTATTATATACAAGTAGTTTTACTTATTGTATTGCTATAACCGTTAAAATGTACTGTTTCAATTATTGTAGATAGTTATCAGTGATATATAGGCTGTTTTCCACCAAAATTGAAGTAAATAAAAAATCCTCTTTTGTTAGAATAATTTGCAATAAAAGTAGCTTACCATTACATTAAGGCTATTAAATAGAAGAGTAAGAGGTTTTTTATTGTGAATAACGGTATATGCAAGCGTTTTTCATAGTTTCGTCCCTAAACTGTAACGTTATTGTATATATGCAAGTAGGTTTACTTATCATATGCTATAAACCCTTTAAAAATGTAGTTGTTTTCAAATGATATTAGCTATATTTATCGGTGATATATAGCTGTTTTCCTACAAATTGAAGATAAAATCCTCCTTTTAGAATAATTTGAACTATAGTAGTACATTACTTTAAGCTATTAAATAGAGAGTAAGAGGTTATTTATTGTGATATACACGGTATATTGCAAGCGGTTTTTCATAGTTCTTTCGAAAAACTGTTAGCGTTTTGTATATATAAAAGTAGTTTTACTATTATAATTGCTATAAACCATAAAATGTAGTGTTTTCCTCATGATTTTAGCTAGTATTCAGGATATATAGCTGTTCCTACAAAAATTGAAAGTATAAAAATCCTCTTTTTAGAATAATATGCACCTATATGCACCTTGCTTACATTACATTAAGCTAATAAATAGAAGTGTTAAGAAGGTTAATTTATTGTGATTATATAAAACGGTTATTGCCCCAGCCTTTTCATAGGTTTCTTTTAAACTGTAGCGTTAGTGTATTATACAAGTAGTTTAACTTATGCATATTGCTATTAAAAACCCTTTAAAATGTAGGTGTTTTCACTGACATTAGCTATTATCGGTGATATCATAGCTTGTCCTACAAATTGAAGTATAAAATCCTCCTTTTAGAATAATTTGCACCTCATAAGTAGCCCGACATTACATTGAATCGATTAAATAGAAGAGTAAGGGTTATTTATTGTGATATAACGGTATATTGCAAGCGTTTGTTCATAGTTTCTGCTAAAACTGTAGGCGTTATTGTATATATACAAGTAGTTTATTATTGTATTGCTATAAACCGTGTTTTAAAATGTACTGTTTTCAATTATTTTAGATAGTAATCAGTGTTATAGCTGTTTTCCTACAAATGAAGTATAAAATCATCTTTTTAGAATAATTTGCACTAGAAGTAGCTTACATTACATTAAGCTATTAAATAGAAGAGTAAGAGGTTATTTATTGGGATATAACGGTATATTGCCAGCGTTTGTCATAGTTTTCTTCTAAACTGTAACGTTTTGTAAATATAACATTTAGTTTTACTTAGCATATTGCTATAAAACCCTAAAATGTAGTTTTTTCAATGATATTAGCTATTTATCGGTGATATATAGCTTTTTCCTAAAATTGAAGTATAAAAATCCTCCTTTTAGAATAATTGCACCTATAAGTTGCTTAAACTACATTAAGCTAATAAATAGAAGAGTAAGAGGTTATTTCATTGTGATATAACGTGTTATATTGCAAGCGTTTTCATAGTTTCTTTGTAAAACTGTAGCGTTATTGTACATATGTACACAAGTACGTTTTACTTATTATATTGCTATAACCCTTAAAATGTAGTGTTTTCAATGAGTTAGATAGTTATCAGTGATATATAGCTGTTTTCTACAAATTGATATATAAAAGCCTCTTTTTTAGAATAATTGCACCTATAAGTAGCTTACAGACATTAGCTATTAAATAGAAGAGTAAAGAGGTTATTATTGTTGATATATAACCGGTATTATTGCAAGCGTTTTTAATAGTTCTTCTAAACTGTAGCGGTATTGTTATGTATATAATACAAGTTAGTTTTACTTATTATATTGCTATAAACCATAAAATGTAGTGTTTCAATGATTTTAGCTAGTTATCAGGATATATAGCGTTTTCCTACAAATGAAGTATAAAATCCTCTCTTTAGAATAATATGCACCTATATGCACCTTGCTTAACATTACATTAGCTAATAAACATAGAAAGAGTAAGAGGTTAGTTATTGTGATATAACGGTATATTGCAAGCCTTTTTAATTTAATTCTTTTTAAATGTAGCGTTATTGTATATATACAAGTAGTTTAACCTTATCATATGCTATAAACCCTTAAAATGTAGTGTTTTCAATTATATTAGTTATTATCGGTGATATATAGCTGTTTCCTACAAATTGAAGTATAAAATCCTTCTTTTTAGAATAATTTGAACTATAAGTAGCTTAACATTACATTAAGCTATTAAATAGAAGAGGTAAGAGGTTATTTATTGTGATATAACGGTTATATTGCAAGCATTTTTCATAGTTTCATTCTAAAACTGTAGCCGTTATTGTATATAACAAGTAGTTTTACTATTATATTGCTATAAACCCATAAATGTAGTGTTTTCCAAGGATTTTTCGCTGTTATCAGTGAATATAGCTGTCTTTCCTACAAATTGAAGAATAAATCCTCTTTTAGAATATATTGCACCCTATATGGACCATGCTTACATTACATTAAGCAATAAATAGAAGAGTAAGAGGTTAATTTATGGGATATTAACGGTATATTGCAAGCCTTTTTCATAGTTTCTTGTAAACTGAGAGTTTATTGTATATATACAAGTAGTTTTAACTTATCCATATTGCTATAAAACCCTATAACATGTAGTGTTTTCAATGATATTAGCTATTTATCGGTGATATATAGCTGTTTTCCTACAAAAATTGAAAAGTATATAAAAGCCTCTTTTTAGAATAATTGCACCTATAAGTAGCTTAATTACATTTAAGCTATTAAATAGAAGATAGAGGTTATATTGTTGATAAACGGTATATTGAAAGCGTTTTCATAGTTTCTTCTAACGTTAGCGTTAGTGTATATATACAAGTAGTTTACTTAAATATATTGCTTATATAAACCCATAAAATGTAGTGTTTTCAATGATTTTAGCTAGTTATCAGTGATATATAGCTGTTTCCTAACAAATTGATGTATTAAAATCGTCTTTTTTAGAATAATTTGCACCTATAAGTAGCACCCAATTACATTACAGACTTATTAAATAGAAGAGAAGAGGTGATTAATTGTGATATAACGGTATATTGCAAGCGGTTTTTCATAGTTTCTTGTAAACTGTAGCGTTATTTGTATATATACAATTAGTTTTACTTTATCATATTGCTATAAAACCCATAAAATGTAGTTTTTTCAAGGATTTTAGCTAGTTATCAGTAGTGAAGAGTTTTTTTTTTCTACCAATTGAAGTATATTTCTTTATATCTGTAGCTAAATAGCTTTTTATATTTGCTACAACTAATTTTAAACAAATTAATGTGCTAAAAATATGTATTTTTCAGAAATTTAGATATCAATTTTAATCTTAAGAAACCAATGTTTTTTCAAGTATTTTATGTATTTTGAAAAGCTAAATAATGTCGAATTTGGACATTGATTCAAGCACTTTTACACAATATATTTTTACAATGTTATGAGCTAAAAAATAATAATTTTCTTGACATTTAGATCTCAATTTTAATCTAAAAAACACCCTTTTTCAAGTGGTTTTAATTATTTTTGAAAAGCCTAAAAAAATGTCGAAATTTGAACCATTATTCAGCACTTTTACACACCTATATTTTACAATATTATGAGCTTAAAATATGTATTTATAATGAAAATTTATGTTTACAATTTTATTCTTAAAAACAACGTTTTGTCAAGTGTTTTAATGCATTTTCTGAAGGGCTAAAAAATGTCGAAAATGACATTATCAGCCCTTTTTTTGATAGAGAAATCACAAATGTGGAATTTATAGTTGTTTTCGTTGGGAATGCATATTTTAAACTTACTGTAAGCTTATAATGGAGTTTGAGACTATATATTGTGATAAAATTGTATATATACGTGTTTTCATAGTTCTTTCTAATGTAGTGTATTCATTAATAGAAGGAATTTACCTTAGATAATGCTTTATATCCTGAAAAATGTGTTCTGTTCAATAATTTTAGCTAGTATCGGGGATATATAGCGTTTTTCTACAAAATTGAAGTATACAATCGTTTTTTTAGAATAATTTGGATCTTATAAGTAGGATAATTACATATAAGCTAATAAATAAAGAGTAAGAGGTTATTGATTGTGATATAACGGTATATTGCAAGCGTTTTTCATAGTTCTTGTTAAACTGTAGGCGTTATTGTATATATGCAAGTAGTTTTACTTATCATATGCTATAACACCCTAAAAATGTAGTGTTTTCAATGATATTAGCTATTTTATCGGTGATATATAGCTGTTTTACTACAAATGGGAAGTATAAAATCCTCCTTTTAGGAATAAATTTGCACCGATAAGTAGCGTACTTACATTACTTTAGCTATTAAATAGAAGAGTAAGAGGTTATTTATGTGATATAAACGGTATATTGCCCCCAAGCGTTTTTTCATAGTTTCCTTCTAAACGTAGCGTTATTGTATATATTCAAGTAGTTTGACTTATTAGATTGCTATAAACCCTAAAATGAGTGTATCAATGATTTGTAGCTAGTTATCAGTGATATATAGCTGTTTTCCTACCAAATTGAAGTATAAATCTTCTTTTTAGAATTAATATGCACCTTATATGACACCTTGCTTACATTACATTAAGCTAATAAATAGAAAGAGTAAGAGGTTATTTATGTGATATAACGGTAATTGCAAGCTATAATTTGACATTATTCAGCACTTTTACACACCTATATTTTGAAAATATTATGAGCCTTAAAATGTATTTGTAATGAAATTAGTATCATTTTATTCTTAAAAAACAACGTTTTTTCAAGGTTTTTTTAATGCATTTCTGAAGGGCTAACAAAATGTCGAAAATTGAAATATTCAAGCCCTTTTTTTGATAGGAGAAATCAAAATGTTGGAATTTTATAGTTGTTTTCGTGGGAATTGCTATTTTAAACTACTGTAAGCTTAGAAATAGAGTTTTTTGAGACTTATATTGTGATAAAATTGTATATTATACGTGTTTTTTCATAGTTTCTTCTTAAATTGTAGGTTATACATTAATAGAAGGAATTTAACCTTATGAAATGCTTTATATCCTGAACATGTGTTCTTTTCAATAATTTAGCTAGTTACATCGGTGATATAAGCTGTTTTCCTACCAATTGAAGTATACAATCGTTTTGTTAGAATAATTTGGACCTATAAGTAGCTTACATTACATTAAGCTAATAAATAAAAGAGTAGAGTTATTTATGGCTGATATAACGGTATATTGCAAGCGTTTTTCATAGTTTATGTAAAAGTAGCGTTTTATTGTATAATAATGCAAGTAGTTTTACTATCATATTGCTATAAACCCTAAAAAATGTAGTGTTTTCAATTATATAGCTATTTATCGGTGGATCTATAGCTGTTTTCCTACAATTGAAGTATAAAATCCTCCTTTTAGGAATAATTTGACCACCTATAAAGTAGATTACATTACTTTAAGCTTTAAATAGAAGAAGTAAGAGGTTATTTATTTGATATAACGGTATCTTGCAAGGTTTTTCATAGTTTCTTCTAAACTGTAGCGTTCATTGATATATCCAAGTAGTTGTACTTATTATATTGCTATAAACCCATAAAAGTATTGTTCTCAATGATTTTTAGCTAGTTATCAGTGATAATAGCTGTTTTCCTACAAATTGAAGTATAAAATCCTCTTTTAGAATAATATGCCACCTAGATGCACCTTGCTTACATTACATTAAGTAATTTTTTTCAAAAAAAAAAAAAAAAATAGAAGATAAGAAGGTTATTATTGTGATAAACGGTATATTGCAAGCCTTTTTCATAGTTTTCTTGTAAAAATGTAGCGTTATTGTATATATACAAGTGTTTAACTTAATCATATTGCTATAAACCCTTTAAAATGTAGTCGGTTTTTCAATGATATAGCTATTTATCGGTGATATATTAGCTGTTTCCTAACAAATTGAAAGTTATAAAATTCCTCTTTTTAGATAATTTGCACCTATAAGTAGCTTTACATTACATTAAGTATTAAATAGAAGAGTAAGAGGTTATTTATCTGTGAATATAACGGATGTTGCAAGCCGTTTGTCATAGTTTCTTCTAAACTGTAGCGTTATTTGTATATACAAGTAGAGTTTTACTTATTATATTGCTATAACCAAAAATGTAGTGTTTTCAAGATTTTAGCTAGTTATCAGTGATATATAGCTGTTTTCCTACAATGATGTATTAAAATCGTCTTTTTTAGAATAATTTGCACCTATAAGCTAGGCCCACATTACATTAAGCTATTAAATAGAAGAGTAAGAGGTTATTTATTGTTGATATAACGGTATATGGCAAGCGGTTTTTCATAGTTTCTTGTAAATGGAGCGTTATGTATATATACAAGTAGTTTTACTTATATATTGCTATAAAACCCATAAATGTAGTGTTTTCAATTGATTTTAAGCAGTTATCAGTGATATATAGAGCTGTTTTCCTACAAATTGAAGTATAAAAATCCTCTTTTAGATAATATGCACCGATATGCACCTGCTTACATTTACATTAAGCTACTAAATAGAAGGAGTAAGAGGTTATTTATTGTGATATAAAGGTATATTGCAAAGCGTTTTTCATAGTTTCTTTTAAACTGCTTAGCGTTATGTATATATACAAGTAGTTTAACTTATCATATTGCTATAAAACCTTAAAATGTAGTGTTTTCAATGATATTAGCTATTTATCGCGTGATATATAGCTGTTTTCCTACAAAATTTGAAGATAAAATTCCTCCTTTATAGAATAATTTGCACCTATAAGTAGCTTACATTACATTAAAGCTATTAAATAGAAGCGTAAGAGGTTATTTATTGTGATCTAACGGTTATTGCAACGCCTTTTCATAGTTTCTTCTAACTGTAGCGTTATTGTATTATATTACAAGTAGTTTTACTTATTGTTATTGCTATAAACCGTTAAAATGTAGTGTTTCAATTATTTTAGATAGTCTCAGTGATATATAGCTGTTTTCCTACAATGAAAGATAAATCCTCTTTTAGAATAATTGCACCTATAAGTAGGTACATACATTAAGCTATTAAATAGAAGAGTAAAGAGGTTATTATGGTGATATACGGTATTTGCAAATGCGTTTTTCATAGTTTCTTCCTATAAATGAACGTTTAGTAAATATACATTTAGTTTTACTTCATCATATTCTAAAACCCTTAAAATGTAGTTTTTTCAATGATATTAGCTATTTATCGGTGATAATAGCTTGTTTTCTACAAATTGAAGTATAAAACCTCCTTTGAGAATAATTTGCACCTATAAGTAGCTTACACTACATTAAGTAATAAATATGAAGAGTAAGAGGTATTTATGTGATATAACGGTATATTGCAAGCGTTTTCATAGTTTCATTGTTAAACTGGAGCGTTATGTACATATACAAGTAGTTTTACTTATTATATTGCTATAAACCCTTTAACATGTAGTGTTTTCAATGGATTTTAGCTAGTTATCAGTGAGATATGGCTGTTTTCCTTTCAAACTTGATATATAAAATCCTCTTTTAGAATTAAATTTGCACTATAAATAGCTGACATTACATTAAGCTATTAAATAGAAGAGTAAGAGGTTATTATTGTGATATAACGGTATATGAAGCGTTTCATAGTTTCTTTTAAAACTGTAGCGTTATTGTAATATATACAAGTAGTTTAAACTTATCATATTGCTATAAACCCTAAAGATGTAGTGTTTTCAATGATATTAGCTATTATCGGTGAATATAGCTTGTTTTCCTATACAATTCAAGTATTAAATCCTCCCTTTAGAATAATTTGCCACCTATAAGTAGCTTACATTACATTAAGCTAGTAATAGAAGATAAGAGGTTATTTATGTGATATACAGGTATATTGCAAGCGTTTTTCATCTTTCTTCTAAACTGTTAGCGTTATTGGATATATACAGTAGTTTTACTTATTATATTGCTTATAAACCCATAAAATGGGTGTTTGCAATGATTTTAGTAGTTATCAGGAATATAGCTGTTTTCCTACAAATTGATGTATGAAAAATCGTCTTTTTAGAATAATTGCACTATAAAGTAGCCCACATTACATTAAGTTATTAATAGAAGAGTAAGAGGTTATTTATTGTGATATAAACGGCTATATTGCAAGAGTTTCATAGTTTCTTGTAAAACTGTAGCGTTATTGCTATATATACAAGTAGTTTACTTACATATTGCTATAAAACCCATAAATGTTAGTGTTTCATGATTTTAGCTAGTTATCAAGTGAAGAGTTGTTTTTTCTACATATTGAAGTATATTTTTATACTGTAGCTAAATAGCTTTTTATATTTGCCTACCAACTATATTTTACAAACTTAATAGTCTAGAAATATGATTTTCATGAAATTTAGATATCAATTTTAATCTTAAAAAATAATGTTTTTTCAAGTATTTTAAATATATTTTGAAAGGCTAAATAATGTCGAATTTGACATTTATTCAGCCACTTTTACAAACTATATGTTACAAGTTATGAGCTAAAATAATAATTTTTCTTGAAATTTAGATTCAATTTTAATCTAAAAAACACCCTTTTTCAAGTGTTTTAATGTATTTTTGAAAGGCCAAAATGTCGAAAAATTTGATATTATTCAGAACTTTACACACCTATATTTGACAATATTATAGCTTAAAATATGTATTATAATGAAAATTTATGTATCAATTTTATTCTTAAAAAAAACGTTTTTTCAAGTGTTTAATGCATTTCTGAGGCTAAAAAAATGTCGAAAAATTGGACATTAACATCTATTCAGCCCTTTTTTGGATGAGAAATTCAAAATGTGGAATTATAGTTGTTTTCGTTGGGAAATTGCTATTGTTTAAAACTACTGTAAGTTATAATAGGAGTTTGAGACCTATATTGGGATTAAAATTGTAGATTATACGTGTTTTTCATAGTTTCTTCTTATTGTAGTGTTATATCATTTAATAGAAGGAATTTACCTTATGATAAATGCTTATATCCTGAAAATGTGTTTCTTTTCAATAATTTTAGCTTAGTTATCGGTGATATATAGCTGTTTTCCTACAAATTGAGTGTACTAAAATCCTCTTTTTTAAAGAATAATTTGCACTATAAGTAGCTGATATACATTAAGCTATTAAATAGAAGAGTAAGAGGTTATTATTGTGAAATAACGGTATATTGCAAGCGTTTTTCATAGTTTCTTCTAAACTGTAGCGTTAATTGTATTATACAAAGTAGTTTTACTTTTATATGCTAGAAACCCATAAAATGTAAGTGTTTTCCCAATGATTTTAAGCTAGTTATCAGTGATATATAAGCTGTTTTCCTAGCAAAGTGAAAGATAAAATCCTCCCTTTTTTAGAAGAATATGCACCTATATGCCACCCTTGCTTACATTACATTAAGCTAATAAATAGAAGAGTAAGAGGTATTTATTGTGATAAAACGGTATATTGCAAGGCCTTTTCATAGTTTCTTTGAAATGTAGCGTTAATTGTATATATACAAGTAGTTTAACTTATCATATTGCTTAAAACCTTAAAAATGTAGTGTTTCAATGATATTAGCTAGTTATCGGTGATATTAGCTGTTTCCTACAATTGAAGTATAAAATCCTCTTTTAGATAATTTGCACATATACGTAGCTTACATTACATTAAGCTATTAAATAGAAGAGTAAGAGGTTATATTGTGATATAACGGGATATGCAAGCGTTTTTCAAGTTTCTTCTAAAACTGCTAGCCGTATTGTATATATACAAGGTAGTTTTACTTATTATATTGCTATAAACCCATAAATGTAGTGTTTTCAATGATTTTAGCTAGTTATCAGTGATATATAGCTGTTTTCCTAAAATTTGATGTATAAAATCGTTCTTTTTAGGAATAATTCTGCACCTATAAGTAGCCCACATTACATTAAGCTATTACATAGAAGAGTAAGAAGTATTTATTGTGATATAACGCGTATATTGCAAGCGTTTCATAGTTCTTATAAACTGTAGCGTATTGTATATATACAAAGTAGTTTTTACTTATCATATTGAATAAACCATAAAATGTTAGTGTTTTTTCATTATGTTAGTAGTTATCAGTGAAGAGTTGTTTTTTTCTACAAATTGAAGTAATATTTCTTTATATCTGTAGTAAATAGCTTTTATATTTGCTACAACTATATTTACAAAAATTAATCGTAGAATTAGTATTTTTCATGAAATTTAGATATCAATTTTAATTCTTATAAAAAAATGTTTTTCAAGTATTTTAATGGATTTTTGAAAGGATAAATAATGTCGAAATTTGACATTATTCAGCACTTTTACACAACTATATTTTAAATGTATGAGCTATAAATAATAATTTTTCTTGAAATTAGATCTCAATTTTAATCTAAAAAACCAACGTTTTCAAGGTTTTATGTATTTTTGAAGGCCAAAAAAAAGTCGAAATTGACATGATTCCAAAACACTTTTACACACCTATAATATTTTACAATATTATGAGCTTAAAAATATGTATTTATAATGAAATTATGTATCAATTTTATTCTTAAAAAAACAACGTTTTTTCCAGTGTTTTAATGCATTTCATGAAGGCTAAAAAATGGTCGAAAAGTGACATTATCAGCCCTTGTTTTGATAGAGAAATTCAAAATGTGACATTATAGTTGGTTTCGTGGCAATTGCCTATTTTTAAAACTATGTAAGCTTATAATAGGAGTTGAGATCTATATTGTGATAAAATTGTATTTCTACGTGTTTGTCATAGTTTCTTCTTAATTGTAGTGTATATCATTAATAGAAGGAATTTACCTTATGATAATTGCTTATATCCTGAAAAGGTGTTCTTTTCAATAAATTTAGCTAGTTATCGGTGATATATAGCTGTCTTTCCTACAAATTGAAGATACAATCGTTTTTTGTAGAATAATTTGGACCATATAAATAGCTTACATACATTAAGCTAATAAATAGAAGAGTAAGAGGTTATTTATTGGGATATACGGTATATTGCAAGCGTTTTCAATTAGTTCTTGTAAACTGTAGCGTTATTGTCGTATATGCAAGTAGTTTACTTATCATATTACTATAAACCCTTAAAATGTAGTGTTTTCAATGGATATTAGCTACTTATCGGTGATATATAGCTGTTTCCTACAAATTGGAAGTATAAAACTTCCTTAGGAATAATTCGTACTATATAGTAGCTTACATACCATTAAGCTAATTAAATAGAGAGTAAGAGGTTATTTATTGTGATATCCACGGTATATTGCAAGCGTTTTTCATAGTCTTTCTAAACTGTAGCGTTATTGTTATATTACAAGTAGTTTACTTATTGTGATTGCTACAAACCGTAAAAGTAGGTTTTCAATTATTTTAGATGTATCAGTGATATATAGCTGTTTCTACAAATGAAGTATAAAATCTCTTTTAGAATATTTGCACCAAAGTACTTTACATTACATTAAGTCATTAAATAGAAGAGTAAGAGGTATTTATTGGGATATAGCGGTATATTGGCAAGCGTGTTTCATAGTGTCTTCTAAACTGTAAGTTTGGTAAATATACATTTAGGTTTTACTTATCATATTGCTATAACCCTTAAAATGTAGTGTTTTCAATGATATTAGCATATCCGGGGAGATATAGCTGTTGTTCTACAAATGAAGTATAAAATCCCTCCTTTGGAATAATTTGAACCAGTTAAGTAGCTTAACACTACATTAAGCTAATAAATAGAAGAGTAAGAGGTTATTTATTGTGATATAACGGTATATGCCTCCCAAGCGTTTTCATAGTTTCTTGTAAACGTAGCGATATTGTACATATACAAGTAGTATTACTTATTATATTGATATAAACCCTTAAATGTAGTTTTCCATGATTATAGCTAATTATCGTGATATATAGCTGGTTTTCCACAAATTGATATATAAAATCCTCTTTTAGAATAATTTGCACCCTATAAGTAGCGTACATTACATTAAGCTATTAAAAATACAAGAGTAAGAGGTTATTATGGTGGATATAACGGTTATTTCAAGCGTTTTCATAGTTTCTTGTAAACTGTTACGTATTGGATATAACAAGTAATTTACTTACTATATTGCTTGTAAACTCATAAAAATGGAGTGTTTTCAATGATTTTAGCTATTTATCATGAAGAGTTGTTTTTTTCTACAAATTGAAGGTATATTTCTTTATATCTGTAGCTAAATAGCTTTTTATATTTGCTACAACTATATTTTACAAAATTCATAGCTAAAAATATGTATTTTTCATGAAAGTGAGATATCAATTTTAATCTTAAAAAACATGTTATTCAAGAATTGTATGTATTTTTGAAATGCTAAAGAATGTCGATATTTGACATTATTCAGCACTTGAACACAACTATATTTTACATTGTATGAGCTAAACATATGTATTTTTCATGAATTTATAGGTAGCATTTTAATCTTAAAAAAAAACGTTTTTTCAAGTGTTTAATGTATTTTTGAAAGACTAAAAAAGGTCGAAATTTACCATTATTCAGCACTTTTACACAAACTAAGTTACAATATTATAAGCTTCAAATAGGTATTTTTCAGGTAATTTTATGTATCAATTTTATTCTTAAAAACAAAAGTTATCAAGTATTTTAATGTTATTTTTGAAGGCTTAAAAAATTTGGAAAATTGACATATTCAGCCCTTTTTTGACTGAGAAATTCAAAATATGGAATTATAGTGGTTTTCGTTAGAAATTGCTAGTTTAAACTACTGAAAGCTACGTGAGAGTCTCAAACTCCTATTATAAAATAGAGTTTGAGACTCTATATTGTGAGTACAATGTATATATACGTGTTTTTCATAATTTCTTATTAAAATTGTAGTGTTATATCATTAATAGAAGGAATTTACGTTATGGATAATGCTTTATACTCAAAATGTGTTCTTTTCAATGATTTTAGCTAGTTATCGGTGATTATAGTGTTTTCCTACAAATTGAAGTATACAATCCTTTTTAGAATAATTGCACCTATAAGTAGCTTACATTACATTAAGCTAATAAATAGAAGAGTAAGAGGTTATTTATTGTGATATAACGGTATATCCAATTTAATCTAAAAAACACCCTTGTTTAAAGTTTGGTTAATGTATTTTGAAGGCCAAAAAAATGTCGAATTGACATATTCAGCACTTTACACACCTATATTTTACAATATTAGAGCTAAAAATATGATTTATAATGAAATTATGTATCAATTGTATTCTTAAAAAACAACGTTTTTTTCAGGTTTAATGCATTTCTGGAATGGCTAAAAAATGTCGAAAATTGACAAGTATTCAGCCCTTTTTTTGATAGAGCAAATTCAAAATGTGGAATTATAGTTGTTTCTTTGGAAAATTATTTACTTTTAAACTACTGAAAGCTTATCATAGGAGTTGAGACTCTTATTGTGATAAAAGTGGATATTATACGTGTTTTTCATAGTGTCTTCTTAATTGTAGTGTAATCACCTTTAATAGAGAAAGGCAATTAACCTTTATAGATAATGCTTTATATCTGAAAATGTGTTATTTTCAATAATGTAGCTAGTTATCGGGTGATATATAGCTGTTTCCTACAATGAAGTTATTACAACGTTTTTTTAGCATAATTTGGAAACCCTATAAGTAGCTACATTACATTAAGCTAATAAATAAAAGAGTAAGAAGAAGTGATTTATTGTGAGAAACGGTTATTTGCAAGCGTTTTTCATATTTTCTTGTAAACTTTTAGCGGTTATGTATATATGCAAGAGTAGTTTTTACTTATCATATTGCTATAAACCTAAAAATTAGTGTTTTCAATTGATATTAGCTATTTATCGGTATATATAGCTGTTTTCCTACAAATTGAAGTATAAAATCCTCCTTTAGCATAATTTGCACCTATAAGTAGCTTACATACTTTAAGCTATTAAATCAAGAGTAAGAGGTTATTATTGTGATATAACGGTATATTGCAAGCGTTTTTCATAGTTTCTTCTAAACTGTAGCGTTATTGTATATATACACGTAGTTTTATTATTGAATATGCATAAACCCATAAAATGTGTGTTTCAAGATTTTAGCTAGTTTTATCAGTGATATTATAGCTGTTTTCCTACAAATTGAAGTATAATCCTCTTTTTAGAATAATATGCACCTAATGCACCCTGCTTACATTACATAAGCTAAATAAATAAGAAGAAGTAAGAGGTTATTTATGGATTATAAACGGTTATAATTGCAAGCCTTTTTCATAGTTTCTTTTAAACTGTAGCGTTATTGTATATATAACAAGTAGTTTAACTTATCATATGCTATAAACCTAAAATGTAGTGTTTTCAATAAACATTAGCTATTTATCGTTGATATATAGCTGTTTTCCTACAAATGAAGTATAAAATCCTCCTTTTAGAATTAATTTGCACCTATAAGTAGCTTACATTACATTAGCTAGTAAAATAGAAGAGTAAGAGTTTATTTATTGTGATATAACGGTATATTGCAAGCGTTTTTTTCATAGTTTCTTCTAACCTGTACGTTATTGTATATATACAAGTAGTTTTACCTTTATTGTATTGCGAATAAACCGTTATTAAAAATGTAGTTTTTTCAATTATTTTAGATAGTTATCAGTGATATATAGCTGTTTTCCTACAAAGAAGATAAAATCCTCCTTCCTTTAGAATTAATTTGACCTATAAGTAGCTTACACTACATTAAGCTATAAACAGAAGAGTCAAGAGGTATTATTGTGATATAACGGTATATTGCACGCCTTTTTCATAGTATTTAAAACTGTAGCGTTATTGTATATCTACAAGTAGTTTACTTATCATATGCTAATAAAAACCTATTAAAATGTCGTGTTTCAATGATATTTAGCTATTTATCGAGTGAATATAATAGTGTTTTCTACAAATTGAAGTATAAAATCCTCTTTTAGAATAATTTGCACCTATAAGCGTTAATTACATTAAGCTTATTAAATAGAAGAGAGAGAGATTAAGAGGTTATTTATGTGATATAACGGTATATTGCAAGCGTTTTTTCATAGTTCTCCTTAACTGTAGCGTATTGTATATATACAAAGTAGTTTTACTTAAAATTATTGCTATTAAAACCCATAAAAGTAGTGTTTCAATGATTTAGCTAGTTATCAGTTGAATCTATAGCTGTTTTCCTACAAATTGATGTATCAAATCCGTCTTTTAGAATAATTTGCACCTATAAGTAGCCCACATTACATTAAGCATTAACTAGAAGGTAGAGGTTATTTATTGTGATATAACGGTATATGCAAGCGTTTTTCATAGTTTCTTGTAAACTGTAGCGTTATTGTATATTTACAAGTAGTTTTGACTTATCATATTGCTATAAACCCTAAAAAATGTAGTGTTTCAATGATTTAGATAGTTATCAGTGAAGAGTTTTTTTCTACAAATTGAAGTATATTTCTTTTTATCTGTAGCTAAATAAGCTTTTATATTGCACAACTAATTTTACAAAATTAATGGCTAGAAATATGTATTTCATGAAAATTAGATATCAATTTTAATCTTAAAACCAATGTTTTTTCAAGTATTTAATGTATTTTGAAAGCTAAATAATGTCGGAAATTTGACATGATTCAGCACTTTTTACACAACTATATTTTACAAGTTATGAGCTAAAAATAATAGATTTTTCTGAAATTAGATCTCAAGTTTTAATCTAAAAAACACCCTTTTCCAGGTTTTAATGATTTTTGAAGGCCAAAAAAATGTTCGAATTTGAATTATTCAGCACTTTTACACACCTATATTTTACAATATTATGAGCTTAAAATATGTATTTATAATGAAATTTATGTATCAATTTTATTCCTAAAAACAACGTTTTTTCAAGTGTTTTAATGCATTTCTGAAGGGCTAAAAAATGTCGAAAATTGACATTATTCAGCCCTTTTTTTGATAGAGAAATTCAAAATGTGGAATTATAGTTGTTTTCGTTGGGAATTGCTATTTTAAACTACTGTAAGCTTATAATAGGAGTTTGAGACTCTATATTGTGATAAAATTGTATATTATACGTGTTTTTCATAGTTTCTTCTTAATTGTAGTGTTATATCATTAATAGAAGGAATTTACCTTATGATAATGCTTTATATCCTGAAAATGTGTTCTTTTCAATAATTTTAGCTAGTTATCGGTGATATATAGCTGTTTTCCTACAAATTGAAGTATACAATCGTTTTTTTAGAATAATTTGGACCTATAAGTAGCTTACATTACATTAAGCTAATAAATAAAAGAGTAAGAGGTTATTTATTGTGATATAACGGTATATTGCAAGCGTTTTTCATAGTTTCTTGTAAACTGTAGCGTTATTGTAAATATGCAAGTAGTTTTACTTATCATATTGCTATAAACCCTAAAAATGTAGTGTTTTCAATGATATTAGCTATTTATCGGTGATATATAGCTGTTTTCCTACAAATTGAAGTATAAAATCCTCCTTTTAGAATAATTTGCACCTATAAGTAGCTTACATTACTTTAAGCTATTAAATAGAAGAGTAAGAGGTTATTTATTGTGATATAACGGTATATTGCAAGCGTTTTTCATAGTTTCTTCTAAACTGTAGCGTTATTGTATATATACAAGTAGTTTTACTTATTATATTGCTATAAACCCATAAAATGTAGTGTTTTCAATGATTTTAGCTAGTTATCAGTGTATTATAGCTGTTTTCCTACAAATTGAAGTATAAAATCCTCTTTTTAGAATAATATGCACCTATATGCACCTTGCTTACATTACATTAAGCTAATAAATAGAAGAGTAAGAGGTTATTTATTGTGATATAACGGTATATTGCAAGCCTTTTTCATAGTTTCTTTTAAACTGTAGCGTTATTGTATATATACAAGTAGTTTAACTTATCATATTGCTATAAACCCTTAAAATGTAGTGTTTTCAATGACATTAGCTATTTATCGGTGATATATAGCTGTTTTCCTACAAATTGAAGTATAAAATCCTCCTTTTAGAATAATTTGCACCTATAAGTAGCTTACATTACATTAAGCTATTAAATAGAAGAGTAAGAGGTTATTTATTGTGATATAACGGTATATTGCAAGCGTTTTTCATAGTTTCTTCTAAACTGTAGCGTTATTGTATATATACAAGTAGTTTTACTTATTGTATTGCTATAAACCGTTAAAATGTAGTGTTTTCAATTATTTTAGATAGTTATCAGTGATATATAGCTGTTTTCCTACAAATTGAAGTATAAAATCCTCCTTTTAGAATAATTTGCACCTATAAGTAGCTTACACTACATTAAGCTAATAAATAGAAGAGTAAGAGGTTATTTATTGTGATATAACGGTATATTGCAAG
>JACEEZ010018704.1:73123-109369 GCA_016584305.1 Chionoecetes opilio | reverse complement strand
TATTGCCGCGCGGGGATAACTTGGTTGAAAACCTCCTGACGCCCATAACAATAACTCCACCTTCGCCCTTCACGGGTGGCCTCAATCACGGCTAAACCACTTCGGATCACAAGACAGGCAATATTAATCAAGGCCTACGTAATTCAACCCTACTATCCACCGATAAGTATCTTAGTTAGCTGACTATTTGGGGGTATTGTGGTCGGGATGAGATAGACGATGGGTTTCGTATAGGTAAGACCTCAAATTAAAAAAATATGTATGTGACATAAAATTCCATTTAAAACTTTGCGAGTCAACATTACCATGAAACATGTCAATAGAAGCGCAATTTTTTTGCTTTCCAATGATATATTAGTTTTATGATAAATGAATTACAACCATGCATACATTACCGGTTAACTAAATAAATAACATCATCAATCGGGTAATTTTCCCGATTGATGATGTTATTTATTCACTTATATATTTCGTTTTCTGATAAATGAATTAGCACCATGCATAAATTAGCTTTTAAACTAAATAAATAACCATCATCAATCGGGAAAAAATTACCCGATTGATGATTTTATTTATTTGTTAACCCTAATTTATGCATAAATCAATCATTGGGGCATAGCCGGGGGGCGCGTCGCCTCGCCCAACCCTACGTCGCCCACCCCCGGGGGTCACCACGCGCGAGTTCCCATGCAGTTCCCATGCAGCCCCTTTCCCATAAAAATTTATGCATGGTTTTATTTAATTTATCAGAAAACGATATATATCAATGGAAAAGCTAATACAAGTGCACTTCTATTGATATGTTTCATTGTTATATTTAATAGTTCATGCATATTTCTTCAGTCTCGTAATGACATTTCTTTGGCGTGTTTCTGTTTTTTTTTATTTGATAAATATTATTTGAACAAACATTTACGAAGATGACATTACATCAAAATATACTGATAAACCATAGTCTATTGATTTTTATTGATAGTCATATGCTTAAAGTGAATGGGCAAGCAGATGGATATTAACTCCTGCCGCCACGGCGGAGGTCTATTTCACGCGCACCACAGGGCACCCCGGAGTGAGGTATCTTATTGTTAAAATGTCTTTGATTCTAGGAAGCGAAATGAATGATAGAACAAGTCAGTGGCGGCTAGTGAAAAAAAACAATGGGGGGACTGCAAGCTTCCCCACAACATAGGAAAAACAAATTTTTTCCTATCACAGGTATGATTTGTAGTTGATGTTCACGGATTTTAGGGCATGGTAGTAGACTAGTAGTGGTGGTGGTAGAAGGGATGGTGGGGGGTAGTGTAACTCAGTGGAGTTTCCAGAAAATTGAAAAAGGGGGACCAATATATATAATATATAATATATATATATAATATATATATATATATATATATAAATATATATAATATATATATATTTATATATATATTATATATATATAATATATATATATATATAAAATATATATAATATATATATATATAAACTATATATATATATTATATTTTATATATATTTATAAAATATTTTAGTATATATATTTAAAAAATATATAATTTATTATTTATTCTTTGCCCAAATGGGGGGAGGGCATGTCCGCATGCCCCCCCCCCCCCCCCCCCCGGTACGCCACTGGTAGTATTGGTAGTAGAGGGGATGGGTCAGGTGGTGATAGTAGAATTACAGTAGCTATTACTTGAAAATAAAGTCAGTACCGCCCTTTATTCAGTCTTTTAATTTTAAAGACAGCCTGGGATAAGTTGATGCTTTGCAAATAGGCCTACTTCACTCGATTTTTTATAGTCAGAGGGTAAATTAAAAAAAAAGCACGATATAACCCCCACCGTCTACACGCACAGACGCCCACTCACTCTCGACTCTACACTCGTAAACACGAGAAACGGACGAGACTCAGCTGCCTCGGCTGCAGCTCTTTGTGTTCACAAGTGGCGCGGCGGCAGCGCAGACATGAATCGTACAGAAAATATGAAAGTAACTTACATTTGGGTCTGGTTTTAATGAAAATTCACTTAGTAAGTATTTAAATAACATATATAGACTTTTTATCATGATATATTTGTTGATTGTATCAATTCTGCTGGTTCTCTAAAGGCATCATACACCTGCAGTGAGTGTCTGGGGCGCTGCAGCTCTGCAGCCCTATGCCACGGCGTTACTTAAACGCTAATTATATGAGCACAATCTTGAAAATATAAGACAAATTGAAATTACTGGAAATTACAAATTAGACAGAAGCAAAAATTCCCTTTTTTATTTTACTAAACGCCGTTATTAAGCCTATTGTTACCCCTATATATAGTTAATAAACCGTTTATTACCACAATTGACACTGGTTAGTGGTTACTAACCACTAACCACTGCCAGTAACCAGTGTCTATTGTCTAATGTGTGAAATCTTAGCACTTCACTAACACAACAACAGTATATGTAGGATAAATCAGTAATCACACACAACGGCCAGCGTAGTGAGCGTACACGCTCTCAATCCCAAGTCCCAGAACGCACTGACAGAGTGAGTGACTGTGCTACACTAGCTACAACACTAGCTAGCGATGCTTGGACGATGCTTGCTTGGTTTTGGTACGAAGACCTTTTTTTTTCCTCGCAATTGAAAAACTGATTGGTTTCTGCAAACAAAAACACAACAAGCTTGATAGGGGCCGAAATAATAATCAGTCCAAAACATTGCAAAATATCACAAAGCAGTATAACAACACATTCAGCAAGTGTTAATGGAGTGGTTTCGTAATCCAAGACGGTACCTGGACGACAAAAACAGGGCTCATTGGCAGTTGGCAGTTTTCGTCTCCACCATATTTGGTGGGAACTTATGTTAAACGCGGGCACTTGCCATTTTGAAGGTGGTGATCGTCACAATAGGACCTTTAGCCCACAGAGGCCAAGGTCCCATTGTACTGATATGTTTACATTTTTTCCGTTTCCCGTGCGGGCAAACATGGGTGATTTTCCATTTTTGGTAAATAGTTTTTTTTTCGTTTACCTCCAATAAGGCCCCTCTCAGTAATGAAGTTACTTTCATAGTATCATGAATTACTCACATACATATCACATACCCCTTCAATCTCCCATGTTAATCACAATCTTCGTATATATGAATGAATATCTGTAGTGCTTGTATATGTCTTATACATGATTTATATAACGTGATAAATATGAGGTACATCAGTATTGTTGTTCAAGTGATATATAAACTGTAAGAAAGTTACGGATCCAAGTGCCATAGCATATGTATATAGAAATCTTAAAAAAACTGTATCAGGAAGATACGCTGCCAGACGTACAAAACGCACGGGAGGCGCCCAAAGGGAGGAGGGGGTGCTTGGGATTAAACCACGTGTGGTAGTCTATAGAAAGTGTCGTACCTCGGCATCAACACACTATTGTACACATTAATATTTCCTTATATACTTTGCTGGTATTCGTCAGTTGTATTTATATATATGCATAAATCAAGAAAGTTTCTCTTGTGAAAGGAAAATTTGTATATTTCTGGCCCTTCATACTAAAAATAATCAGGAATAGTGGGCGCGCAGTAAAATCATTTTGACAAATGCTTATTCTACGATAAAATATGTCCCATTTCATTTAAAAAACATGCGAAAAAATTTTATCTACATATATTAATGTAACGAAACGGCAACAGAAAAGGTCTTATAGTAATTGCCCGCAATAGACTTTTTTCCCATGAAAAAATAGAAATACTGGCGTTGTGTGGCAACCCAGCTTTCAATGTCTATTCACGTATTATTGATTGCTTTTCAAAATTTTAGTGGTCCGAAACCCGCAATTCCGCATTTTTTTCAGGCATCCGTAATTGCGCTATTCCGCAAACCGAATTACCATTCCGAAAGTTATTGCGATTCGCTTTAAAATTTTGGCTTTCCGCAATTTAAAATTTTCCGCAATTTTTTTCAGGCATCTGTAATTTCGCAATTCCGCAACCGAATTACCATTCCGCAAGTTGGGGAAATTGCGGAATTGCGGACTAAAATTGCGGAATGCCCACCTCTGTTGGTTTAAATAGAAATAGTATTTAAAAGAAGAAATAATATTGAGATATAAATAATATGGAGAATAAGAAATCATACTACCCTTGTGCACAACAATCTATAATCTTTCGCATCAATGGAGAAAACATTCACCCAAACATTTGACGTAACAGTTCCCTTTAAAAAGCTGCCGGCCCATACATGATAGTTTCATTCTTTCAAATACTATTTCTTCTAACCAATGTTCATGGTATCAATCAATCAATCATTGGGGGCATACGCCGGGGGGGCGCGTCGCCTCGCCCACCTACAACGCCACTCCCGGGGGTCACCACGCGCGATTTCCCCATGCAGCTCCTTTCCATACCAAGCAGCTCTCGACAAGAAACATCAACTTGCCCCAGCCACGAGCCTTGTGGGCGCCCCCTTGGCCTCCTCCACCCGGATTGTCTCTTACAGATACAACCCGAGGGGAGGATCGGTTTCAGGGTAGGTGCCAAAATGCCCATATAGCCGAAGTTGGCCCTGACAGACTATGCAGGTAATAGGCCTCGATTCAGTTTCACGGTACAATCGCTGATATGCCCGTAATCATCCCAGCGATACCCCATGATTCTGCAAAGAACTTATTACCAAAGGCATCGATTCGTCTCTTCAAGTCGCTATTTAGTGTCCATGTCTCACAACCATAGAGAAAGACAGAGATCACAGAGCGACTTGAAGATCCGATTTTTTGTCCTCCTGCACAGGTACCGACAACGCCAAATACTCCTGCTGAGCGATTCCTTACACCGGGGGCCCATGCCAATTTCCGCCGTAAGACTTCTTGACGGACCTGCCGTCATTATGGACTGCGCTACCAAGGTATGAAAAACCCTTTTCAAGATCTAAATGTCCTCGCCGCACGCATAACAGACTGTACTATTTCATCTAGTAAGCCCCCCAAACACCTGGACCTTGGTCTTAAGCCAGGAGACCTCAAGTCCCAAAGGCTTTGCCTCGTGGTGCAGCGCCTCGAGAGCCATCACCAGGACCTCCAGCGACTCAGCAAAGATTACTGCATCATCGGCAAAAACAAGATCTAGTCTAGTCAGTAAAAAGTCATTCTAGACTAGACTTCTTTAAGGTAAGTGGAAGTGATGTCGAAAGGGATTGGTATCATTGTATTTAGGGTGACATGCAGCCATATTAATCTGGTAGGATTTTTAATGATAGTATGTAAATCAATCAGGGAGTGGGCATGCATATAAGAAGTTTTGTTGATAATGTTGTGAATTAAGGAATGTAGGAGTGATATCTACGTAGCTATGCGGTGTATTACGAGATTATTAACTTGGGCAATTGAAAGGGGAGATGTAATATGAGATATGTGAGAAATAATAACTGGGCAATTGCTAACGTGTAAATGTTAAGAAATAATAATACGGAAAATGCAATCTTTTGTTCCTGAACCTTACTAAACCTGAAGAGAAGGAACAATAAAAAGATCGTAAGCGATAGCAGCATGTTGCTTTACGACATTGGTCGTACCAACAAGATCTAGTCTATTTCAGTAATAAAACATAGTCTAGTCAGTAATCTTGGTGTTGCCGAGGGATATCTCCACAATCATTTTGATCTACAATTTTGCCCAATACACAGTCCATACAAGTGTTGAAAAGTGATGGGGCAAGGACCCACCCTTGCCTCACTCCTGTATTAACAGAAAAAAAGCTGAATACACCTCCCCCCCCCCACTTCACAGGAATTCTCAGTCCCAGAGTACAGACCAGTCATCAAAAACCCAAAAGTCCTTGCAGGAAAGGAATCCGCGAAGTCGCAGAAGCTCCCAGAGTGACTCACGATGCACTGAGTCAAACGCCTTTTAGAGATCAACATAGGCTGCAAGCATCCTCTGTCGAATCTCACGTCAGCGTTCCACCAGTTTCAAAGAAGCGCTAGGATACGGTCCGTTGTTGACTTACCAGGCGTAAACCCAGACCTGCTGAGGTCTCTGATGCTTCAGCAGATGACTGCGGATCCGTGTCAGCAATAGATGGACAACACTTTTGCCTGGCACGCTGAGCGGTGTAATACCGCGGTAGTTGTTGCAGTCTTGACGGTCCATTTCTCTTTCTAGATAGGGACGACCAGCCCCTTTTTCCCGTCAGGAGGAATGGTACCTGATTGCCACACGGCAGCAGGCGGTCAGCAGTCACGGCAGTCAGTCGCATGCAACCCGCGGATCTGGCCTCACCCCCAGCTTTGAGGAGCTCCGCACTGATATTACAAACACCATGTAGCTGCCTTTCCACCCCCCACTTTGCTACAGCCTCTCTGACTTCGTCATGAGAGGGTGCGGTTTCGTCAATGTGAGGATCGGCATCCAACTGCCTGTAACCCAGTGGTTTTGAAGCTGGCCCCAGTTGGAGGGTCCACCATGAACAACTGCCCAAAGTACTCAGCCTAACGAGCCATCTGCCCATCCATGTCCCGACACGAGGGGCCCATCTGCTGCTCGAATAGCACTCGTCCGAGATGGAGACTTGGAACGGAGCTTCTTCAGGGCTCGGTAGGCGGGTCGGAGGTCATTAACGTTCAAATGGCCCTCGACATCCTCAGTGAGGCTCCTGACATACGGTCAATACCTCTCCTTGTCTCTCACCAGGAGGGTTCTAGGGCCGGCTGTGACAGAGCCCCGTGCTGGTCCACTGGTTCCAGCAAGCCCGGCAGCGTGGACTCTCCTCGATTTTCTCCAGCGTCTCCGTCGAGATAAAACCACGCCTTGACCTCGGGGGGCTCCCCAATTTCACTCCTTGGCAGCCTGTAGAGTTTCACGTTTGAAGGGATTCCACAGTTCTACAGGGTCCTCGAAGGCACCGAGCACTCAAACCGATTGAGACTGCCACGCATACTCCCTTCATGGGCACATGTCAAGTCCTTCAATTTCTCAAGATGAAACACAGTATATGGTTAACTCTTGAGAGTCTTCTGGACTTGACATGTAGATTAAGTATAGCAACAACAAGTCTGTGATCTATTCCAAAGAATTTAGCACTCGGTAAACCCTGCAGTTCTGGAAGATCCCCACGAGTTACTAACGAGGACGTGGTCGATCTCCTTAGGGGCGGGGCACACTAGCCATTTTTACCCTGGACGGGCGGTTTAGCGTGGACTGGGCGTTCCAAATGGCCGTCCAGTGGCTGAAAAACTGCCCCACATCGACGCACAGCGGTGGACGGAGCGAATCGTTTATTCGTGGCGACCCCGCCTCACTATGTCTGGGCAGCAAGAGAATTGAGGGTCTATAGTTTTTTAAGCAAGCTAATTGAAGAAAATTATATATCTTTATTCAAGAATATGGATAATACAAGTAGTAATCCTAGATAATAACATTTTTCTGAATGATCAACGATGAGGGACTATACAATGATCACTAAATCAAAGCTACACACTCGCTTGACCTTGGAGCTTCAAGTATAAACAAAGCCGTAATGCCGTATGAATAAAAACCCGTTCTTTGTGTTATTAAGGATTGCGATGATTTCCCTGAGAACTCTATGACCCCTGGTGATATCCTATGATTGCTATCACAGGCGTGGCACCCGCAGTAGTGAGGGGGAGGGGACAGACGTAGGGGGTTGCGGTTTATGAAACTCATCGATGGGCGTTTTGCCGAAAAAACCAAAACCCAGAATTCTCACCCACTGGAAATTTTAGCCTAACCAGGACATTGGCATCTTAATTACCTAAATGAGCAAACTTTGCTGGCATTTCATCCCTGAATGCAGAAATACAGGTAAAACCTAGGTAATAATGGAACGAGGACTGCGCGGTTTATTTTCAGTAACCCGACAAATTTTTCCTGCCCAAAATAGGTGCTTTTTCGAATCGAGATAGTTTTTTTTTTCCGGACCAATAGTTTTCATACAAAAAAAAAAATAATCACCGAATTTTATGGTCGCCGTTTTCCCTTAATAAAAACTGAATCTCCATCAGAAAAAGCACTAAAACTTGACCGGGAAAAAAAGTGTCAGGGTCCCAGATAACAGGGGAAATGATTGAATAGAACATACCAAACCTAACCTTAACCTAAACCTTATAGGTTTTAATGAAACCTAACCTAACCTTAACCACAAAGTTACCTAACCTAACCTTCATAGGTTTTAACGAAAACTAACCTAAAACCTTAACCACAAAGTAACCTAACCTAACCTTAACCACCCAAAAGTATACCTAACCTAACCTTAACCACAAAGTATACCTAACCTAACCTTAACCACAAAGTATACCTTTAAATAACCTTAGGTTTTAATAAAGCCTAACCTAACCTTAACCTAAGGTTTGGCTAGGTATACTTAGTGGTTAAGGTTAGGCTAAGTTTCATTAAAAAAACCTATAAGGGTTGGCTAAGGTCAGGTTTGGTATGTTCCCATTCAATCACTTCCCGTTATCTGAGACCTTGACAAATTTTTCTTGTAAATTTTAGTGTTTTTTTTATAGAAATTCAAATGTTTTTAATGGCAACGGCGACCATAAAATTCGGTGAAGAATTTTTTTATTGTATGAAAACTATGCTTTCCGGAAAATAAAATTATCTCCATTAGAAAAAGCACTATTTTGGGGGAGAAAAAATTTGGGCAGTGTCTCTGAAAATGACCGCGAAGTCCTCGTCCATTATTACCAAAGCCTATTAAATGTGTAAAATGGGTCGTGTAATATCAAGAATTGGAAGACTCGCCGCTGGCGGCGAGAGTTCTGATCGGCGACAGTTCCAGGTACCCACCGCCGGGTAGGAATTCTTTGCCGCCGTCGTCAAGTGTTCCAATTCTTGATATTACAGGACCCAATATCATTTAATCAAGTTTACCCGTGTTTCTGCATTTAGGGATGGAATACTATCGTTAGCTTGATCAGTTAGGTTAAGTTAGGTGCCAATGCCCAGGTCAGGTTAACATTTCCACGTCGGCGAGAGTTCTAGATTTTGGGGTTTCGGCGATAACTCCCATCGGCGACATCAGGCATCGGCATCCATAAAACCCGGCGGTGTTTACTCACGGCACACTCAGGTGTGCCGGGGAGTTGTCGCCGTGGATATCTCTTAATACCCAAATATACGAAATAACCTAAACACATACCAAAAATATACCAAAATACACCGGAAAAAAAATACCGAAAATACACCTAAATATTCCGAAATATACCGAAATACAAAAAAATATACCGATAATACACCTAAATATACCAAAATACACCGAAATATACCGAAATACACCCTAAAACACGTTTAAAAAATGTATGTATTATGTTTTCCCTTTATACCTTATTATAGTGTTATTTGTCATGTATTTCGGTGTATTACGGTATATTTTGGTATTAAGAGAGCGCCGTTGTCGCGTTTGTTTTTGATTTGAGATCTGCCTACACTGGGCTGGGAGGCGCCGCGGCCAGGAAGTAGTGTGACCACTTGCCCTTGGGCACCCAGAATTAGCTCTGCTCCCAGCCCATGCAAAACCGCCCCCGTCCACGGGTAAAAATGGCCAAGTGTGATCGTAGCTTACCCCTTCGGCATTACTATAAACCCTGTCCAACGGTTGTAGCTCTGGTTTCTGATACCAAGAACCTGCAATTCTCAACCTTCTGCTGGGACCTTGCAAAATTCAGAAGGGAGAGAACTGTTAAGGTTTCTGGTACCGGAACCATGGGACCAACAATAACTCGTAGCCATCGCCGAGTGAGCAACAGAAATGAAGTCTATAAAGTTTGCTAAAATGTTGAGAATAGGGGCCTTGCACTGACGTCACGATTTTAGCGGCTTCAAGCCAAATGCGCCCGTCGGAACGAGCTGGGGACCAACAAACTCCACTTGCCGCCCGTGTTTGCCAGCTTATGGTAATTTTCCCCCTACCAAATATTTTGTTTATCAGTATAAAAGATTATACTGTCATCTTCGTAAATGCTTGTTCTATAATATTATCAAATAAAAACTGTAAAACACACTAAATAGATGCCATTATGGAGACTCTCAAGAAATATGCATAAACTTAATATTCAATTAAACTCTTCGCCATTTAATATTTTGCGAAAACGTTTTACATGGAGAATATCAATAGAAGCGGAATTTCATTAGCTTTTCATTGATATGTTTCGTTTTTCTGATAAACGAATTAGAATCATGCATAATTAGCGTTAACTAAATAATAAACCTCATCAATCGGGAAAATTACCCGATTTCATGATGATATTTATTTAGTTAACGCTAATTTATGCATGGTTCTAATTCATTTATCAGAAAACGAAATTATATATATATATATGAAAGCTAATGAAATTCCACTCTATTGATATTATCCATGTAAAAGTTTTCTCGCAAATTATTAAATGGAGCTGGCGCTGGTGAATGTTAAGTTCATGCAGATTTCTTGAGAGTCTTATAATGGCCTTTCTTTAGTGTGTTTTACGGTTTTTTATTTGATAATATTATAGAACAAACATTTCCGAAGATGACAGTATACCTTTATACTAATAAACATATATTTAGTAGGGGAAAATTACCATAAGCTGGCAAACATGGGCGGCAAGTGGAGTTTGTTGTTCCTCCAGCTCGCTCTGATGGCGGCATTTGGCTTGAAGCCGCGTCCTGTCGCAGCCACAACAAGGCTGTGACGTCACGTGCAAGGCACCTATAGAATAAATGAAGTGACAAAAAAAAATTAAGGAAAGCAAGGAAAAAAATAAAATGACCAGGAAAACCTATGACTAGGAAGCCATATAAGACAAGAAAGTCCAAAAGGGGAAGAAGATTTATATAAATGCGCAGCCGCCCAAGACCGAGACCAAGTGTGGTTGCGGTGTGTTGAGTGTTGGTGGCGTAACAACCTCATAAAACCATAAATAACTATCTGAAACAAGTGTGTGTGAGGACGTGACTCTCTCTGGAACTATAGTGTGGCATGGCGGTGTGGAGGAGCTGGTATGGTGGTTCAAGGTGAGGTACAAGACGTGTATTTGAACATGTTTACTGGCATCCTGTAGTGGCGGTGATGCCGATGGTGATGCCTGATGGCAGCATTAGTATTAATGCGCTATTTGCTTATTATTATAA
This sequence comes from Chionoecetes opilio, assembly GCA_016584305.1. Lineage (NCBI taxonomy): Eukaryota > Metazoa > Arthropoda > Malacostraca > Decapoda > Majidae > Chionoecetes > Chionoecetes opilio. The sequence continues at coordinate 98,254 of JACEEZ010018704.1, read as the reverse complement.
CTATATAACTGCTAGATTTCCATCTTTCACAGGTTTATTACTGCTAACAACGTATTCTTATTCATATTTATATTTCCTTGTATGTTATTCTATTGTCTAAATGCTTTATTATCATCCTTGGTAACGGGTTCTGCCTACTGCAGTTTGATGCATTACAAGGCACGTAGTTAAAACCGTTGTCGCGTAAAATAGGTAACGCCTCTAAATATGTAGCGCCTTACCTGGTAAATGTAACGCGAGAAATTACATTAATAGGGGAAGAGATGAAATAACACATAAGTATCAATAAGCTAACGAGGAATTTTCCTCCACGCCTCATTCCTGAATCACTGGTTAGGCTTATATTTTTAAGCCAGTAAGTAATTAGACACGTAGCGAAACGAGGTGAGAAACGGGGATTCTAGGTTAGGCTAATTTAGAAGCAGCTCGACGTTCATTGAGTTAAGTCGCCTGTGGGAGGTGATATTCTCGCCCTTGGTAAAGGTATGTTATGAAATGTTTGTTAACTACGAGATGTAGACATGACTTACTGGTGATTCCTTTTGTTGACCAGGACTAATAAAGTGTATTACTTAGGGTCCCAAGGTAGGATGCTGTTGGCGGACCAGGGGGCCAAGCGCTCACAAACTAGCAGAGGGGGCAACCACAACATGTCACAGCCACCGTGTGAGGACAAGGAGAAAGAAGGAAATAGAAAAATAAGTGAGAGGGAAACGTTGGAAGTGGGATAGACTACGTATACCATTATATTAGGATAATGACTTGAGCATTACATGTGCGTATCGTTAAGGGGTAACAGTGCGACTGAAGTTACCCGAGATAGTAAACTATATTAGGATGACGACTTGAGCATTACACATGCGTATCGTTAAGGGGTAACAGTGCGACTGAAGTTACCAGAGATAGTAAACTATATTAGGATGACGACTTGAGCATTACATGTGCGTATCGTTATGTGGTGGACAGTGCAACCGAAGTTACCAAAGATAGTAAACTATATTAGATAACGACTTGAGCATTTCGCGTGCGTATCGCTAGGAGGGAAGGAAGACTTAATATTAAGATAACATGTGAATGTATAATAATTACCAGAGACAGTAAAGAGTTAAATATATTATAATTATAAATATATTAACGCGTTGTCATTCAGTTTCCAACCAGTACTTACATATTTTCTTAAATCTTTTATTTTTGTTCATTCATATATTTTTTCCCACTTAATGTGGGTGGTGGCAGCGGAGTAACCAGGACTGTAGAGTACACTCCCAAGGCGGGCACTACATAATGGTGACAACGGTGTAGATGGTCATTTTGACCACTACATAAAGATTCGTTGTATCGCCCCTGCCATATCTCGACTTACTACCTTATGAAGGACGAATATTTTGTCATTCACGTTTTCTACTGGTCTTCAAACCTCGGCAAGCTGTTACTTTGGTCAAAATCACGGACAAGAATTATCTAATAAGATTAAATAAGGTGCAACTCCGCCGTCGCCATTAGCGCAGTCAGAGACAGCGGTCCAAGGTCTCTCACGTACAGCAGTCAATCTAGGTTAGTTATGGTCAAGGTTAGGATTAGTTTAGTTTAAAAATAGCTAAACTAAACCTAACCTTTACCTAACATAACCTAACCTAACCTAGTCTGGCTGCTGTCCGTGAGAGAAGACTGGAAGAGGCGCCCGATCCGCGGTCTAGACTGCCCTGATGGCGAGGGCGGAGCAACACTTTATTTATTATTATTAGATCATTTTTGTCCGTGATTTTGACGAAAGTAACAGCTTGCCAAGAGGTTTTGAGGTTAGTAGAAGACGTGTATGAAAAAAATATAGTCCTTCAAAAAGTAGTAAGCGAGATTTTGGCAGGGGCGATAAAACTAATCTTTACCCCCCCCCCCCCCGCTGTTCCCTTTACTTATTCACCACAAAATACTCCTTTGTAAGTGACTAACCAGGATGTGGTTTTTAACTGTGGTTACTGGAGGTAATGGAGGATACAGGAGCGTAGAGAGGAAGGCATTGGAGGTACCGGAGAGAAGGGAGGAAGGCATTAGTGTAGTGATTACTTAGTAAGACCCAAAAAACATTCAACAACAAGATACCTCACTCCGTGGTGCCCTGTGGTGCGCGTGAAATCAACCTCCGCCGTGCGGCGGGAGTTAACCAGTCTGCGGCCAATTCACTTGTTTGCATATGACTATCAATGAAAATCATATAGACTATGGTTTATCAGTATATATGATATAATGTTATCTTAGTAAATGTTTTTAATTTTGTTGAAATATATTATCAAATAGAAACAATAAAACACGCTAAAGAAATTTGCCATTACGAGACTGAAGAAATATGCTGAACTTATTATTCACTTCAACCATCGCCTTTTAAAAAACATTACGAATCAACATTTACCATGAAACAAAATCAATAGAAGCGCAATTTTATTAGCTTTCCATTGATATATTTCGTTTTCTGATAAATTAATTAGAACCATGCATAAATTAGGGTAACTAAATAAATAAAATCATCAATCGGGTAATTTTCCCGATTGATGTGTTATATATTTAGTTAACGCTAATTTTTGCGGGTGCTAATTCATTATCAGAAAACGAAATATATAAGTGAATAAATAACATCATCAATCTGGAAAATTACCCGATTGATGATGTATTTATTTAGTTAACGGTAATATATGCATGGTTTAATTAATTTATCATAAGACGAAATATATCAATGGAAAGCTAAAAAAAATTGCGCTTCTATTGATATGTTGACTCGCAATGTTTTAAAAAGGCGAAGAGTTGAAGTGAATATTCTTTTGGGCATATGCAGCAAGTGAATGGGGCCAGCAGGCTGGTTTAACACCTGCGCACGGCGGCGCCCAGTCGGGGGGATAACTAAGCTGCATTGGAGGGACCGCGGAGTGAGGTATATCTTGTTGTTGAATGTCTTTGTAAGAGGCAAGGCATTGCGTGCAGTGATCTATCTCTCAGCGTATGTAACGTCTTATATGTCTATGGTTAAGTGATGCTTATATGTATGACTACTCACCAGACTGATGGACCTACGTCGGACCCCAACTTATGGTAAAGTAAAGTCAAAATTTAACAAATGTATGTAAATACAATTGATGTATTTAGGGATTTAGGTGCTAGTAGTAAATACATTCGTAAGATGATTTAGTATTTAGTATTGTAAATAAATGTCGCCCAGGTATTTAGGTAATTTAGTAGTTTAAAGACAATTCAATGTATTTTGTGCCAAGCTGCGTTATTCATGCGAACCTGAACGAAACAGTGGTGTGGGGCTCATCAGCAAACCTTAGCACTATGAACAAATGTGGTGGAAATATGAAAAAGATTATAGCGAATGGACAGTTCGATAATGATCGTTGGAAAATAGTCAAACCTCGATGATAACGGACTCGATGTAACGGACTTCTTCGGATATTTTTACGGCACTCCACTTTGCGTGACCCTTTTTTTTTTTTTTTTGATAATCAGACCCGCTATCGCCCCCGCTCGAATATTAGTCACTCAACCCTATAATTGTATTAGTTTCTCGATTTTATTTGGAATGCTTCGGTTTTTAAGGAGTTTTGATGTATCAATGATTAAGATATAATATTAATAAGGAAAGAGCCGGCGTTGCTATTGATTTAGTGGCTAGAAGTAGAAGGTGTTGTATTGTGTATAAAATAGTGGACACTATTAGGTTATGGCGTGGCCGATGCTAGTCTTCCTGTCACTCACCTCAACACCCTAAATCACCCCTGGTCTAAGGGACACGCAGTGCTATACACCGACCTTAAATAGGACCACGTGTTAATAAGCTGCACTTCACAACCATTATAAGTATAATATAATGATTGGCAGCAGCGAGTAGTCATGCTAATAGCAATACCTTAGAAGCCACGCGGCTGAATCTGGCTTTAGTATTGTTTACTTTCACTAGAGCTTGAGCTCGACTAGGCCTACACGTTTATCTGGTTGTAGTTTGTATGATTATTTCTATTTGATTTCAGCGTGTTAGGAGCGGAGCAGGAGCGGAGGCCAATTCCAGCAGTTATTGCAGTCACTGTTGACCTCCCAACATAGTCCTAAACAGTGGGTGTGTTTGTGATTATTATTTCTCCCTTTTATTTCACAAATTTTTCCGTTTTTTTCGAGGTATATATTTTCCACCTTGGAAAAATTCTAGCTATACAACGGACAATCGGCTTTCTGTTAACGGACTATCACCCCACCCCCCCCCCCCCCCCTTTAGTAGTTATAGCGAGGTTTGGACTGTACTCTAGAACGCGTTACGAGACGTTCCAAGATAAATTACGTTCAAAGATGATCTTAGAGACCAGTACGAACGCTTTAACATCCGGCCCCTGCAATGCTCAACCCAACAAATGTGGGGCCATTATCCCCACAGAACACAATGGGCCACGTGTGCCACCACACATGTAACACATGCCCACCACCACCACCCACCCATTGCCACAAGGGACACACTCCCACAGGCACGGGTACAACACAATTGTCCACACAACAAAAACCTCAAAAGGGATATCACGTGCTGGCAATCACTATTTGTCTTGAAAAGCACTGCTACAAATATCACACTTGAACTCCTCAAGGCCAGCGTGTTAAAGGTGTGTCTGTCAGGTTCAGAAATGGTATAAACCTTTTCCCACACTCTGATTAGACATTACATGATTCTTAACCACCACTGTGTGTCAGCGTGTGTCTGGCGAAGTTCACTCTTTGAAAAAACCTTTTCCCACACTCTAAACATTCAATGATTCTTAAAACACCACTGTGGCAGCGTGTGTTTGGTGAGATGAGACTATCAGTAAAAAAAAAATTTTTTTTCCACCACTATAGGACATTCATGTACTCTTAACACCACTGTATCGGAGTCAGGGAGTGTTCGGTGAGGTGACATTTTTTTAGTAACAATTTTCAACACTCTAACAGGGTTCCCCAAAGTGGTCAATATCGACCCCCAGGGGGATCGATGGGACCATCCAAGGGTCGGATGATTTGCCAGGGGTCGAGAGGGGGTCAATACAGGCTAGATCGATGAATGGGCTAAGTGAGGAAAGTTTCAGCACGCAACAGCTGCCAACAACTGTTATGCGAGTAGGTACCCAAAGCCGCCTCTGTATCACCTTGACATAGTGACGGCTTTTGACTTAGCTTGTGGTAGTCTGTGGACGCAGTAGGATCTGTACCCCGCCCCACGCACATCCACCACACACACCCCTCTCTCTCCCCTCCATCTGCTCCAGATAGTACGTACGTGAGAAACATCCTGTACGCTATCCCGTACTGAGCGAGCGAGCGTATTCCCCCTCTCGGTGATTGAGTTGGACAGCAGGTAGTTTCTAGTACATTCTCAGCATGCTACTATACTACATACTACTACCTATAAAGTACTACATAATCCCCATATTCATTTAATCCTAAATGTATGTATTATGGTCTTTTTCATAAAATATAATATTTCATTTAAATGTGTGGGGGTCCGATGCAAAATTTGAAAGCTTTATTAGGAGTCGATGAGTGAAGTGAGTTTGGGAGCCCCCTGCTCTAAAACATCATGATATCTTACACACCTAATTGTGTGTCAGGTGTGTTTGGTGAGGCTAATCTTGTAATAAATCTTTTCCCACACTCTAAACATTCATAATTCTTAAACACCATGTGTGTCAGGGTGGTGTGTAGTGAGACTTAGACTTTTGAGTACCTTTTCCCACACTCCAAACATCATAATTCTTAAACATACTGATGTGTCAGGGTGTGGTCGGTCGAGAATAGACTAATGAGAAATCTTTCCCACACTCAAGAGACATTCATAATTCTAACACCACTGTGTGTCAGGGTGTGTGTGGTGAGACTAGACTGTGAGTAAATCTTTCCCCACACTCTAAACATTCATGCCTACTTAACCCCTTCACTGCGGGCTGTTACACATACGGTCTCTCAGGGTATTTAAGGGTTCACGGCGGCTGATACATATATGGTTATGATTTAAACTTGCGCGACAATGATGATTATGGTCTAATATTCGTGTGATAGGCTTGTTTATGGCAAAAAACAGTGTCAAGTGTTGTTTTACGATATAATAGGACTCTTTTTCTGCTTGAGTGAGTTAGTATGACTAATAGGTCAATCGGTACAGTACGACGTAGTTGACGCTGCCGCTGCCCTCTACTTCAATGGCGAGGCAAATAGTCAAGATATTCATATAGCTTGATGGATATAAAAACCAGAAGATGAAGAATTGAATGAATGCATGAATGAAGCATTTATGTACCAAATAAGCTTATTAGTTGAGTAGTAAGTAGTTTCATGTGCGCCTGGCAGCACGGTCACGACCTGTTGTAAATTTGTTACTTTGACGAACTCTCACCTAGCTGGTAGCCTCCACCCAAGACGAAACATAGATTTCTGTAGGGAATGAGCATCCTATTCAGTTCGGCACTTTAAAAATATGATCAATAATTATTTTATATTGATTGAACCTGCCGCACAGGGGGGTAGGCATATAACTTGATATCCGCAGTGAAGGGTTAACACCACTGTGTCTGTCCAGGGTGTGAGTTCGGTGAGAATAGACTTATGAGTAAATCTTTTCCCACACTCTAAACATTCATAATTCTAACACAATGTGTGTCAGGGTGTGTGTGGTGGACTAGGACTTTGAGTAAACCTTTTCACACTCAAAAACATTCATGATTCGAAACCACCAGTGTGTGTAAGGGGTGTGAGGTGAGGTCAATTTTTCTAGCAAATTTTTTCCCCGACACTTAAACATTCATGATTCTTAACACCACTGTGTGTCAGAGGTGTGTGGTGAGACTAGACTTTTGAGTAAAACCTTTTCCCACACCCAAAATATTCATAGTTCTTAACACCACTGTGTAATCAGAAATGTGCCTCAAGTTTACTCTTGCCATTTAAATGGTTGTCCACCAATGCTGGCAACTTCAACCACTGTCTGCCTTGTGGCCTGGAGCTGCCTGCCTCCAGGTGATTTTGCCATCCCACCTTGACCTCCCCCCCCCACACAATGAGGCAGAATGATCATGCTGCTCGCGGCAACTCATGCTAGGCTCCCGGACCCACAGCCTCCACCGGCGCAATACTCTCGCTAGTACACGCGACTTCGTTCCTGGCGGTAACCCCTCGGGGTGATGCCAGAGCGAGCCGGGTGGAGGAGCCGCTTTGAACTGTGACCTCAGCACTGCAACAATGGTGACAGTCAGGTACACAGAGAGCCACGCGCTGCCTTGACCACACTGCTCATGCCTGCAGGGCCCACACAAGCTTCCTGCCCTCACTCACAACTGGTCACACTTGGCAAGGCACTCCTCTCCCTCCCCCGCCTTCGCAAAAATATATATCTGCCACAAAAGGTGTGTGGGCCAGCTTGCCAAGAGAGTAGAACAGAGGTCCGACAACCCAGAATTTGTAGGAAGGAAGAGTCGTGTCTTCAAACTTGATCAGAAAAGCAGTGATGATGGAGCCACAGTGTAAATTATGAATGGAAATACGAACTAGTACAAAGAATTCATCACCACTATTTTTAACCCTTTAAGGGGGGAGACTTATAACCTAGGTAACATATACTCTTGTACTGCGGCGAGCTATGTCTGTATTTTATCTTCTTTTCTTTACGATAATTTGGACATTTTTAAGTAGGTGGCATGTCCGCAGAGGTATATTGAAAGAGCCGCATGCGTCTCTGGAGCCCATAGGTGGCCGCACCTTGGGTTAGAAAGGTCAGTAGAAAGACGTGTTATGGACAAAAAATTTGTCCTGAATAAGGTAGTAAGGAGATATGGCAGGGGTGATAAAATTAATTATTAACCAAGATTGCAAACCCCACCAACACATATAGGGAGCAACAAAGTGTTATCCTGGAAAACAGATTGCCCAATAACGAAAGTATACAGTTCTCTCCCTCGCAACCACTGTCATGGGTAAGATCAGTTTTATCGCCCTGCAATATCTCACTTACTACCTTATGTCGGACATTATAAATTCTCCAGAGAGGTACAATTCAGATGATTACTACAAATTAAATAGTAATAAAACATAGGATGTAATATAAAATTTATTGGGAAAATTGATTTGGTCTCGTATATCCTTTGGAGCGAAACCGACGGACCAGGGGAACACAGGAATGACTAGGCTCTTAGTCACCGACCACCGAAGCGGGGAAGTCATCGCCCTTTTCGTCCTTATGTCCACATTTAGAGACACCTAGTTGTGTCTCGTGTAAATATTGGAAATAGTACATGGAGAGCATGGGTACTTAAACCCAAATATCCCTGTCCATGTGTTGCTGTGTACATCGATAAGGTTTCGTCTGCCTGCAATATTGTCTTCAATCTCTACATCTAAGACGTACACCAGCTAAGTACACCCTTTGCAGGAGGCTGGTGGTAACCCACTAAAGTTCTCTAGCTTATGAGATCTCAATAAAAGGTTTCGCTTGGTGACATAGGTTGGAAGCCACTAACCACCAGGTAAATATTTTTAAGTGGTAGCTAGTAATTCTAGTTGTCCCTTAATTGATTCCTTTTTCAGTGTGTGAGTTAATCACAGCACCAGTTTTTTTTTAAAGTTCTATTAGGAAGAGTAACCATTCAAGTCATCCTATCTACAATTTATTCCCCAATCTGAAAAATGTGTGGTCCTTCGATACACGGATAGAAACCTTGATGACCATCTGCGGCGGGGCTAGTTACGCCACCTATAACGTAGCTTATGTTGGCCTTTCAATTGTCACTTTGATTCACTCCTGGCCGAGAAGCGAGCCGTTTCCGGGAGTGCACTGGACATATTTAGGAAGGGAGGGGCAAGGGCCGATAATTTTTTTTAATATTCAGAATTCAAACAAGCCTTGCCCCCTACGTTACGATCTGGCTATGTCACTGATAAGGGGAGGTAACGACAGCAAGGAGGACACTAGTGTGGATGGTTTATTTGAGGATATGATGGCCATCCATCGGGCTTTTTCAGAACCAGGGGATCACTTGTGTCTGTGCACAATAGGAACAAGAATTTACCCCATCCCATCCTCCTTTGTCGAGGCCGCGCGACTACAAAACGATCTCAATGCCTAAATAGAAAATTGCAGCGTGAGCCTCAAAGGCCGACATCATTTTGTTGGCGGGAAAAACCTTCCCGAGGATCTGCGGATCATGGACGGGATACACCCCAACTTTGACGGCAGACAACATATTTGGAAGAGGTCCAAAGCATTAAGCATCATCTTAGCATTTTGGACACAAACCCAGCAGCCATTACAAGAATTTCAGTTTTAACCTGGGTAATAACTTGTTAGTTTAGAGTCAATATTTTATTTTGTTGGCTTAAATTAAATTATAACTAAACAAGTTACTCATAATCAACTTCCAAATTAACTATGTTAGCACAATTGGTATTCCATTAACTTTAAATTTTGGTTCTGCTCTCCATATTTATCATTACAGATTGGGGCCTTATGGCCACAGTTAAAATTTAGCAGGCCATAAAGAGCACTGCAATAAGTTATGGGTTCAAATTGAAGCTCTGGTGGATCATGTGAATTTCACCAACTAGTGTGGAAAGCACAGTTAGAGAAAAGATAAGTATCATGTCAAAATCTATATGATACTCTAGTATAACGAGGCAGAAGAAGGGATAAAGGGAAGCATTAATCTGTCGATCAGGCGATTTTGAAGATCGCTTACAAAATACCATCCTTAAGATCGATGAGTGATAGAAGAAATCAGCCTAAAGCAACTGAGCCTTAAGAGATCAAATTACCCATTATTCAGCGGCCATGAGTTTCGAAGGTGATATAGCGGAAGTGGTGATTCCTTTTGGACCAGTTCGAATAGTAAATCCATGTTTAGGATCCTAGTTGACTGCAGTGGATAAATTGAATTACCTAAAAGGTCAGAGTTAAAGGGGATGCTGGCAAAGCTCATTTCAGGGATTTCCTTCAGAACGGGAGCTGATCAGAGTGCGGTTCGATTTACTGAAGAAAACCTACGAGAAATAGATAAAAGTTGAGAGAGACCTTCAAAAAAATGATTAATATCAAGTACCCTCTCATAATTTTCAAACTGTCTGAATTTAGAGCAGAGTTAGATGAGTAACTTGATGAGAGCGCAGAAAAATTCAGGTTGTAATCTAGACGAATCTAGCTAGGGGTGTTGTCCACTTTCTTAAGTAGATAAAATTGTCTAACGTAACTGCGATCAAGTTCAGTTGAAGTCAAAAAAGGATTATCCTTCTGTAGAAGACATTAGAAACTAATCGCTTAGAGTTATAAAATAATTTACAATCAAAGGATACAAGAAGGAAAAGGAAGGAGAGAAAAAGGATGAAAGGACCCTCCTTGCCCTGCTAAATATTGAGGCTAAATTTTTTGCAATCCAAGACAGGTCAAGGAATCTGTAGAGATCCAGAGCAGAGTTCCACCACCAACCAAATAATGCCTAACTCACAATTCCCAGGCAGAGGTTCAACAACCAACCAATTAATCCCGTAACTCACAATCCCAGGCAAGAGTTCCACCCCAACCAATTAATCGCTAACTCACAATTTTAAATGTATTCTGTGTGAAGGTCTCCACAAAAGCCAATAATTACAAAAATTTATGAGGGGCCGTGGAACCGGGCTAAAACGTATTAGAGAGGTAGGAAGATCGTGAAAAAAATGTACTTGCATCATACGACAGAGGGACGTAGATTTAAAATTACGCAGATGTCGTCCATGCTATAATGGATTCCATCATTCTTTGTTATGTGACGGGCAACCAATGTGAGAAGTAGCACAGTATGTGGTGCAGTGAGGCTCCTACGGGTGCTCATGACAATTCAACAGCTCTACCCATAGGCTCAGATACCCATAATTAGGAGGTTAAAATTTCAAGGAGCTGCAAAAAAACTCTGTTTGAACTCAAGGATCACAGAGAACTTTTCTCAGTAAAATTTGTCTGATAGTTCAAATTTAAGAATCTGTGGCCAGGTGGACTTGAAAATTCAGGATTTATAGGAGAAAAGAAACTCAAGACATAGGATTTAGTGAATTTTACACAGTAAGTCTGCGTCTAAATTAAAGATTGAATTGCTATAGTTCTGGAAAGGTTTACCTAAAACTATTAGGATGGATGGGAATGGAAAAAATTCATAAATTACATGAAGGACCAAGACAATTAGGATCCAGCGCCACAACTTAAAGGATACAGCAGCTTCCATTGATTAGGATACATTAGATTCCATTGATCTATTAATAGGAGCAGACCAGTCTGGAAATTTAATAACTGTCCTATGCAAGAACAGCTTCTTGAAAACAAAATTCTGGACTGCTACCCGTTGGCAAATTCGCTTCTAGATTCATAGAAAGATCAGATAAATTTAGAGGTATAGTCATGGCTCTCAAATGTCTGTTCCTGACCCCGGATGAGCAGGAAATGCAAAAATGTGGGAACTAGACACAATAGGAATTAAAAATCAGAAGATCGGAGCCCCTGAAGAGGGTTTGTGCTAGATAATTATAGCAAAACTGTGTGAGTTAACCATGACAATCGAGTACGTGGGTTAGGATGCCCTGGAAAGTCAATGAAATCATTACTTACTCACCCCCCCAATTACAATTTAGCTTTGGGTAGACTAAATCAAATATAAAGAAGCAAAATAGCGAGGGACTCTTAACTCAGTACGAAGCAGTGATCCGAGAACAGTTTGGGAAAGGGGATCATGAAAAGTACCAAAATCAAACGCGTTACTGACAACACCACATCTTGCCACATCTGAGCCGTAATTAAAGAGAGTAAAACAACACAGTACGTGTGGTATTGAGTGTAGTGCAAAGCTAATTCTCGGAGTAACAGCTTGAATGGACTTTCGATACACTGACCCAGCCTAAATGAAAAACTAAGCCTTTCTTCTAAGATTAGAACGAACAAATATGCCATATGTAGCAGATATCAGCAAAGCCTTTTTAAGAATAGGATTGCACGAAGTTGATAGGGATTACACCCAGATTTCTCTGGCCTAGGACCACAGATGAAAATAGCCCCTTGGATACTTACAGATTTAAATCAGTTCTATTTGGAGCTAGTAGTTCGCCCCGTTTCTACTTCAAATGACTCTTGAAACATCATTTAAATAAAGAAAAAGAAAAATAAGAGAAGTAAACTTGCTCATGAACTCTCTATATATGGGACAATATCCAGGGCACCATAATGAGAGGAGATTCCTACTAAAAATGTATGATGTAGCCAAACAAGGTCTTGAACTTCGGCTAATATGTCACTTCAAGAAGGGCTACCAATTCACCACTCAGAATGTAACTTGCCGTCTGGCCAAAGTGAAAAATTAGGTGTTGGGTTTGCAAGGGGACTCTCAAATTGACTCAATGCAATTTAAAGAGGAAGAATGGGGATCAGTAAATAGCAAGAAGTCCTTGCTAAGTAATGTAGTACAATTTATGACCTTTAGGCTCAATTAATCACCTATAACCATCACCCGTGATGAAATATAGATTCAGGAAGTTGGACGAAAAAACTTGATTGGGATGAGGAACTTCCAGGGAAATAACTAATTCTTGGAAACCTTATCCAGTGAGTGCCAAAAGAGCTCTCAAAATAATTTTCCAAGAGAAAAATGATGGAGGAAAATTCTAACTATAGGCCTCTTCCATGTGGCCAAGTTCCAGGAACAGTCTTTCAGTTCAGGGTTGGGTTCAGTTCCTGGTTCTGTTTCGCGTGTCACAAAGACGCAAAAATACCCCGCGTTTTCTTGTTTACAAAACAAACTCAGCTGGCAGGCGAGGCCGAGCGAGAGAGAGAGAGAGAGAAATTTCTTTATCCCTCCTCCCACACAAGCCTGCCTGGGGCACTGTGGGAAATCGGGGTTTTTGGGTGGGGGAGTAAAATTTAAACTGTGTTCATGATCCCCCACAAACCATAACCCCTTTACAAAACCTTAGCTAGACCTGTAAAATCTGCAGTTTCGATACAATACATGGACATGGTTACGTAACCTGAACTAACCGGGACATTAGTTGGTATCCTAATCGTCGGGGGTTTAAAGCCCCCTCAGACCCCATATTATCGGTAAAGTTAGCTATTCTCACGGAAGATTGGCTCTCTCTCTATCTCTCTCTCTCTGCTCTCTCCTCTCTCTCTCTCTCTCTCTCTCTCTCTATCTCTCTTCTCTCTCTCTCTCTTCTCTCTCTCTCCTCTCTCTCTCTCTCTCTCTCCTCTCGCTCTATCTCTCTCTCTCTCTACTCTCTCTACTCTCTCTCTCCTCTCTCTCTCTCTCTCTCTCTCCTCCTCTCTCTCGTCTCTCTCTCTCTCTCCTGCTCGGCCAAACATGCGCACCCTTGACCTGACAAAGACATTACCGATCGTATCCTAATATAAAAATCCTCCGAGGTTATAATATTTGATGAAGTGTGGCTGCATTGGGAGCCGTCCGTATCACTGCTGCACTTTCCTCCTCCTCTTCTCCTCCTCCTCCTCCTCCTTCCGTCTCCTCCTACTCCTCTCCTTGGTTTGTTTCCTCCCCTCCTCCTCCTCAGCCTTTTTTTGTAATTTATTTGTGTTGGTTTTTAATAACGTAAAACGTATGTTTTAGTTATATCTATAGTCATTCGTGGCATTATTAAACACTCGGTACAAGGGGTGGTATTTCCACTCAATTTTTTGGGAAAGTATTCCTAGGGACGACAGACCTTTGATTGTACTCACCGTTGTCCCTCCTCCCCAGCCTGAGAGAGAGAGAGGAGAGGGAGAGAGAGAGAGAGAGATGAGAGAGGAGAGAAGAAGACGAGAGGAGAGGAGAGAGAGAGAGAGAGAGGAGGAGAGGAGAGAGAGAGAGAGAGAGAGATTGAGAGAGAGAGAGAGAGACGACGATGAGAGAGAGAGAGAGAGAGAGGAGAAGAGAGAGAGAGAGAGAGGGGAAGAGGGAGAGAGATGAGAGAGAGAGAGAGAAGTGAAGTGAGAGAGGAGAGAGATAGAGAGAGCGCGCACGCTTCCAACAGATCTAACATAAGCGCATACATCACTTTGTCTTAAAAGTTTTCAGTTTTTGTTTATTTCGAGTTGCCGTACATTCTATTTAAATCTCCGCAAGGCATATACTTTATTTGCAGCATGCTTCCATTCTACGCAATGTCCCGGTTGCAGTGGAAAGTTCGCACCACAAATATTCATCAACTGCACCAGCCTGTAGACTTTGTGTCTTGTCAAACAAGAAGAAGAAACCCTCGCACTGTACAATGATCCTAACGAAGAGCATGACAGTCTCCGTGAGAGTTATGGACAGTCTACGGAAGGCTGTTTGCCATCAACTTCCTCCACCCACCCACACCTGGCCATCACTCGCCCTCCTCGTTCGCCCTCCTCTTCCTGTCCTTCCGCTTGAGTAACACCTCCATCCTCTACCCCCCCTTCCTCCTTCATCAGCCTCCCAGTTTTTACCCCTGCCACCCTAAACTTAGATCCTCCACCTCCTTAAAGCTAACCGGCCCAACCGTATCCACATCCCCTACTATCTCATCCAACCCCGACACCTCCTCCACCTCCTCCTCCTCTACCTCCGCCTCCTTCTGCCCCCCTCCTCCTTCTCACCTACCTCCACCTCCTCCTCCTCCCCCCCTGCCTTCACCCCCTCCTTCCCCCTCCACCCCAACTCCTCCTCCTCCACCCCTCCTATCCTTTCCTCCTCCTGCTCCTCCCTCTCCTACTCCCCCCTTTCACTCCTCTACGCCAGCCTCCTTCTAATTCCACTGCTCCTCGTTCTCCTTCCCCTGCTCCCTTTGCTCCCGTAGGCGAGGAGCACGACGTACCAACAAGCAGTCAAGGCGCCCTAAACGAACAAAACTTACAACAAAATTTCAGGTTCTTGGCGAAATAAAGGACGACGTACACGAAACCAGATGATCATTTAGGGGATAATTCTCCGAGTACAACTGGGGAGTTTGGTGGTTAGGGTTACGAGTGGACAAAAGGAAGCGCCTTCTGTTCCCAGGAGCAAGGACTCGACGACATCACATGCATGCCACTGCGATGACGTCACAAGAACACCAAACGAGAAACAATCTCTATGTCATCATGCAAGGAACAAACGACGTGTACAATAGAGGGATCTGAAGAAATCTGGACAAATAAGTACAGGAAGTTGTCCGGAAATTCAAGACTAAAAAAACTAATCATATCATTATTTCAGGAATTCTCCCCAGACTAGGAGTAGGCCAACGTTTTTACGATAAGGCGTTCAGCGCAAATAACCGAACTGAGGATTCTCTTTGTGCACAGGAGAATGTAGACTTCCGCACAACTTCTGGGATCAATTTCTACGGAGGATCCATCCTGGTTGAGGATCCATCCTATTTGGGGATGACGTGACTCCACCTCAGCCCCCGTTCGAGCCAATGCACGATATAGGACGTCGTGGCAAATGATTAAGTTTCTTCTTACAGATCAAAAACGAATAGCGGAACGTGGTAGCTAGCATCACATGAACCCCTTTCTCACTACCCCACAGCAACGCTGGGTCACGTCCCGTTACGCAAATAATAATCAAGTAACTTATCAAGCGCCTGAAACAGTGGACGTAGGACGCCCTGCGGTAAAACCCTCACGCAAGGTCAAACCAAAAACTATCAAGGAAATTAAATTACTCTACACAAATGCCAGAAGCCATTATTTTAAAGTGCGATAACGAATTATTAGCATACGTTCTTGCGAAAACGCCAGATATCGTCAGTATCACTGAGAGTTGGGTCAACACAAAAGATAACCATTTATTAGCTGAAATAGCCATCCAGGCTATAAGACATTCCTAAATGTGGTTCGCACGCCATCAAGCAGGGTGGAGGTTGTATTCTTACATTAAAGAAAATTTGCAAGCCATCGAAATCGATACAGTAAACAAAGATCATTTGACTCAGTCTTACGGCAAAGATTAAGCAAACGGTAAATTGCTAAACTATTGGGAAATATATCGTCCTCCCAAATCTAATGCGGAAGGTAGATTGCTGTCCTGTATGACGAGATAAAGCAGTTGTGAACAAAAATAACGATACAATTATTGTGGAGATTTTAACCTACCTCATATAAACTGCGAATAATACTTCTGCTGATAGAGAAGGTATGCGATGCTTGAGATGGTGCAACGAAGTACATTTAAACAGGGGTCCGTGAGCCTACAAGGGATAATGTAGTATCCTATAGATTTAGTTTTCTACTGTACCGACATTGATTGATTGATTCCTGCGATATAGGTGAACATTTGGCAAACAGTGATCACAGGCTAATCAGATGAGGCATTTTAAAATTGCAATGTAGGACATCACAGAAAATCGGTTATTGTCCCAAATTATAATAAAGCAGATTTCACGGAAGACTCAGCAGGGTACAAGCGAAGTTGTAAATTGATTGACACTACTAAATGGTAATAACGCACCGAAAAAATGTGTAATGTATTCATAATAAACTCCGATAGGTGGTGGATAAAGTGTTCCAATGGTAAGAAAAACGTTTGAATAACAGAAACAGACCCAGTTGGATGAATAATTTGAGATCCAACAAATCATTGGCAGAGAAGCGCCGAGACCTAATAAAGTTTACACAACGATCAAAAGCCGACTGCGATTCTACGAGAATACAATGACGTAAACGTCGCTGCAAAGGACTAATTAAGTCTAAAAAGCCGCGAGTATGAAGAACAAATTGCAAAGAATCAAATCAAAACCCGAAAAGGTTCTTGCAATACGTTCGAAGTAAGAAAAAACGTCAAAACAAGTATTGGGACCACTGAAAAGATAATAATAAATATTCTTGGTAAATGATAATAGAGTATGGCGTTTCGTACTCAAATGAATACTTTAACGCGGTATTTATTAAAGAAGACGAAACTCCACATTACCAGAAACCAATAAACAGGTATGCAGGGACTCGAAAGGGATAGACTGGTAATAGGAGAGATAACAGTAGACGAAATATCGAAAGTATTTGCTGAAACTTGACAGCAAAATCCTGTGGGGGTGGACGAAATCTCGCCAGACTACTTACGCGAATGCATAGTCAACTTTCGCTCCCATTAAAGATTATTTTTCAATAAAATCGCTAAAGTGATAAAAATGCTTCCGAGTATGTGGCAAATTAGCTAATGTTACACGATATTCAAAAAACGGGAGTAAGAGCCTCGCAAGTAATTATCGCCCAATTTAGTCTAACGTCCGTGAGTGTAAACTATTTGAGAAAATATGCGGGATAAATAGTGTCTTTCATCGCATGAAAAATAACTAATACGAACTCCCAGCATGGATTTCGAAATAAGAGATCCTGCTTAAACAAACCTACTGGATTTTTTTAATGTCATTTATTCAAACTGCGGACGCTTAAAATTCCCTCGGAGTAATATACCTTGATTCAAAAAGCCTCGATACAGTTCCACATAAGCGACTGTTGACCAAGCTAAGGGCACATGGCATAGGAGAGCAATTATGGTCATGGATTGGCGATTGGCTTTCAAAATCGTAAACAACGGGTAGTAATAAATGGTTGAAGGCATCTGATTGGGTAGATGTCACTAGGGGTGTTGTGCCTCAGGCGGTATTGGGTGCTACTGCTTTCTGATATATTCAACGATCTTGGATGACGACTTGTATCTAAAATATCAAAATTTGCAGATGACACAAATAGGCGGTAAAGCATATACTAGAGAAAAACTGCGAACTCATACAAAGATCTCGACAAACTACTCAGATTGGAGTGATAAAGGCTATTAAAAATTCAATTCACGATAACTGTAAAGTAAATGCATATAGGCAACGATAACCTCAAAATATAAACATCAAATGCAAAATAAATCGTTTAAGCTGAAGTACAGCAGAGGAAAAGGATTTAGTAGGTGTCATCATCAGTAATGATCTGAAAACCAGTTCGCATTGCCTAGCTGCCCCCCAGTTTTTAAAAAGGCAAAATATGATGTGGGGCTTTAAAAAAATTAAAAACGTAACTTTGAACAAAAGAACTCCGAAAGTAACTGGACACAATTATACACGTCCTTGGTTAGCACCGCATGGAATATGCCGTTCAAGTTCTGCGTCGCCCTGGTTCGTAAAAAGATCAAGCCAAATTGGAATCAGGCAAAGAAGGAGCAACCAAACAAATTCCATCTCTGCGAAATTCCATCTTATGAAGAGAAGACTGCGGAAACTTAATATGTTTTTCCTTAAAGGATCAGTAGCAATCCGTGGGGACTTGATAGAAACCTTTCAGATCCTAAAAGTTTTGATGTCATTAATCAAGAGAAACCTATTCGAGCCTTTCAACCAAGCTGACAACAAGAAATAATGGTTTTAAAACTAAACGGGTTCAACGTGCCCATCACGATCTCCGTAAAAATATTTCAATGTTAGGTCGGAATCGATGGAACAAGTTACCAGCAAATGTTGTCGGAGCCAAGCAAATAACTACATTTAAAAAACAGACTTGAGCGCACTGTAAAGTAAAATGGGTATGAAGTCGCGAATTCGAGTCTAGTCCCCCGATATCGATTAGTGTAGTGGTTAGTGGTAGTTGTTAGTAGTATTTTCATATCCTATCATTCTGCACTAGGAACTTCCATGTCCTATCCTTTCTTTAGGGACATGGTATCTTTTTCCAAAACTGTTTTCTTACAAGTAGTTGATAGTTAGTAGTTATGTAGTCAGCAGATACCCATCGCTATGGACAATAGGTCTCTCCTGGTGTCTGTACTCAGTAATCCTATGTAATCTCCTCCTCCAGCAGGAGTAGAAAGCACGCGGGAGGGCTGCGCACTTCCTATAGTAGTAGTAATTGGAGAGGAGAATACTGCCGTGTACCCTCGCCAAAAAACTAACCTATTGAGCTTTTGGTGTCCTGAAGTTTTTCCGTCCTAATGGAGTGGGATTTCTTGCGATGAACTCAAGGGCGACTACGCATGGAGGTAGGAGTAGAATGAGCGACGAGGAGTAGGAGTAGTAGCAGGAGGAGTGGAGATATGAAATATAATACGAGAAACCAAGCAAAATGTGAAAGGATGGAAATTGTGGAATGAACACGTAAGGAAGAAAGAGAGAATTTGGGTACAGAATAAAGAAGATTTAGGAGGGATGAAATAGTAGTAGAGAGAAGTGAATAAGAAAGAAAAGAAATAGGAGCGCGAACACTTGATAGGAATAGCGTGAACGTGAGCGAGTAAGTTTTGAAAAATGTCATGTCAAGTAGATAGAAGAAGAGAGAGAGTATGAGAGAGATCTGTATGACTACCTACGGTATGGTACTTGTTACTTTTTAAACTATAAGAGATAGAGAGCTGAATTTGCAGGAATCGGTTTGTTGGCCAAAGCAACTGGGAGGCCAAATCGTGCAAATCACAGAGACGGTTGTGGTGTTAAATCTAATTTTCTTGGACCACGTGTTCTGGAATGACATCTGGCAGCTCGGACACGTTTTAAAGGGACGACAATCTGCGCGCCACAGGCTGCTGCTGAGTGGAAACTGACACACAAACCACTTATCATGTTCACATTCCACTCACACGGACGTGACAATTAGTTTGATTTATAGGTCTAGGTGGATCTTTAACGCAGAAAATGTTGACGCCAATGTTGATAAATACTTTTTTTTTGGCGAATTTTTAACTTTTTTTTATGCAATTCGCGTAAAAAGCTAGATTGCGAGGGGCCCCTTTTTGAGGATGCGTCACCGTGGGGTGAAAGGGTTAAATGTATTTAAATACAATGAAATTTAAATTTTCCCAAAAGTTTTTAAAATACTGTATTTAAATGAGACAACCTGGGTATTTATAAAATTTTTCTAAATACAGAAATGTTTTAAATGCGTATTTAAATACAATTGTTTTTAAATAGCCCAGCTCTGTATGATGAAGGTTTTTCTAAATACAACCCATATAAAGAATGTTATAAGTTTTTTTATTTCTTTTGATTTTGTTTTTTGTTGGGGTCGGACGTTTGGGGGGGAAGTGAAGGGGTGCAATGAAGGTATGCTGCCGAATCCCTAAGGGTACGGAATGAGTAAAGTGAAAATAAAAAGAAATTTTTCTTGTGCAAAAAGTGTATAGAGAAAAAAAAATAAAAGGGAAGGGAAATAAAGGGATCGGGGAATGGAGAAGGAAAATAGGAACAAGGATGGATGGAGAAAATGAGTCCAAGTGAAGGGAAGGGAGGGGCGGTGGCTTTAAAGTGAGTTTGGAACCAAGAAGGATAGTGGGGGGTACGCAAGGGTAGGAATGGAATGGATGAGAAGCAGTTTGTGAAAAATGAGGCTGGAAGGCAGAAAAATTTAGGTAATTTGATTGTATTTTTAAGGGAAAAAAGGACAGTGCGTGGAATGCAGTATATAGGTGGAAAAGTGAAATACATAAGGGTATAAGTGCTTTTTTAGACCAATACAATAAACACAACCAATCGGGGTTTTAAGTATCCTAAACGTTTCTTCTTTTTTAAAAGGGAGTTTTTTCTAACCCCAAAAACACTTTCAAAAAATGAAAAAATAACACATGGGGTGGGGGGGTGCGAAACCCCCCCCCAGTAGGTAAGATTACCTAATCAATTCCCGGGTTAGTTTTAAATAAAGGGGTTTTGGGGGGCTACCCCCCCCCATTTTAGTCAGAAGAGTATTGGTTAAAACTGAAATTTTCCCCTAAAAGAGTATGTGAGGATGAAGTATGTGTGATTGGTGGGCAAGGATGTCTGAGAAGAGTAGGTAAACTTAAATGTAGAGTATTGGTAAATAGGGAGATTGGTTGAAACGATATATACCAAAAAGGGTTTTTGTGGGGATAAGTTATGTGTGATTGGTGGGCAAGGATGTTGAGAAAGTAGGTCACTTGAATGGTATATGAGTAAAGCGAAAGTTAGAATGAATGCTTAATAGGAAGCTGGGGTAGTGAGATGTTATTCTAGGCAAA
Source organism: Chionoecetes opilio (assembly GCA_016584305.1). NCBI lineage: Eukaryota > Metazoa > Arthropoda > Malacostraca > Decapoda > Majidae > Chionoecetes > Chionoecetes opilio. Next base: position 77,294 of record JACEEZ010018704.1, on the reverse strand, counting down.
ATTCAAGACCACTGGTGTATGGAGGGTTTTGATGGATGAATGTAGGGGGGGGAAGGTGTAAGATGGGGATGAGGGTGGAGAGACTTGGTGCTGTACTGCAGGAGAATGATAGGGAGAGAGAATGTTAATGTACCTATATGTGGATGAAAGAGGGAAAAGGCCAAGTGGGAAGAAATGTATGTTTAATAAGGACAACGGGTTATATTTTATATTGTAAAATAAATTTTTTAACGGGGAAACGAACTACTGAAAATATGTGAGACAAAAATAAAAGCGAAAAAACAGCTTTAAGGGTTGTGGAGCCCAAATCCTGTACAATATTTAAACCCGGCAAGGGGTATGAAAGGAAATTGTGGGGTTAAAAAACACATAAAAATCACTAGAAGCAGGCTTTTATTTCAACCTAACCCATCTACTGTAATATGTCAAGTCTTATTTTTCGGTGCTAGGGGGGGGACAATCCCCGCTCATTCACTAACCTAACCCAGACATATAGTCAACTGGCCAAAAAACCTAACCTGACTGTTTAGGCTATTGTGGGATTAATCCCTGAAAACAAAAACAAGGGGTTAAATAGGGAAAACCCCGCCGACGAAAAAACTTGGAAAAACCTCGACGTCGGGAAGAATTCCTATCGGCGCAGTTCCGGGATTGTCTGTTCTTGGAAATGTATCCCATTAATAATACCCCCCCTAAAATAGGTGGGGATTGTTTGGTAGTGGGTTTAAAAGTCCTAGGGTTTTACCTACATCATCTGTAGATTTCTTATTCTAAGATTTTGAACCCCATTTTCCCCTGGTACAAATTTAATAATAAAGGCTTACATGTACGACTACCCAAAATCTACCGTTTTTTCAGCCCAGAAACGGTAAGTTTGTAAAATCAATTAGGTTAAGTTAGGTTAGTGGGGGGATTTGGTTTTGTGTCCCAAGTTAGGGTTAAAACAGATTAGGTTATTGGGTGGGGTTTGGTTTTGTAACAGATATATCAAGAAAAAAAAAATAATCAAAAAATGACAGTGCGAAACGGTGCAAGGTTTGCGGGGGGGAGCATCCCCCGCCGCATACATGTAAACGAGAAAAAAAAAATTCCGACAAAAAAGAAACCCTTTCATTCAAACCATCAAAAACATTCAGGAAAACTAAATTCGGCCTCGAAAACGTTGAAAAACCCATACCGACATCTTACTAAGGGGGTATAAGTGGAATCAATCACATTGGGGGCATAGCCGGGGGGCGCATCGCCTCGCCCACCCTATGACCCCCTCCCCGGGGGGAACCACCGCGGAGTTCCATGCAGGCTCCTTTCCATACCAAAGCAAGCTCTCGCAAGAAACATAACTTGCCCAAGCCACGAGGCCTTTGGGTGCCCCTTGGCTCCCACGTGGATTGTCTCTTAACAGATACAACCGATGGAAGGATCGGTTTCAGGGTAAACGTGCACATGCCCATATAGCCGAAGTTCCCCCCGCTACGGACATGCAGGTATAGGCCTCGATTCAGCTCACGGTGAAATCGCTGATTTGAACTTAATATCCCACCGATACCCCATGATTCTGGGGAAGACATTATTACCAAAGGCATTGATTCGTCCTCTTCAAGTCACTATTTAGTGCGTTCACAACATAGAGTAGACAGGAACACAAGCGACTTGAAAATCGGAAATCTTTGTCCTTCTGCACAGTACCGAAAACGCAATATCCCGTGACGAGTCCATAAACTGGACTATGCCAATCCCCCGTAAGAACTTCTAAAGGTGACCCGGCCATAATATGGACTGCGCTACCAAGGTATGTAAACTTTAAGAATCTCAATGTCCTCGCCACACGCATGAACAGACTGTACTGCTTCATCTAGTAAGTCTCCAAACACCTGGACCTTGGTCTTGAGCCAGGAGACCTCAAGTCCCAAAGGCTTTGCCTCCTCGTGCAGCGCCTCGAGAGCCATCACCAGGACCTCCAGCGACTCAGCAAAGATTACTGCATCATCGGCAAAAACAAGATCAGTGATCTTGGTGTTGCCGACGGATGCTCCACAATCACTTTGATCTACAACCTTGTCCAATACCCAGTCCATACAAGCATTGAAAATTGATGGGGCGAGGAAGCACCCTTGCTTCACTCCTGTATTCACAGGAAAGAAGCTGGATACACCTGCCCCACACTTCACAGCACTCTCAGTCCCAGAATACAGACCAGTTATCAAACCAATAGTCCTTGCAGGAATCCCTCAAAGTCGCAGAAGATCCCAAAGTGACTCACGATGCACTGAGTCAAACGCCTTCCTGAGATCAACATAGGCTGCAAGCATCCCCTGTCGAAACTCACGTCGGCGTTCCATCAGGACACGAAGCACTAGGATACGGTCCGTTGTTGACTTACCAGGCGTGAACCCAGACTGCTGAAGTCTCTGATGCTTCACCAGATGACTGCGAATCCGTGTCAGCAATAGATGGGCAAGCACCTTGCCTGGTACGCTGAGCAGTGTAATGCCGTGGTAATTGTTGCAGTCCTGACGGTCCCCTTTCCCTTTCCAGATAGGGACGACCAGCCCTCTTTTCCAGTCAGGAGGAATGGTATCTGATTGCACACGGCAGTCAGGACAGCATGCAACCCGCAGATAATGGCCTCACCCCCAGCTTTGAGGAGCTCCGCACTGATATTACAAACACCTGCTGCCTTTCCACCCCTCAACTTTGCTACAGCCTCTCTGACTTCGTCAAGAGAGGGTGCGGTTTCGTCAATGGGAGGATCGGCATCCACTGCCTGTAACCCAGTGGTGTGAAGCTGCTCAGTTGGAGGGTCCACCGTGAACAACTGCCCAAAGTACTCAGCCCAACGAGCCATCTGTCCATCCATGTCCGACACGAGGCGCCCATCTGCTGTTCGAATAGCACTCGCCCGAGAAGGAGACTTGGAACGGAGCTTCTTCAGGGCTCGGTAGGCGGGTCGGAGGTCATAGCGTTCAAATGACCCTCGACATCCTCAGCGAGACTCCTGACATACCTCTCCTTGTCTCTCCCCAGGAGGGTTCTAGTCCGGCGTGACAGAGCCCTGTGCTGGTCCCGGTTCCCAGCCAGCCTGGCGCGTCTCTCCTCAATTTTCTCTAGCGTCTCCGTCGAGACAAAACCACGCCGTGACCTCGGGCGCTTCCCAATACACTCCTTGACAGCCTGTAGAGTTTCACGTTTGAAGGTATCCCACAGTTCTACAGGGTCCCCGAGAGCACCGAGCACATCAAACCGATTTGAGACTGCCACCGCATACTCAAAAGCACGTCAAGTCCTTCAGTTTCTCAAGATGAAACACAGTATGGTTACCTCTTGAGATTCTTCTGGACTTGACATGAAGCTTAAGTGTAGCAAGAACAAGTCTGTGATCTGTTCCAAAGAACTCAGCACTCCTGTAAACCCTGCAGTTCTGGAGGATCCTCCAACGAGTACTAACGAGGATGTGGTCGATCTCCTTAGCTACCCCTCCGGCATTACTATACCATGTCGAGCGGTGCAGCTCTGGTCTCTGATATCAAGAACCTGCAATTCTCAACCTTCTGGATCTTGCAAAGTTCAGAAGCAGAGAACTGTTGGCGTTTCTAGTACCGGAGCCATGGGGACCAACACATAACTCGTAGCCATCTCTCAGCTTAAGGGGAGGCGCCGCCAAATAATGGGTATTTATCACTATTCCAGCCATTTTATAAAAGTTACTCTGAACAATAGCTGAACATGTCACGCGTTCTCTGTGAAAGTTTGGCAGCTGTACGATAATTCTTTCCCTTTCAAATAAATTTATTTGTATTATCAATTTTGAGGTCTCCTCCCTGCAGAAACCTCCGTTTTCTATTGATATCTGGAAAGTGCAATTATTGTACTTTGGAGACTTATAACTCCATTACTTGTGAACATAATAAAAAAATAAAAATATCTGCTGAAAGATGAATGAATGGTAAATAATTTGCCCATGTGATTTTTTTCTAAACAAAAAAACACTGCTGATATGATTTATTGAAAGTAAAAGAAGGGCTAGAATTACGGGGTTCATCAAATGGTGATTTTGGTCATTTTTTTGCACAGCACATATCAAAAAATTGAGCGCGCAATTTCTAACTGGTGGTTTCATAAGTAAAACTACCAAATATCCTACCCATATTGAGGAACATGCTGGCTGCATTTA
>JACEEZ010018704.1:34369-72665 GCA_016584305.1 Chionoecetes opilio | reverse complement strand
ATTGGTTCCAAGGTTTTTTTTTTTTTTTTTTTAACCACCCTACAGGCGGTGTACAGCTGCTTAGCAACAACTATTCTCTATTTGAACCGTATCATTTGAACTTAATTCAACCTGTTTCAGGCCAAGTTATAATTTTTCAACAACTTTCCAACTTTCCATAATCAGAACTGAAGTTCGAATTTTCAGAGTTTTCTGCAGCATCTTCCATCTCCTCTGTGCCATCCACTTCGTCAGCCACATCGCCTCCAATACATTAAGCACCTCAAGCACTGAAGACCTTACCTTACAAATCCCCAGAGTGACACCTGCCACGGCTGCGTTGAGTAGCGGTCACCTCCCTCCCCCCCGCACTCTCCTTACTGAACGATACTGAACGCTTTACAATATACATTGCTATTAAGATAGCAGCTGCCGAAATTTATCTGAGTGGCTATTCTTATTGTTGAAGAATAACTTGCTGATGACCCTGTATTTGATGCAGCACAAGTTATAGCAGCAGGAAATGAAATATTAAAGAGGCAAGAAGAGGAGAGCTAAGAGCAGAAGCTTTCTTTTCCCTTTGTTTACATACCTTAATTGTGGCGCCAGCTAGGAACTCTGTAGCAATCCACCTCCCAGCAAGGCTGTAGTGCGGGGGTAGCTTGCGCTAGGCATACTGTATACAGGGAGGTCCCGAAGATACGAGCAGTTAGGTTCCACCTGGCATACTCGTAAAACGAAATCTCGTATAACGAAACACATAACTAATGGTAAAATATAGGTTTGGTTCCAGACACCATCAATTAAAAATTAAAAAACGAAAACAAAAAACATGTTTTTCAAGCTAAAATAAACTATAGCAAACACAACAAACGCACAGCGTCTATATTACCCACACTGTACTACCTATTCTGTAGAAAAAGCATTCTGAAAGAGAAAATAGCACACAAAATAACATAACTGCACATTAGGGTGGTCCATCAAAAATATTTTCTACTTTTATTCCTCCACAAGGTTATTTTTTGTCCATTACCCATAGGTTACAAGCCTATGAAATTTCATGGCGATAAAACTTAATTTAGAGGTCGACCCACCATCTCGCTTTCTATCGTAGGATTTAACCCGGAAAATATCACATACCCGAATTGGAGCACTTCCCGACATCACAGACCCAAATGGTGTTGATTTCTGAATTTTCCGGGGTTGGTAGCCCCATAGACACATTTTATCAACTAAAAACTGATATACAGCTGTCTGAATGCTGATTTTAATTATTTGGTTTTCATACCGTAAATTAGGGGTAGGCCATACCCTGGTTAGGGTACTTCTAATAGAGATAGAACAAAATGGTTTGCATTTTTGAACTCAGAAGGGTCGATTTACACATAGAAATGCTTTCATATTTCATTTATTTACTAAAACCTGCAAAATATGACAGAAAATTTCAATTTCTCTATTTTCCTATAGAAAAACAATTTTTTTGGCAATATTTTGTGAATTGTCAATAAATCAGTGTCGATGAAACCACTTCTATGTGTAAATTGACCCTTCTGAGTTCAAAAATGTGAACCATTTTGCTTTATCTCTACTAGAAGTACCCTAACCAGGGTATGGCCTACACCTAAAATTTACTGTGAAAACCAAATAATGAAATTCAGCATTCAGACAGCTGTATATCAGTTTTTAGTTGATAAAATGTGGTCTATGGGGTTATCAACCCCGGAGAATTCAGAAATCAACACCATTTGGGTCTGTGATGTCGAGAAGTGCTCCAATTCGGGTATGTGATATTTTCCGGGTTAAATCCTATGATAGAAAGCGAGATGATGGGACGACCTCTAAATATTATTGTATCACGATGAAATTTTGCACACAAGGAGAGGAATGCAACACAAAAAAAAAGCAGCGGTGTGGAGAAAGGACCAGTGCACTTTGAAATTTTACCCCCTCATCTTGGACCACCCTACTACACATTAACTAAACATAAAACATGCATAACAAGCAAAAAAGATGCTGTAATGTATGGGACGCCACGTGATACAAGAGAAGGTAGTGTAGCGGTTCCAAGGTTGGGGCCCCACACCTGCTAACTACCCCTAAAGGTTAGGCCGCGCCATATGCTTAATTACCCTTCAGGTCACGCCTTGCTAGGGGTGACCTGACTGCGGTCCCAAGGTTGGAGCTGCACACCTGCTAATTACCCCTAAATGTCAGGCCGCACCATATGCTTAATTACCCTTCAGGTCAAGGCTTGCTAGGGGTGACCTCACTGGGGTCAACCAAATCCCCCTTTGTTCAGCCTGGGAGTGGTAAGGAGCACATTTTGAACTTGATAATTTTACTCACCCCAGTTTGAATGTCCTATCATCGGATTTTCGATCTCGTATATTGAAAATAGACCCTAATTTACACATCTCGTATCATCGGATTCTCGTATACCGAATGCTCGTATAATGGGACCTCCCTGTACTGACGTCACCGTGAGCACCTGTGCGCGTTGCTTTACTGAACGCAGCCTTTGCCTGAAGACGCTATCAGTGACGCCTGAGTGCTTAGTGTACAGTAGTACTGTACTGCATTTCTAGACTTCAGTATTAGCCATGTTTTGGTGAGTACAAGTAATACAATCTGTGCTGTTTTGGCATGTTTGAGTGAGTTCTTATTGTGTGGGGGGGCTAGAGGAAACCATTGGATAATTTGGACTTTCGGCTAATTCGACCCAGGCCTCCCCCCAATTAGATCGAATTATAGAGGGTTTACTGTAGAGGAAATTATAAGTAGATGGTTTAAGATCCTTACTATACCAGATGGAGGAGAAATTAGGAAGAATTAAAGGCTTAAAGGATGAAATGTTTAGGATAACATCCCTATTTTTTGCGTATAACTGGATGATATTTGATGGGCAGTGATTAAGTGAAGCTGAACTAGTGACAGATATGACACTAAACATGCGTAGGTAAGCCAATACTGTGTTTCGCCAAACTGAGACTCGCCAAACATGAGGGACCACTGTATGTATGTATGTATATACAGTGGACCCTCGATTTAACGGACTAAAAGTAGGGAGAAGTGGTCCGTTCAAGCCGATTGTTCGTTAGTGCGAGGATATTTTACCAAGGGTGGGAAAATATAGGGAAAACACAAAAAATAGGTAAATAAATGAGAAATAATCACAAACACAACCAGACCGTGTAGCTATGTTGGGAGGTAAACAGTGACTGGCGCTAAATGCTGGATTTGGTACGCTCGCCCACGACTGCTCGGGACTGGTATTAGGAGAGGTAGTAATTAAGTCTCCAGGCTCGCTCATTACTGCTTGGTATGCTATGAAATTTCATTATTCTAGGTGAATGTAGACATATAATAGAATTTTAATGGCTATTAATATATATAAGTAAAGAGATGAAAATACAAGCAAGGCGCTCATCCACGCCTGGCAGCGCGACCGTGGCAGCAGCAGTGTTGTCGTTAGAAATGTAAGACAACTTTGACAGGTTACCCATGTAGGGCTACACTCTTGAGGAACTTTCATGTGTTGGCGAGAATGTATTACTCCTTTCCTATCCTTACTTGCATCAACATTGAATGTCACAGCATATTCTCTGAGTTTGTCCCTAGACTTGCGAATATCACTCACTGTTTGTTTCTTTACACCAAACTCATCACACACCCGGGCGACAGAAACACCAGATTCCAAGGTCGATACACGAGGACATACAAAACAACTAGGAAAAGGTAGATGCCTGAACAACACAAAGAAATACAGCTTCCCTCATAGAAATGTAGAAGTTTGGAATGGACTAAATGAAGAGGTGATATCGGCACATAATGTGCACCAATTGAAAGAAAGACTAGATAAATGTAGATATGGAGACAGGACCACACGAGTGTAGCTCAGGCCCTGTAAAACACAACTAGGTACCGTAAATGGCGGCGTAAAAGTGGACTCTTTGAGCCTGAAAAAATCACTCCAAAACTAGGGGTCGACTTATACGGCTAGTATAAAATGCGAACCTTTACCACCGAGTGGTATAAAATATTCCCTGCTGAACAGCGACAACTGGAGAAGATGTTTTGAGGCAGTTCCACCCACAGTGTTGTCAGGTTGGTGTGTGGATAACGTGTAGGTATTGAATACAGCTGTTTCCAACAGCTGATATTACAATCAACAACTGATATTACAGGAACTACCACGTGTAGGCCTCGCGGCCTCTTGTAGCTTCCTTATTTTCTTATGTTCTTATGTTCTTATACACAGATTGTAAACACTGGCCGGAACGCCACTGAACCCAGACGGCCAGTCAGACAACTACAATATGGGCCACTTCTATGCGCCACTGTCGGCAGTGTAACGGACCCATAGTATCATAGCCGCATAGCCGTGTAGGGTTGGTGGCGCCACGGCTGGGGTTTTTCACATATGCAAATGGCGGAGGGCATCGGTAAGTGAAGTCCAGTCATACTACCGTGATTTACTATAATATACAGTATGTAGCGGTACTATCAGGGGACTGTGATGTTTTTCAAGTGAAAACAAGAGGCGGACCTATAGTAAATATTCATATGTTCATATAAGTAGTGTGGTGTTATGTGTTTTTACGACTGGCTACCGTATACCGTACCGTAGCCTATCCAGATTTAAGCTTTGGCCTACCAGTTACCTACCGTATTTTGGGGGACGACTTATACGGCAAGTATAGGCCTAACCATAGACCACTGTATACCTGGACTGTTCACGCGGCAATGTTTTGAATTGCGGGGCTGCATAGGGGCCTGCGGGGTGCCCAACAAAGAGATATAGTGGTTTATGGACTATCATATAGACTGGCTTATCAGTATATATGGTATACTGTAATCTTCGTAAATGTTTGTTCTATAATATTATCAAATAAAAAACACTAAAACACGCTAAAGAAATGCCATTACGAGACTATGAAGAAATATGCATGAACTTAATATTCACTTAACTCTTCGCCATTTAAAACTTTGCGAGTCAACTTTTATCATGAAGGGTATCAATAGAAGTGCAATTTTATTAGCTTTCCATTGCTATATTTCGTTTTCTGATCAATTAATTAGAACCATGCATAAATTAGCGCTAAATAAATAAATAAAATCATCAATCGGATAATTTTCCCTATTGATGATGTTATTTATTTACGTGTATTACAGTTTTTTATTTGATAATATTATAGAACAAACATTTACGAAGATTACAGTATATCATATATACTGATAAACCAGTCTATATGATCTTTATATATATATATATATATATATATATATATATGAATCCGAGCGGCCCTCCGACTTCAGGCCCTTGTGCCGATATTCCGTGCGCAGTCCAGGTATACAGTGGTCTATGGCCTAACCCGTAATCTTGAGTCTTGAGGTCGACTTGTACGCCGCCATTTACGGTAAAGTTTTTTTTTCTTTCAATTTTTTTTTTCATTGCACTTCCATTGTAGGAAGGCACGGGCTTTCTAAGAGCCCGTCAGTGTTAATCAGCTAGATGTCACAGTAGTTAACGGGGTGGAGGCTATGAGGCGACGACTTCAGCAGAACATGGGGAAACATTGGAGATGTCGANGGGGTGGAGGGGTCTCTAAGAGGAGACGGCGAACATCTGAGCCCAAGGAAAAGATTTGAGAAATTGATGGGTTTGCTCGCCCCAAGTGCCGCAAGTTATTGCGTGACGTCCCAGAGCAAAGAACTTTCTTATGAGGAAAAAGTTAAAGGAAAAAAAAATTCCCAAAACACGCGAGCAGAGAAGAGGAAGAGGAGAACTTAATAACAATTTTTAAGCTGATAACTAAGATGGAAGAAACAGACAATGAGAGACTACTGACTCGGAAACAAAGAGAAGGTCGTTTACACAAGAGGACATACAAAACAACTAGGAAAAGGTAGATGCCTGAACAACACAAAGAAATACAGCTTCCCTCATAGAAATGTAGAAGTTTGGAATGGACTAAATAAAGAGGTGATATCGGCAATAATGTGCCCCAATTGAAAGAAAGACTAGATAAATGTAGTATGGAGACGGGACCACACGAGTGTAGCTCAGGCCCGGGTAAAACAAACTAGGTACCGTAAATGGCGGGCGTAAAAGTGGACTCTTTGAGCCTAAAAAAACTCCCTCCAAAACTAGGGGTCGACTTATACGGCTAGTATAAAATGCAAACCCTTTACCACCGAGTGGTATAAAATATTCCCTGCTGAACAGCGACAACTGGAGAAGATGTTTTGAGGCAGTTCCACCCACATGTTTTTCAGGTTGGTGTGTGGATAACGTGGGGTATTGAATACAGCTGTTTCCAACAGCTGATATTACAGGCTAATATTACAATCAACAACTGATATTACAGGAACTACCACGTGTAGGCCTCGCGGCCTCTTGTAGCTTCCTTATTTTCTTATGTTCTTATGTTTTTATACACAGATTGTAAACACTGGCCGGAATGTCACTGAAACCAGGCGGCCAGTCAGACAACTACAATATGGGCCACTTCTATGGACCACTGTCGGCAGTGTAAGGGACCCATAGTTTCATCGCCGCATAGCCGTGTAGGGTTGGCGCCACGGCTGGGTTTTTTTCACATATGCAAATGGAGGAGGGCACCGGTAAGTGCAGTCCAGTCATACTACCGTGATTTACTATAATATACAGTATGTAGCGGTACTATCAGGGAACTATGGTGTTTTTCAAGTGAAAACAAGAGGCGGACCTATAGTAAATATTCATATCTTCATATAAGTAGTGTGGTGTTATGTGTTTTTGCGACAGGTTACCGTATATAGTCGGTCAGCCCCGGTCCGAAATTTTGCTCACCGGTATCAAATTAGGGCGAGAATGCTAAGAGTGTTTTTTGAGAAGGTATAAATGCCTAGAGTTAGAAAACATGTGATAGCATTGTGGGGGTGGCAGCTTTATATGAGTTATCTCCCTTTTTCCAAAATGGCCGCCAAAATACACCCAATAATTATGAAATTTTAAATTTCTTTTTTGGGGCCCTATCATGTAGAGCTTTTCCTGGTGATTCCAACGGTATGATTATTGTTCCCTAGCTTCGATATTTGTCCCCCAAATCGGCTTTTCCTCTAGGGAAGAACCACTTTTCCCCTGGCCTGGGGCAATTTTCTAAACGTGGTAAATGGGGAAAGATGATCAAGTTTTAAAATGTATTTAGAATCCGCTTTTAAATACATATACCAATTCAATCGGATAATATTTATATACATATGTATGTACATATGTATATATGTATATATGTATATATGTACATAACTACGCTAATTACCTAAAACATTGAACACACCTTTTATGAAATTAATCATCAACATCGTCGTCTTCGCCCGTGCTCTCCTCATCATCTGATGAACGATTCTCGCAGTCTGACAGTTTGCACATATCAGTGCACTTAAGCCCATTTGCCAGACAGACACATTTTGGGCAGGGGACACATCCTTGAACATTTGTAGGCCAGTGGGGCCAAGATAGCCTCAGGTGTGGCCGACCACCCATCCAATCCACTACCATAATTCCTCAGCTACATCCATGTCAATTTTCCACCTCTCCCAAAATGGGATTTGGGTACACCTGGGTCTTGCTCAAGACATCTTCTCCATATTCCAGCCTGGTATTTTGCCCTTTGTGCATGTTTGACTAAGCAGTCCCTGCAGGGTGGAAGCTGATGACTCTCTATCTCACCTTTCTTAACACAGAACAAGTGGTACCTGAGATTTTGACCTTAGTGAATGCTGCTTTGGGGACATAGAGGAGACATGTGAAACACTCTAGTTTGTCCATCAGTTCTGAGGAGAGGTCCCATTCCTGGCCCCAACTGTGTAAATGTGTTTCTGATTTCCCTGTTGTTGGTCACGAATTTTAGAGCACTTGCCTTCCCTTTACCTGCGAAAGCACTGGTAGTGTCACATCCAGTGTATGCATGTATACCAATAAGAGTTTCTGCAGACATCTATGCCGATAAGTGGCAGCGACTTTCCCGATGTCAATAATCTAGTTCTGGTTCTAGTTCCACATTTCTGGAATAACGGGGCCCCTATCTTGTCATGGAATGCCAAACACATGAAAAGACATCTGTATCCTCTGCGCATATCACAACAGCCTGGTAGCCTGTCTAGCAGCATGGACAGCATGGAAAAGTAGGCGCCCATCTGCTTCTTCCTGCTGGCACTGGAATCTGGTACCTCTTCACTGCCCCGTGATGTAATTTTGTAGCATTTGTCATCTACAGTTGTATACAGAATCTTCTCATGTAGTTTCTCCCTGTACACTGGCTTCCTCCATTCACTGACAATGAAGCTAATCAGACGGGTTTTTTGTTAGTTATTCCTGTCGGGAAAAAACTTCTCCATTGCCTCCGATATGTGCGCTTGTGATACCTGCAGCTGCTGTCCGGTTTCTTTACCCGTGCCGATCTCTCACTGTTCTTGATAGATTCTTTCGATACGTGTCGAAACACAATATCTATTTGGGTACTTTACTTCCTTCACGCAATGCCATAGACAGTATTGTAGTGGGGAATGTCTCCAAACGTAGCTTGATCAACCTGTACTCTTTGAACTAAGTTCATTCCATCGATCACAGAAGCCGGAATTTTGTAGGAGTTGGTCTGCTACTGTCACATTCTTCTGCAAAAATTGTGGCTAAGGGGGAAACTTTGTTGTTTTCCTGAGTAATCCGTCTGGGGTAGAGAGAGCCCCGGTAGTGGTCCCAGGGGGTGGGGAGAGGATGTCCTCATTTGAGATTGCGCCCTTGTGCCATCACTATGATGCGACCAAACGAGACCCGGGCAGCTTTCAAAATTATGTCCTTCCCACTTGTTTTCAATACTTTTTTCTTACACATATTAGTGAATGTTTCAGTTGTTAGTTTTCATCGGATCGTGAATAGTTTTGGTGGTGGGTCGTTCTCCAGTCTCTCATTGCGGAAAGTGGCATAACTCTTCTCCAATAGCACATGCTTTAATCAGTCAGAGGGAATGTCTCTGTGTGCCCATTTAGCAGTAGAAATGCTTATGAGGTCTTTCTTCTCTGAGAATGGGTTGGCCCAGGCTTGAATGAGGCTGACACTGCCGACACCGTTCCCCATCTTTATTTATTCTTGGCCCGCTGGAGATCAGCATGATTGAGTTTTGATTGGTTACCATGCACCATGTCTCTTAGGTGTCCAAGAAATTCACTGCGGTACTCTGCTGTTATGTAGTACCTTTTGATGGCTCCTGCTTTTAGGGTGAACCCTGACGTGCCTCCAGAGTCTGAGTGTCCTTGTTTAAACCCTAACCTCAATTGTCTGATTACAGGTATCCGCCCAAGGGATTATTGCTGGACCCCTGCACTGAGAAATTACCTTGCTGGAAGGCTCTATGTACATCAGGATTTTTTCCGGAAGATTTGTCATTTTAGCAAAGATGCAGATAGGTACCTGGCCCTAGTTTATCTTTTCGTAGGCAAAACACCATGGGATCAAAGTTCTAATGCCATTGATGTGCAAATCCCAGTTTCCCTCACGAGAAGCACGTAGAAGGCCCCAAATATCACGTGCTCTACCAGTCTATGTATGAATCCAAAATTCCGATAGTTCCCATTGTTGGGGGCGGAGGTGTTCCAAGAAGTCTCTCCACAGGATCATCAACTCTAATAATTGTGGACTGTCGAGGAGATCACTGAAGTTCTGATGGTTTGAGATCATCAGCTGTGTCGTTCACTTTGTCTACACATGATTTGAAACACAGCGCCCCACTCCTCTTTGTGTCTACCCATAGTGTGAACTCTGTCCATGCCAGTCTCATCAAAGCTTCATAGATTTCACTTTTGCCCCTCGATAGCACGATTGTACTGTTTAACGGCAATTACCCCATTAATGGACCCCTCCGGACTAGCCCGGCTTCTATGCATATGTCCTTCAAACCCGCATCCAGAATCGCTTTCCTAGATACTCAGGGCATTCATGATTGTGTGGAAAGTTCCCATCCTCAAAAGTACATGGGAGAATTGCTCTTTGTGCTTCCAGGTAAAAAAGGGAAAAAGGAAAAGGAGATAACTCCCATGGAAAAGGGGGAAAAACTCCCATAAAGCTTGCACTGCACAATGCTAAACACAAAGTTTTTCTAACTCTAGCATTTATACCTTCCCAAAAAACACTATTAGCATTCTCGCCCTAATTTGATACCGACCAACCCCCCAGGCTGATCGCCTAATACCGTACCGTAGCCTATCCAGATTTAAGCTTTGGCCTACCAGTTACTTACCGTATTTTGGACGCCGACTTATACGGCAAGTATAGGCCTAACCCGTAATCTTGAGCTAATAGTCTTGTGGTCGACTTGTACGCCGCCATTTACGGTAAAGTTTTTTTATTTTTATTATTTTTTTTTTTTTTTGTGCACTTCCATTGTAGGAAGGCACGGGCTTTCTAAGAGTCCGTCATTGTTAAGCAGCTAGATGTCACAGTAGTTAACGGGGTGGAGGGTATGAGGGGACGACTTCAGCAAGGACATTTAGGGGGACAGCACCCAGGACTGAGGTTGCCGTTTCGACTTCCCTTGGGTAAGTTGTGTGACGGTAGAGGCACAGCCGGGCGGTGGAAGGGCAATGCAGGACATAGTGTAGTAGTTGTGATTCCTCCACCTCTAGGCAGTGTTCGCGTTGGCCGCTTCATTTGTCATTTGGGTTGTTCCGAGGTAGCCCAGGCGAAGGCGATGCAGGCTGGTGACGGTGCGTAGATCCATCGTAGAAGGCGGGAAGAATGGTTCAAATCGAGTGACTGTTGCATACCACATAGCGGAGACTGAACCCTCTGCGAGAAGGTCTTCAAAGGCCGCCTTGTCAAGTCTCTTCACTGCAGCAGACACACGAGACTTGATGAGTGAGAGGCTGGGGGAGAGCCGGACAGAGACAGGCTTGTTGGTGGCGGCATGTCGAGCAGCTTGGTCCGCGCGCTCATTGCCCGCGATCCCTACAGGCCCCGGACCCAGTGAAAGGTGATGGTGTTATTGTGAGCTGCAAGGCGTTGAAAAAGATGGTAGATTGATGACAAGAGTAATACGTTATCCTTTAAGGAGAGGTGATCGAATGCCTCCAATGATGAAAGCGATTCGGTGAAGATATTGATGGCACCGTCACGTAGATTCCTTGCATGTTCGAGGGCGCATTGTATGGCAGTGAGTTCAGCTTGGAAGGCCGAAACACCATCGGTGATGCGACAGGAGTGGACGTGTCCTTCACACACAAAGGCGGCCCCAGCCGCACCATATTCACTGACAGACCCGTCAGTAAAATAGGTGGTTGTGCCAGGAGTGGAAATGGCATGTATGGCCGCAAGGCTTTCTTGTCTAAGTATGGTAGGGAGGGTAGCCTTGGGTTTTGCAGCACCGGGGCAGACGATGGAAATTGGTTTGGGCTGCCAAGGAGGGGGTAAAGCAAAATCAGGGTGAGGCAGATCGGGGCCGGCCTGTACAGCAGCGCTGATGCCAACTGCACGTGTGGCATCCGCTGCAGAATGAACCCAGTTGCGGTCACGATCTTGGTTGGCAGGTTGTTGGTAGGTGCGCAGGATTTTGGTGGTTACCTGCTCAGTTGGACGTCTTCTTACGAACCTCGCAACAAAGGTTGACGTTCGCTCTAGGATGCGGTGTTGTAATGAAGGGAGACCACACTCGCCACGCAGAGTGTGTAGGCGCGTCCAGCGTGGTGCTCTGAGGATCGTGTGCAGGCCCTCGTTTTGTGCCACTACAAGTGATGACAAAAGGCACTGTTTTAAGCCAGGGAGACATGGAGCACTGTAGTCAATGACAGAGCGGATGGCTTGGACATAGAAAGTACGTTTGACGATGAAGGAGGCGCCTGCTCCTCTGCAAGATATGGCCTTAAGTACCTTTGTGCGGGCAGCTGCTCGGTCTCTAAGATGTTGAACATGCCTTTTGAAAGTGAATCCATCGTCCAGTCACACGCCGAGGTATTGGTGAGTCCTTGTACGGAGGAGCTCGGTCCCGCCAAAATGGAGTGGATGTTCAGGAGGCGGAAGTCCAAAGGACATAAACCGAGATTTTGTAGGGTTGATTTTTAGCCCCAATTCAGCACATTTGTTCTGCAGTCGTGTGAGAGTATTAGGAACCAGGCGAAAGGCATCCCTATGCGGGAGCACCAAGGCGAGGTCATCTGCATAACACAGAAGCCTCACTCCAGGACCATACTGAGCATTAAGAAGGTCTTCAATAAGAATGTTAAACAAGAATGGGCTAAGGATGCTGCCTTGAGGCGTGCCATTGATGTGTGGGTGATGGGAAGACAACTTTCCTTGAAATTTTACTTCTGCTCCACGGTTAGTGAAACGGCTCCGCAGCCAAGTCAGCAAGCGGCCTTGGACTCCCTTTCGAGCTAGAAGGGCTAGGATGGTAGTGGGGCTAGCCAACTCGAAGGCCTTCTCCAGGTCTAAGAAGATGGCCATACCTCGTCTCCTCCTTAGTGTACCAAGGAGCGTCATTAGACAGTCGGTCGCACTGGTGTTAGAGAGGTAGGCGAATAAGTTGGAGTGAAGTGGTCCCACTTTCCACTTCAGCCTTGCAAGAATCATCCTCTCCATTGCCTTTCCAAGACAACTTAGCAGCGAGATGGGTCGCATAGCGCCAGGCTACTTGGGCTTGGGGATTGGCTGGATGACGGCAGCCTTCCACACAAGCGGGAGCCTACCCTCAGCCAGGGATTGGTTGTAGAGCTGAAGGAGCTGGGCTCGCACCCTACAGCCCAGATGCGCCAGCATGGAATAGGTGATTCTATCAGCTCCCGGTGCAGTGTCAGTTTTCTTATTCAAGGCCGTTTCGAGTTCTCCCTGAGTGAAGGGGAGATCTGTATCGTCTGACTGCTCGCACGCCAAGCGGGTGGTGAGCTCCTTCGCCTCTCTTAATTCACGTTAAGTAAATACTTAAGCCCCGTCGTACACAACCACTCACCACCGTCGGTGCTTGCCGACGAGCAATGCCGTTGCCAGAGTTGTATCCATTCGGTTACATTTTGCTCATCGACATCCTGTCCACACTGCCACTTTTGAGTAACGAACACTCGATCGACGGGAAGCGCCGACGGTGGTGAGTGGTAGGGTGTACGGGGCTCAAAAGGCGTTGTCACCAGCACTTTTTCCGTCGATGTCAGACGAGTTCCGACAAGCCAACCATGAATGCATCCATACATGTTTTTAGCTAGTTATGCTTGTCTATGATTGACAATATACATATGTAAGTGTATAGCAGTGATAGCCTGCCTGGGTGTCGGAGCGATGTTTGCTTACAATCGACGAAAACAGTGCAGGCGAACAGCTGTGTGTGTGTGTGACGGTTTGCAGTCTCCCGGGGTGGTGCTAAGGCCAAAACTAGAGGAGAGGAGAGGAAGAAGAGTAGAGGAGAGGACCTACGAAGCGATTATAAGTGAAAGAGGTCACAAGAAGAAGAAGAATAAGTCAAGAAATTGTAATACACACAACGCTCGTTTTCCCGGACTAATAGGGGGGAGCACTGGTCCGGGAACCGCAAACATCCGGGAATCGCAACAGTCCGAGGTCATTACCCACACCCGGACGTTTATCCTACTCTAGTATTTACTGTCCGGCAACTGCCAATATCAACTACTTTTATGTCATTTTGTTGTTGTTTTTAGGCCTGCGAGGATCCTTTTTGGAACACTATGAGCCCTGGTGATGTCCTATGATGCTATCACAGGCGCTGTAGTTGACCTGTCTTCCTCAGGAAGGCACAGGTGAGGCGGATGACAGCGTGTTGCCGGGAGGGGGGGACGCCCGCCGCCGCCAGCAGGGTGGGCAGGTCAAAGGTGGCGACGTTCAGGGTGAAGAGGTGAGAGTGTAGCACTACACGGTGGGAGTGGAAGCGCGGACACTGCAGCAGAAAGTGTTCAATAGTCTCAGAGACTTTCCTGCACCAGGGGCAGTAGGGGTCAGGGGACTGTCGGAGGCGGTGCAGGTGAGCAATGAGTGTCGTGTGCCCAAATGTAAACAATACGACCGCTGAGCATGTTTGCCACCTGACGGGAGGCCAGCTGCCGCCAGCAGTGTGGGCAGGTCAAAGGTGGCGACGTTCAGTGTGAGGAATTGAGAGCGTAGCACTACATGGTGGGAGTGGAAGCGCGGACACTGCAGCAGAAAGTGTTCAATGGACCCAACCCATAACTACGTCACGGTTTGTTTACCGCCGCCGCCGCGGTGCATTGTGGGGATAAGTCGGGGTCGCCGCGGGTGGACCTACGAAGGGAAAACTAGGTTAGGTATACATAATCACAGGTAAAAGCTTATTAGTTATACATACATACTCCACTCCATACACACTTTAATCCTTCAATACATCCCACATTCCCTCCCAGTCTACTCTGTCATATGCTTTCTCTAAATCCATGAATGCAGCATACATCTTCTTGTCTTTTGCTAACATTGTCTTAATTATCATTCGCATATCTAAGATCTGATCTACACAACCTTTCCCAGTTCTAAATCTGCCTTGCTCCTCACTAACCTTGCCATTTGTGATTTTTTGTACGCTTCCAATTATGATTTTACCATATGTTTGCCTCATCACTGTGGAGTACATGATGACTCAATTAAGCTAAATATAAGGCAACCTGGTAACAACATTGCCGATCTAGCTAATCACAGGCCTGGATTTAGTCATTAAATCTACTGTGGCCAACCATGGATAGAGTCAGAACTCCTCCTTCAGTTCACAATCAGATACCACAAAGGAAATAAATTCAACATGACATGAATTATGCAAACCCATAAGAAAAATTAAGGTTCACTATAAGACAAGAAAGAAGAAAAAAGTAAAGAATCGTTTTATAGTGACCCTTGTTGAAAGTAGTGACTGCAACGTGTGACCTTTTGTTTTTGTGTTAGTTATCCCTTAGATTGTTTTTCTATGGTGCGCCATTTTAAGATAGTATTTTCACCACATACATTTATATATGTATTGTGATATTATTTACTGTTAATTATGATGTCATTTTATTCATAGATACTAGAAACTTGTTTGTAAGTAAGAAGTAAGGGTTCTTAATTTCATTGTATTGGGCGCTGTAGAATTTATGGATAAAGCAGAACGAAGAATACAAAGGAACCCGCCTTTTGCTCGCACCCTTTCGCGTCCTATAGGTGAAGTTTTGCCGCAGATGTTGAAGCAATTCAACAACTCTCCATTTTCAATCACAACTATAATTTTTGGTAGATTTTGATTTGTTTTGAAAGAATCTGACCTTGAATTTTCTTGGCAATAAATAGATATTATTTTTATCCTCTTAAATCCACCTGTGAAAAACTAGTGATTTCCAAGAAAAACAAACCAGATTATTCCATAACACACAAAAATCAACCAGAAAAATATAGGTCACGAATAAAATTTAACAAAACCTAACCTTAACCTTACTAACCTAACCTGTCCGTGAGGGTGGCCTGGTAGAGGTGCGGGAGGGAGAGGCTGGGAGAATTAAAGTTATTGTATCTCTACACAAGGCAGAGAGGCCAGTGGAAGAAATATCAAGGATAGTGGATGTTACGAGGAGATGTGTGCATAAGTGGGTGGAAAGTTTCACTGGGTTGGCGGTGTCGCGGCAGCCGCGACACTAGAACATTATAAGTGGCCAGGGCGAGGATGTAAAAGTCATATCGCAATATTTTTCTTGCTCTTAATTGAGGATGGGCATCCACTTGACGTTTCATGACATTTAGGGTGCTTGCTGAGGTTTTACATCCTCGCCCTGGCCACTTATAATGTTCTGGTGTCGCGGCTGTCGCGACACCGCCAACCCACCGTGAAACTTTCCACCCACTTATGCACACATCTCCTCGTAACATCCACAATCCTTGATATTTCTTCCACTGGCCTCTCTGCCTTGTGTAGAGATACAATAACTTTAATTTGCTCCTTTGTTAGGTCTTTCTTGCCACTCATTATGCAAATAATGATATTTATACCAATGCGCGTCTGTTCAAATTACTCGCGGGAAGGAAGGCGATACTTTTTTAAATGCTTCGTCTATAATTGACAAGTGGGCATCTGAACATTCCTCAACGGTCTTGATGGACTGCCCGTGCCTTAAACAAGCTGCCATATGTAAAATATCTCTCTCGGAAGTCAGTAGGCTGCCATGGAGTACATTTTCTGAATTCCCGTATGAAAGCGCTGTGTTATGATGTTGCGAACAATGCTTTGGCGCGCTGTGTACATGGTGGGAGTGGAAGCACGGACACTGTAGCAGAAAGTTTTCAATAGTCTTAGAGACGTTCCTGCACCAGGGGCAGTGGGGGTCAGGGGACTGACGGAGGCGGTGCAGGTGAACCGTGAGTGTCTTGTGCCCAAATGTAAATAATACGACCGCTGAGCATGCTGCCACCTGGCGGGAGGCGCGGACACTGACCAGGGGTGACAGGAGACGCTCGGACCGCCGGACAACTTTGTCGATTTACGGACTGGACCAGGCATTTGTCCGGGACTCTGACATATCCCTGGACTTCGGATTTTGACCGGCAAATCCGATATCCGGGAAATGGAGGTCCAGGAAAACGAGGGTTGTGTGTATGTACTTATATTCACTATTTTTACCCACATACACACCTTCTACAACTAAATCGCTAGCAATACAGTTTCCTTCCTTATATATCTTAAAATCTGATACATTAAAACTCCTTAACCCGTAAGTGGTCAACGGCGTACTAGTTCATCATCACAGAGGGGCTTATCTGTGGTCAACAACGTTCAAGTACGCTCTTTAATTTCCCGCCACATACGGATTTGAAAATTCTGCTCACGGTAGTAATTATGTTCCTGGGAGTGTCCGGTAGCTTGTCCTACAGTTTCGTGCCACTTTGACAGATGGGACGCCTACCACAGTACTCCCCACCCCCTCCACCGTCCCTCAGTAAGTCAGTAACCCTCGACTCCGAGTCAGTCAGTAACTGCCGAGCCAGGGGGAGAACACCCTAGCAAAGCTCTTACCCTGGCAAAGTACTGAGAAGCAGGGGTAATATTTGTGTACATAGTGTGGAAGATTAGGTGCTTAGAAATACATACACACAAACCTCGTTTTCCCGGACTATTAGGGGGGAGCACTGGTCCAGGAACCGCAAACGTCCGGGAATCGCAACAGTCCCAGTCCATTACCCACCCCCGGACGTTTATCCTACTCTAGTACAGGTTCACAATCTCTTATCCGAAAACCTTGGGACCAGACACTTTTCTGATTTCAGAATTTTTCGGATTTCAGAATGGAAGATTTTTTGCGTATATTTTGAAGCTTTTTAGATAAAACATTACAAGGGGAACGGGTGGCTCAGTGGTAGAGTGCTCCGCTTGTGGCCACAAGGTCGCGAGTTTGCGCCTCAATCCCGGCAGTTTTTTTTTTTTTTTTTTTTTTTTTTTTATGATATTTGTGCCTATAGCGCCTGTAGGCAGTGGTGACCCAGGGTTCGGATGGTAGGCTCTGGAGGTTCACTTGAGGGCTGTGATGGTTGGTCCTCGCCTGTGGTGGCGCAGGCAGGATTTTTATAGTGACGCCTGTAGAGGCTCATGCCGCCCCCTGTGTCCTCCGATGCACTCGCAATCGAAGGTAGAGTTGATGGGCAGGGCATGTGGGTGTTCTTAGGCCACTCGACGGTGCAGAAAGGTTTTGGTTTTCTTCGGGGATCGAACTCTGGTCACCGAGAACGCCAGTCGGAGACGCTAACCACTCCGCTACCGCCTCCCCTAGTTACTCGGTGAAGGTGGTAGCGCTCTCTTGTCACCCTAGCGGGGCTACATGGCCTTAGGTGTCCTAGCTCGGGGATTTTTGAATCTACCGAATAAATAATAAAAAAAAGATAAAACATTAAGTATAACTTTAAACATAAACTGGCTCAAACTAAGCTAAACACAAGAAAATATTTTTACATGCAGTAAAAGCACAAAACAACTTAATTAGAGAATACATCTTTAATTAATTGATTTAAAGTATTTTTTTAGAGAAGCAAACATTCCATTCTATCATAAGGTCTCATGCTGAAAATTATGCCTGTGTTTACCTGATAAATGATGCCCCACTACCTGTTGTTTACACCTGCCCCGCCGCCCCTTGCCCCACTAGCTGTTGTTTACACCTGCCCCGCTGTCCCTTGCCCCACTACCTGTTGTTGTCCTGCCCCTGATTACATATGGAAAAATGAGCGTTGGGCATTTCGGGTCAAGTTTGGCGCCAAACGCGAGCTTTGGTATGCAGACGACAGATAGTCTGGAAAAAATGTTCGGTTTTCGGGGCTTTTCGGTTTTCAGAATTTCGGATAAAAGATTGTGAACCTTTATTTACTGTCCGGCAACCGCCAATATCAACTACCCCGCTGCGGACTTTTACGTCACTTTGTTGTTGTTTTTAGGGCTCAGAGGATCCCTTGGGGAACACTATGAGCCCTGGTGATGTCCTATGATGCTATCACAGGCGCTGTAGTTGACCTGTCTTCCTCAGGAAGGCACAAGTGAGGCGGATGACAGCATGTTGCCGGGAGGGGGGGACGCCCGCCGCCGCCAGCAGGGTGGGCAGGTCACAGGTGGCGACATTCAGGGTGAGGAGTTGAGAGTGTAGCACTACACGGTGGGAGTGGAAGCGCGGACACTGCAGCAGAAAGTGTTCAATAGTCTCAGAGACGTTCCTGCACCAGGGGCAGTGGGGGTCAGGGGACTGAAGGAGGCGGTGCAGTTGAACCGTGAGTGTCGTGTGCCCAAATGTAAACAATACGACCGCTGAGCATGCTGCCACCTGGTGGGAGGCGCGGACACTGACCAGGGATGACAGGAGACTCTCGGACCGCCGGACAACTTTGTCGATTTACGGACTGGACAAGGCATTTGTCCGGGACTCTGACATATCCCCGGACCTCGGATTTTGACCGGAAAATCCGGTATCCGGGAAAACGAGGGTTGTGTGTACCTTTAGTGTAAGGAAAAAAATGACATATAAAATATTCCGTATTATTAATGTTACTATTTTGCGAACGGAGTGATTTATACACAAAAACAAGTGATTGTGTTTATAAATAAGCATGCTTCATAGATATAAATATCCTAGTGAAGTGTACAAAGTACAGTGGTAAATATGTACAAATAATAGTGTACAAAAAATGTGGTAAATGATGTAATATCGCTCCGACATCCACGAGTCCTGGTGGGAGTGACGTTGCCAAGTTGTAATATAAACTAACCATGTGTACTTTTGAGAAACCTGATTTAGTGTGACATATTATATTTTGCATTGTAATATATAGTAAACAATAGATAAATGTGATAAGTGTATAAATGTTGCTACCACACCGACCACAAGTACTGCAACACTGCTGCAGTGAGTACATCTGGCACCATCGCTTAGCGAGGCAGGTCCCCGCGGGACCCTTAAACGAGGTGATTTGGCCCTTCAACCATTTATTTTATTTTCTGGGGTCATTTTGGGTAATTTGAAGGCAAAAATATATACATTTTTTTTTGTGACCAGGAGTACTATTGGTGTTATTTAATGTGACCACTTACGGGTTAAAACCCAAGTATTCCAAAATAAAACAAAAGAAATTATGGTGAGTTGATGATTCGAGTGGCGATAAGCGGTCTGGCATGCCATTCTTGCCCGCAAATTTGTCTTGCGAATGGAGTCCGTTAAATCCGAATTCCGTTTAAATCGAGGTCCGTCAAATCGAGGCTTGACTGTATATATATATATATATATATATATATAATATATATATATATATATATATATATATATATATATATAGTAAAAGCCTTATAACTCGGCACGATAGGGGCTTTGGCCCTTGCCGAGTTATTCAATGTGGCGAGTTATGCAATGTCCCTCTGATATGGGAAAAAAAAAAAAAAAAAAAAAAAAAAATACAGTACTGTAAAAGCATAAAAACTACACTTACCAATGAACGGGTAGCAGCAGGCATGTAATCTAAGGAGAGGGGAGCCTTGTTGTAACATGTAGAAGATGTTAGGGGGACTCAGTCGCATTTTAACACTGGTATCACTTTAATAACTTTATAATCACAACTCTGTACTGTATTGTATACAGTACTGTACCTGTACAACTTAATTTTACATCACTTGAGCACTTAATTACTGCAACACTATGCCCTGTCCATTAACTCTACCTTCGACTGCGAGTGCATGGGAGGAGACAGGGGGCGGCATGAAATTCTAATCACAGGCGTCACTATAAGAATCCTACCTGCGCCACCAACGGGCCAGGGCCAACCATCCCAGCCCTCGAGTGAGCCTCCAGGGCCTACCATCCCACCCATGGAGCTCACTGCCTACACGCGCTATAGGCATAGGTGGGAAAAAAAAAAAAAAAAAAAAAAAAACTTGTCTCTGCCATGCCGAGTTATATCTAATTCCGAGTTATACAGTGCCGAGTTATAAGGCTTTTACTGTGTGTATATATATATATATATATATATATATATATGATGTAAAAGTCATATCGCAATATTTTTCTTGCTCTTAATTGAGGATGGGCATCCACTTGACGTTTCATGACATTTAGGGTGCTTGCTGAGGTTTTACATCCTCGCCCTGGCCACTTATAATGTTCTGGTGTCGCGGCTGTCGCGACACCGCCAACCCACCGTGAAACTTTCCACCCACTTATGCACACATCTCCTCGTAACATCCACAATCCTTGATATTTCTTCCACTGGCCTCTCTGCCTTGTGTAGAGATACAATAACTTTAATTTGCTCCTTTGTTAGGTCTTTCTTGCCATTCATTATGCAAATAATGATATTTATACCAATGCGCCTCTGTTCAGATTACTCGCGGGAAGGAAGGCGATACTTTTTTAAATGCTTCGTCTATAATTGACAAGTGGCATCTGAACATTCCTCAACGGTCATGATGGACTGCCCGTGCCTTAAACAAGCTGCCATATGTAAGATATCTCTCTCGGAAGTCAGTAGGCTGCCATAGAGTACATTTTTTGAATTCCCGTATGGAAGCGCTGTGTTATGATGTTGCGAACAATGCTTTGGCGCGCTGTGTACATGGTGGGAGTGGAAGCACGGACACTGTAGCAGAAAGTTTTCAATAGTCTTAGAGACGTTCCTGCACCAGGGGCAGTGGGGGTCAGGGGACTGAAGGAGGCGGTGCAGGTGAACTGTGAGTGTCTTGTGCCCAAATGTAAACAATACGACCGCTGAGCATGCTGCCACCTGGCGGGAGGCGCGGACACTGACTAGGGGTGACAGGAGACGCTCGGACCGCCGGACAACTTTGTCGATTTACGGACTGGACCGTCGCCTAGCGAGGTATCCCAGGTGAAGCGGCAGACCAGAGATATCACGTTTTACAGCTGAGAGCGGCAGCGGGAAGGGGGTGATGTTTACATCTGACGGCGATCTTGGCAGCACAACCGCCACCTTGTTGACCCAGCTCTTGTTTTTTCTTAGTGTTATGCATTACATCGGCGCCTAACTCTAAATAATTCATGGTAAATAACATGTTATTTAATATATATTTTCTTCTGTATTGCTGTTGATGTTTCATGTAATATGTCTTTGCTTTTAAGCAGTTAAAGTACAAAAATGGAGGTCAAAAGGGTGAACTCGGGCCTCATCAAAGACTAATGGATAATTTTCCCATTGTAAGTACTATTTGCATTTGGCGAAATTAACTTTTGGCGATGGTTTGGCAAGACTAATTAAATCGCCAAACGTGAGGGACCACTGTAGTATGGAGTCTGGAAAGGGTGCAAACCAATGAAAAGGTTAAGAACCACTGTGCTAGACAATAGTGAGTAGTGATTCAAATAGCATCAGTATTGTTAGCAAGTCTGGCAACATCAGTAAAGTTTTATTTGAAATAAGGATTACCAACACCCCTCCGTATGGATATTTTTCATATTATGTCAGAGTTGAGGACATTGGCCTATTACCTGCATAGTCCGTCAGCGCCAACTTCGGCTATATGGGCAGGTGGCACGCTACCCTGAAACCGATCCTTCCCACCGGGTTGTATCTGTAAGAGATAATCCGGTGTGGAGGAGGCCAAGGGGGTGCCCATGCTGACATTATACATCCTATATGACATGGGTATTGCTGGAGTTGGTGAGGCTAAGCCTGCCCTGCCATGTCCCGCCCATCATGGACCCACCTGGTCCTTCCCCACGGTGATGTTGTCGGCTGCCTTGTTAAACACATGGTCCCACCAGTGGAACTTGAACTGCTCGCCCACATCATAACCCAGTCCTGTGCTGTTGAACTTCAGTTTGGGCTTGAGGGCTTCTGTGATGCCGCCTTCCTCCCGTCCCAACCCTTTACCTGTCAATTACAGGAAGATCAAAATATCTAAGGCTCACTTACATAAAAATGTATTTTGTACTTATGAGGAACTAGCCGCAAAGCCGCCCTCCGGGCGGACTTTTTGGCTAGCTCCTGCGGAGGGCTATTGGTGGGCCTTTGGCCCACCACCTGTGTTTGGTGGGCCTTCGGCCCACCAAACATGGACTCTCCAGATAGCCCCTTTTAACTTTCCTGAAATCATGGATGTAGAAATGTATGTATTCCCCCCACCCATTCACTCACCCATTACCCATCACCCCCCACCCATTCACTCACCCATTACCCATCACCCCCCACCCATTCACTCACCCATTACCCATCACCCCCCACCCATTCACTCACCCATTACCCATCACCCCCCACCCATTCACTCACCCATTACCCATCACCACACACCCATTCACTCACCCATTACCCATCAACCCCCACCCATTCACTCACCCAGTACCCATCACCCCCACCCATTCACTCACCCATTACCCATCACCACACACCCATTCACTCACCCATTACCCATCACCCCCACCTATTCCCTCACCCATCACCCATCACCCCCAACCCATCACCCCCCACCCATTCACTCACCCATCACCCCACACCCCTTACCCATCACCCCACCCATTAACTCACCCATTACCCATCACCCTACATCAAGGCTTCCTCAATTCTCGCAACCCACTTTTGTTTTCACAATTCTCGCTAATAGGCTGCTAAAAAAAAAAAAAAAAAAGTGATCGGATCATCTCATAAGTGGGCGTATGACCTTCCCCTGGTCAACTTGATTCCAAAAATGTGCCATATGAGGTGTTTGCGCCACGGGGGGCGGAACCTATACCACACACACACACACAGACAGACAGACAGACAGACACACTTTCGCTTATATTATTATAATAGATGGTTCCTAATGTCTGAGCAAATTTATAACTTCCATTAGTATGGTATGCTATATGCTATATAGCAATAGGTTGCTATATGATTTGAGCCAAGTTACAGTGTGTATTCAAGCATGGCGATGACTTTTGAATACATTTTCAACATTGAAAACAACCTGCATTGTGTTCTGCCATGAATAAATAACATTTTAATCATTAAAGGAGGCTTGTCTAGGAGGCAGTCATAAAGGGCATCTATAAATTACATGTTTACTTAATTATAATGGTGAATTGAACATCTTATAGATAGTTACTGTTAAAGTTTGCTTAAATTCGTATAATTGAATTGATATTTAAAAGTATTTGTCAAATATTGCTCAATGCCACTGAGCTCTGATGCGCTCCCGGTAACTGCTTTACATTCTCGCACGCATTGCCAGATGTACTATACGTAATCATTCAAATGCATCAGGAAACTCAAATATAGCATTATACAGTCAAACCTCGGGTTTTGAACGTCTCCCTTTTCGAACAAATCGGTTCACGAACAGAATTTCAAACTCATAATTGCACCGGTTGCCGTACGATACCTCGGTTGCCGAACAAGCTACTCGGCAACTGGGCGCGACTGTGCGTCAGTCACGCTGCAGCCCTCACTCAGTAAACATCCGCTACTTACTTGTTTACTTTACTTGTTTACTTGTTTCCGTCGTGAGGGTATTCCCTCACAGTCGTGGTGCTCCACAGCTGCATCCGAACCCAGCGTCCCTGTGTTGCAGGTTCACCTGGTCCGATATTGAGTTAGTGTCTGCCCTGCTCACAGACATATATCCAGGCACGGGAGGTTCATCCAGGATTGTTTGTAGGTGGTTGTCCAAATGATGTTTGAATTTTTCCACTGAGCATTCCGTGAGGTTCCTTAATTTTCCTGGCAGGTTGTTAAATAGTTTTGGCCCAATATGAGGCAGACTGGTTGATAGGAGGGTCTTGATCCTGGCTGGTGCGTCTGATGGTAGTGTTCTCCTCCTTGCCTTGCGACCAGTTCTTGGGTTGATATGCTGGGCTGACAGGTCACTGATGGCAGTAGGGTTGGGCACAAGGTTCTCCAGGATCTTCCAGGTATATAATATCTGGTATCTCTCCCTCCGCCTCTGTTATGAGTAAAGGCCCAACTTTTGTAATCTTTCCCAATAATTGAGGTTTTTCATTCCCTCCACTTGTCTGGTATAGGACCTTTGAACTAATTCGAGGGCTTGTATTTCTCCTACTCTGTGAGGGGACCACAACTGGCTACAGTAATCCAGCACTGGTTGTACCAGTGCCTTCCACAAAGTTAACATGCAGCCCTCTTCTCGGGAATAGAATGTTCGTAGGATCCAACCTGCTATTTTTCTGGCCTTTTTCACCGTTTTTTCTATATGGTGCCTAAACGTGGCATCGTCGCTGAGGTGGACCCCCAGGCACTTCACATTGGTGCTTGATGTAATTTATCGGCCTTCACTTGTCAGGAAAGGTGTGGGGTTTTGGTCGTTTTGTTGTGCCTCAACTCTGAGTGACTGAAATTTATTATCGTTGAGCTTCATGTTATTATTGTTTGCCCAATCATAGATTTTGTTAAGATCCTGCTGTAGTTGGTTAACATCTTCTTGTACTTCTATGCTTCTACTGATATTTGTATCATCTGCAAAGGATGTTACTTTTGATTTTGAACCTCCCTCGTCAATATCCCCAATGAGAATGATGAACAGTAGAAGCCCAAGGACTGAGCCTTGGGGGACACCACTTACAACTTGGTGGTCTGCAGACATGGCCCCATTCGCTGTTACTACTTGCATTCTGGATGTTAGAAAGCTGTGGAGCCACACATCAATTTTGCCCGTTATGCCCAGTTTATGCAACTTGTGCAGGAGAGTGCCATGATCAACCTTGGCAAAGGCTTTTTCAAAGTCTAGAAAGACAGTATCCACAAGTTTGCCAGAAGCCAGTTGGTTGAGGAGCCTGTCATGATAAGCAAGAAGCTGAGACAAACAGGATCTACCTTTCCGAAAGCCATGCTGACTGGCGTTGAGGAGGTTATTCTCTTCCAATAATGTGTAGACGTGGTTACGCATAATCTTCTCAAACAGCTTGATTACATGAGAAGTGAGAGCCACTGGTCGGTAGTTTGCGGCATGGCCTCTACTTCCTCCTTTGTAGATGGGTGTTATGACGGCCTTCTTGGTCTGTGAGGGTACTACACCTGTGTTAAGGGACTCACGCCACACCAGGTATAGGGGGCGAGCTAAGGATTCTTTGCAGTTCAGTAGCAATTTTGCTGGTATGCCATCAGGACCTGCCGCTGAATTTGGCTTAATTTCTTTAATGGGCTTTATTATGTCCATTTCTGTAAACATTATGTCTTCTAGTGTAACGGTGTCTTGAGTGTTCTGGGCTGAGCTGAAGAAGACTGTTGGGTCGGATATAACTTTAGTTTGGTCAGGGATGCTGAACACAGTGCGATATTGCTCAGCTAGAATTTCACTGATGTTTTTGGCATCCTCCTCCATTTGCCCCTCAGATGTTACCAGAGGTCCAATTGGGGCATTTAGTTTAGAGAATCTCTTGGCATAGTTGAAGAAGTGTTTTGGATTGCTTTTGATGGTTTCAATGGCTTTGTTTTCTTCTCGTAGTCTTTGTTGCTTGTGAGATTGACATATTTTCACTTCAATATCAGCAATGCGAGATTTAACTGTCAGTTTCTTCCGGGTGGTTACTGACTTTAAGCAATGCCTTGTTCAGGGATGCCCTTTTTCTCATCAGTATTTTCCGGTCTCGTGGAATGGTGTACATCCTACGTTTGCATATCTGCTTATGGGGAATGTGGTTAGAGCAGATTTCAAGTATTTTGTTGTCTATGGCACTAAGCATAGTGTCTGGGTTAAGATCCTTTAGCAGTTGATCCCATTTCACAGACATTAGTTCTGAATTTAAACTTTCCCAGTCTGCTTTTTCACTGTTGAAATTTAGGGTTCTGAAAGTCTGCGCTACGAAGTGTTCTTTAGATTTGACAATTTTTCTTGTGTTGTACATTATTTCGGTATTATTTTACACTTGGACCGAAACTCCCTACCGTAGATAACACTAAAGTCGCCAGGACAACTTCTTTTTTTCGATTTACAGACGTGTGGTGGCGTTAATACTTCCCTTATTACATCCATGATTTCAGACAGGTTAGAAGGGGCTATCTGGAGAGTCTGAGTCATTTTGTGTCTTCATCTGTGTCATATTATGACTATAAATGAACAAATTACAAAAATATCACCAGAGTGGCGATCAATACTAAGGTATGTTCTGAGTGTTCTTCTGCCGTCATCGTCGCCCCCCAAAAAAACGAGTAGCGAAATTTGAAACCGTATATACTTGCAAATACAAAGCATAAAACAAAACTGAAACAGGGTAGATCATACAGTCATGATATTAACTACTGTGCATCATCTTCAGTGGCACATACACATCAGTAGTGATGCTTTAATTCGTAATATTTGGCAGCTGGCGACATTATTGCAGCTGGCGACTAAAGTGTTATCTACGGTACACAATTGGGAGTCTGGTTTCTGTTTATCTTATTGGATTCTAGGAAACATTATCTCTATAAGCTTCCGTCACAAATCATTACTTTTGGAGATAATGACATGTTGTTCATAGGGAGGCGAGAGACAAGTGTTTACTAGCGCCTCACTCTTCTTCCTCTTGTGACCTGCATCGCCTCTGTTCCTCCTTTACCGCGGACACTTTTTTAATGCAGATTTGGCTTTAGTTAGGAGGTTAAAACGTGGGATTAGGTTAGGTTAGTTTAGGTTAGTGAGTGAGTCAAAAGGGGCGTTAGGTTAGTTTAATTTTCATATCTCCTATGCACTTCTTCCTATTAAAAACATCTTATATCTCCGAAATTAGTGATTTACGACGGAAGTTCATAGAGAATGCTTCTTAGAATTCATTAAGGTAAACAGAAACCAGTCCCAATTGTGTAGGGAATTTCGGTCCTAGTGTAAAAATTTACCATTATTTCTTCAATTTGTTTTATTCCATAAGCCACCATGGGACATGGTGTCTTATGTCTTTCTTATTTATAACTTTATTCTTTATTCAGATGGTATGTTATGATATAATATTACATTGCATTTAGAGGCATTTTTATGCATGAAATACAGCTAAAAAAGTAAAAAAAAAGGGTCTTTATTTTGGGAGTCAGGAACGGATTAATCCATTTTATATTGTTTCTTATGGAAAAATGTGTTTCGGTTTTAGAACAACTTTTGGGAACGAATTATGTTAGAAAACCGAGGGCATGTCTGTAATTGATATTTTATCGTCAAAACTGATGCAGACAAGCGAGGCGTGGCGCTCGCGTGGTGCGGGAGGGAGGGAGCGGGAGGTTAAAATCCCTTTAAATATCTTTATTTTGGAAAAACTATCTACCAGTGTGTTGCCCAAGATCACAGCTACCATTATATGACTTAAACAGATTTTTTTATTTTCCATGAATTTTCAATATATTCACTGTGGGCGGTCCCCTTAAACATGCCACCTTGGACTTCAATAGAAAATGTGGCGTTGTTGATAACTAGTTTAACTACCATGTAACATAGAACCACTCCTATCACGTACCATCGGCGCCATTTGCGTTAGCTACATCATCATCAGCCGTTATGGCAGAGGTGGGCACTTCCGCAAACCGCAACTTCCGCAAATTGCGGAAGTCCGAATTTCGAATTCGTTTGCGGATTTGTGTTTGCGGAAGCACTTCCGCAAACGCAAATATGTCCGCAAACTCTCAATTTTGAACACGATTCCTGAGCAGCTACGCACACCGTCCAGAGAACGCTGCTTACCCACATGTGACTCTCCCTCTTTGATCAAATGGATTTTTTGATGGCCACAGCAATCCTGTACTCTGGGACTGAGAGTGCTGTGAAGTGTGGGGGAGGTGTATCCAGCTTCTTACCTGTTAATACAGGAGTGAGGCATGGGTGCGGCCTTGCCCTATCAGTTTTCAACACTTGTATGGACTGGGTATTGGGCAAAGTTGTAGAGCAAAGCGATTGTGGAGCATCCGTCGGCACCACCAAGATCACTGATCTTGTTTTTGCCGAAGCTGCAGTAATCTTTGCTGAGTCGCTGGAGGTCCTGGTGATGGCTCTCGAGGCGCTGCACCTCGAGGAGGTAAAGCCTTTGGGACTTGAGGTCTCCTGGCTCAAGACCAAGGTCCAGGCGTATGGAGATTTACTAGATGAAACAGTACAGTCTGTTCATGTGTGCAGCGAGGACATTATGATCTTGGAGTTTTACATACCTTGGTAGCGCAGTCCATAATTATGGTGGGTCACGTCAAGAAGTCTTACGGCGGATTGGCATAGCCCATGGTGTTATGGACTCGCTCAGCACGAGTACAGGGAAGTCCCGAAGATACGAGCAGTTAGGTCTCATCTGGCATACTCGTAAAGCGAAATCTCGTATAACGAAACACATAACTAATGGTAAAATATAGGTTTGGTTCCAAGACCCCAACAATTAAAAAAAAAAAAAAAAAAAAAAAAGGACGTTTTTCAAGCTAGAATAAAATTTGGTAATATTTAGTAGGGGTGCGAGAACCCCTTGAGGAATCCTATGATCCCTAGTGATATCCTATGGTGCTACCACAGGCATGGGAGCTGACCTGACTTCTTCAGGAAGGCACAGGTGAGGCGGATGACGGCGGGTTTTGAGAGAGGCGGCGGACGGGGCAGGCCGCCGCCTCCTCCGCCACGATAGGTTTGGGCAGGCTTGAACGTCTTATCACTAGTTATTAAACAACTTAGTGATTATGGTGAGATGTTATGTACACGTGTCATTATCTAAATCAGTGTAGCACCGTGTGTCACCTTAAATAAGGGCTATTTAAAGATGTTATGATGAGGTGACTGCTGGGGCAGTGAGTGACGGAGAAATTCTTGCCGCGGCCCCACCGCCCCATAACACAAATATTCACTATTTTAACCCACATACACACCTTCTACCACCAAAACACTAGCAACACAGGCTCCTTACTTATATATCTTACTATCTGATACATTAAAACTCATTAAAACGCAAGCATTCCAAATAAAACGATAATTAGTTTTAGATGACGGGGACAAAAAGCGGAGAGAGGCAGTCTGGCATGCCATTCTTGCCCGGAAATGTCTCGCTGGCTTGTGATTGGTCGAAAAGTTTTAAAAACTGTTTGTCATTGGCTGGTGACGGATGACGCCTTAGCCAGTCACAACCTTCCTACTCATTTACGACCTATCGAGGGAGCTTTGTAGCTTCCGTCGTTAGGGAAAGTAGTATCTAGGTAGTGCAAGAGCAGGTTGTTGCTGGCCATACTACCTCCGTTGCTGGCTTCTCGCCCAGGGTTGTGAGTTTTGTAGGCCACATTGTTGTACCAAGCCACCAGAATTATCATATTTTCAGATTGATTATCGTACAACCTTAGGTAAAATCATATAGTCAGTAAATGACTTTATAATTATAATAAATAACTTGTAATTTACTTTAGTAAATAACTTGGTACTTTTACTCACCCCAGTTTGAATGTCGTAGCATTGGATTTTCGATCTCGTATATTGAAAATAGACCCTAATTTAAACATCTCGTATCATCGGTTTCTCGTATATCGAATGCTCGTATAACGGGACCTCCCTGTATTTGGCTTTGTCGGTACCTGTGCAGGAGGTCAAAGATCCAGATCTTCAAGTCACTTGTGATCCCTGTCCTACTCCATGGTTGTGAGACATGGACACTAAATAGCGACTTGAAGAGGCGAATCGATGCCTTTGGTGATAACTGTTTTCGCAGAATCATGGGGTATCGCTGGGATGATTACGTGTCAAATCAGCGATTGCACCGTGAGACTGAATCGAGCCCTATTACCTGCATAGTCCGTCAGCGCCAACATCGGCTATATGAGCATGTGGCACGCTACCCTGAAACTGATCCTTCCCATCGGGTTGTATCTGTAAAGCGGGTATCACACGAGGCGTTTTGTCGGACTGTTTCGTCGAACCAAACATGCATTTGGCTGGACCTGTTCGTCGAACATTAACAAAACCCTATCACACGGTTGGGCCAACCGCTTCACCCAACAATAACAAACAAAGATGAAACGATGACAGCGAGAGGCGCGGAGATTTGTTAATGTTTTAACTTTAGGGGCATATATATACGTAGCTACTGGTGATGAAAAGGGAGGAGGTGATTGTTAGAAGAGAACAGCGACAGATGAAGACGCGTTCATGTGAGCTAAATGGGTTATAGTGGACGAGAACTGCGCGCCGGTTAGGTTAAGTCGGTTAGGTTAATATTCCCTTCAGGGGGTCGAAGGGGACGGAGACCCTCCCGTTAGAAGGTTAGGTTCGGTTAGGTTAGGGTAATAATTTCATCCCAGCAGGGCGTAGCAGAGCCCAAAATTGAGTGGCGGGCGACCGCCGGCCACTGTTACCTGTGGCCATCGAAACCTGTGGCGGGCGGCCCGCCCGCCCGCCCAATTGCCCAATGGCCCAAAACCACACGCCCAATTGTGTAAGCAATTTCGGTCCTAGTGTGAAATAATACCATATGTAGTCAGTGTCTCAGGAAAGGACCGCGCAGTCCTCGTCCATTTTACCGGATCTTGATATTACAGGTGGCTCCGTAGTGTACTGGTTAGCACGCTCGGCTCACAACCGAGAAGTCCCGGGTTCGATCCCCGGGCGGAGCGAAGACAGACAGGCGGTCTTCTTAAAACCCGAGCCCCTGTCCACCCAGCAGTGAATGAGTACCGGGTGTTAGCCGGGGGTTTGTGACCCCCCTCACGGGGTGGTGGCTTCCCCCAACACTAAGCCCGAGCAGTAGATCACTATGGCTCTGAGGAATTATCCTCTAAACAAACAAACAAACACCACATTCTCTCTAAACTCTTTCCGTCTCAATCATCCGTCCCCTTGTCTCACCAGTCATCACACAGTCCCAGCAGCAATAACAGCCATTCTCTGCCTGTCCTTTCAACCACCTCATTCATTTCACATCCCATCTCAGTGAAAACCACACGCATCATTTTCATTTTCTCCCCGGTATACTTCTCAGATCTCATATTTTACTAGTAATCATTCTACCGCAAACACATCAAATCAGCTTCATATATCTGAAAATCTATCACATATATAATATAGACCGATCTGTATTAATTTTACTGTAACGTATTATATGATGGTGTTCATTTCAATGCTTAATAATTGCTAAAACTATTTATAACTTACAGAAAAAGTATAGACTTATTTTGACCCCAGAGTATGTTCGACGTATGTGCAACATTTTGTATAATTTCACAAAACCATTTCGTCGAACATGTTCGGTGAAATGACCCTCGAAGTTCGACCAAACAGTCCAACCAAATGGCAAGTTCGACGAAACAGTCCGACGAAACGCACCGTGTGATAGCCGCTTAAGAGACAATCTGGCGTGGAGGAGGCCAAGGGTGCGACCACAAGGCTCGTGACTCCAAGTCATTATATTAGGAATCTTGAGCGTCATGCTGATATATTATTGTCATATTTATGATATACGTGCAATAATATATTAAAAAACAAATACATATAAGCACTTTTTATTTCATGTTATTTAAGTAACAGTATTTTTTTTTTTACTCCGATTACTTACATTTTTTACTTATTATATATGTTACGAATGTATCTATTAGGTATTTCCAGGCCTTGACGAGCCCAGGACCCAAAGCTACAGCGGGCACCAACTCTCCCCGCCTCTCCAACAAGATGGGGAAAGAGCTTGAGAGTTGGTGTTCAGAGAAGCAGAGGAGCAAGTTGCTTGAGCAGGCCATGTTTCCCGCCCTTTCCGATGCCGCCTGGGTAGATGTGTTCGTTAAGTACAACACGGCCATACCCAGCTCTGCAGCTGTGGAGAGATTGTTCTGCCAGGGGCCGGACATCATGAAGGGCCCAAAGAGGGGAGTTTTGACCTCCGTAATTTTGAGAGATTGGTTGGTCTTCTGAAGGGCAACTACACCTCTCAAGGGAAAATTGTCACCAAAAGACTCTAAAGAGGGGAGGTTAGGGTCTGTACTTTCAATGAAAATTTTTTGAGTGTATGTATTTAATTTATTATTACCCTTAGTATCATTTATACTTTTTATTTTTCCCTTAGTATGCATTTAAAGTTGGTATTTGAAGATGCTTACAAAAAGGGGAAGGTAAATGGAGCTAAAACTTGTGGGGCGCGAAGTAACCATAAAAAAAATGCAAATTTACACCTATAATATATTTTAATATAATATATATATAATATATATATAATATATATTTTAATATCTGGAACTCTTGGGAAATTGGAACCTCTTGAAGTGAAAATCGTTGAAGACACGAGATCAATTTTGACGAAGTTCCGGGTACCAGTAGACCCCCTCATCCTGTTATGGCTTTTTTGTTCTGTAATTTAACTAAAATTTTTCCCCTTTTCTTGTAATCACCAAAAAAATGCACGATTTTACCGCAAAGGGTTAGGGACCACTGCTATTGGGGGCAGAGACGCCATGCCCCCACCTGAGGACACCCCATCTCAGGTATTGACTTACCCTTTTTTTGGTTTTTTTCCCTTTTTTTTTATGTATTTAATTTTTCTCAATTATAAAATTTTTGGTAAATTATGAATGTTTGGGGCAGAGTCAGCTCTCCCTCTCTCCCCCCCCTTTGGGGGGGAGGGAACCCCTCGGGAGGGGGCTTGTTGATCTGGTTAGGTTTGTTTTTGGGGTTTCTAAAATCCCAGGAAGGAAAACACTTTTTTTGTCTGTCTTGATGTCAATTGTACAGAGGGGCCACTAAAATTTTGGGGGGAACTCAGGGCTTATCTGATTGAAGATCTTATCATAATTGGAACAAGAAATGTCTTTGACCTCACCTAAAAAGCCTTTTCCTGTTAGGCTTTTCATTAATATCTTTACCTATCAAAAAAACCTGTATTTGCGGAAAAAAAAAAAGCATTCCTTCTACATGGTGTTTACATGAAAAAAAAAATTTAAAAATTTTGTTTTAAGCATTTTTCTGTTGATGTGGTGAGTGAACGGGGTGTTATTTTCTATCCCTGCGGCAGTGGCTGGTGCCTTTTCTCCCCTGGGGCATGGCAGGCGGGGTTGGCGGCCCAATCAAGGGGGACCGGGTGATGCGGGCGGGGGGAGCACGTGCAGCAGCGCCCCACCTGGACTGTGGCCTGGCCTCTCACAGGCCTCCCCCCTCCGCACGAAGGAAGTTTTCTCAAACTTTATGAGATTTGTGAAGAGAAGGCTTTGGGGCAAGAGTGTAAAATGGGGGAAGGCGTTGAGGCCATGGCTTCCTGTATGTATGCCTCTTCTTCCTTGATAGAAGCTCTTTCCTCGGGTTCATTCAAGTGGTCCAAGTGGGCCTTTGTGGCACAGCACTTATTGAAGACTCATCATACTCATTGATCTTATTTAAAGGGTCCTCTGGATTGCAAGTTTTACCTTCATTCTTAGGATCACCTTATTTTTCTAACATGAGGGCTTTTTCTATGATTTGTTATCTTTACAAAGACGCCCCACAAAATATTCCACTGTCCTTTACACAGGACTTCTGTTATTTCTTTTCCTCCTTTAACTTCTTGCTTCTTTGTTTAAGGGGAGGCCCCCCCAGGAAAAAAAATTGCATCTCGTCATAAAATTTACATTTTGTGTATTTGACCCTTGTTATCACATGAACATTGCAAGCTGATCAATGAAATAAAAAATTTTAAGGAAAATAAATTTTGGGTTTTTGAAATTTTGAATATATTTTTCTCACCTTTTTTGACCAAATTCCCTTTGTGACTGGCTTTTAATTCATAGTTATTCAAACAATTTGTCTTGTTGTTTTTTTGAACACTTTTCAAAAAAACTTAAAAAATTGTAAAAAAAAAGGAAAAAATTTTTTTTTTTTTGGGGGGGGTTTTTTTTTCCCCATATAT
The DNA here is from genome assembly GCA_016584305.1 of Chionoecetes opilio. Taxonomy (NCBI): domain Eukaryota; kingdom Metazoa; phylum Arthropoda; class Malacostraca; order Decapoda; family Majidae; genus Chionoecetes; species Chionoecetes opilio. The sequence continues at coordinate 38,432 of JACEEZ010018704.1, read as the reverse complement.
AAAAAACAAACCTTTAAAAAAAAAAAACCGGGAAAATTTTCTAGATTTTTGATTTTGTGTGTCCTAAGTTTTTAAAAATCGTCCCAAAAAAAAAGCAGAAATAATTTTATGTTCTTTATACGTTTTGGAAAAACGCGTTTAAAAGTTTTGAAAGTTTCTGCCTCCAGTGGGGGTATTACTGTAAATGCTACTTTCTATAATTTTATGGGATATTAATCCTTAAATTCATGCATAAAAGGTCTGGCACCTTGTCCCCCCTTATAAAATATTATTAATGCTCAAAGGCAGGTGCAGGGCGCGGGGCGCCCGCCCCCATTTTCAAGGTTCGATAAAAATTTACCGGTGCATAGCTTTCGGGTTTGGAAATTCTTTGTCTGCTCCTCTTCTTGTTATTGTCTTTTGTGTAAATTCTTCTCTTTTTTCTCTTTTCTAGTCCTTTTTGGTGTATACATTTGTTCCAAAAAATTTTTTTAACAGGTTGCACTTTTCATTCCAAAATTGTGTTCCCGAATTGTTCCTGGTAAAAACTTCACCCTGAAATTGCTGATTTTTTTTTTAAAGGGTAGTTTTGATATTGGGAAAAGTTCAAATTTTTTTCAAAATAAAATATTTTTTTTTTTTCAAATTTTTGAAAAATTTAAAAACCATTTTAATCCCCCCGTTTTTGGGCATTTAAAAAATATCCGGCTAAAAAAAAAATTTCCCTCTTCGAAAGCCAAAAAAGGGAAAGGGGGTTGCCATAGATCTATAAACCCAATTTGTTTTAAATTTTTTTTTCTTTATTTTTTCACGGGGGACTCTCCCCTTAATACACTTTGTGATCACATACATACTCTATAAAAACGGGTAGGTTTCTTTCTACATGTGGCCTTAGGTGTTCCTACATGCACCCCCTCAAATTTACCATCGCTTTTTCCCTTTATCTAAAAATAAAAAATATAATAACCCCCCTCATGTATGAGCAGGGGCTCCAAAGGGGCTAAACTTTTACAATTTTTCCTGTATGTAGATCCATCTCCCTCTTCCTATTTTTTACTGCTTCAATTTTCAACATTGTCTCTCTCCATGTTACTATGGCAAAAATTAAACGAACAATTTTTTTTCCCACTATTTTTTCATACTTACCAGGGTCCTATTCGAAACCTCCTTGTTTCGTTTGTTATGTGATTGAATAAATAAAACTCTTTCTTTTTAAGGTACTGAAAACTCTATTTTTAATTCTGGCATTGACAACATTTAGTTCCAAATGATCTCTTTTGTGCGTAAAGATCCTTTAACAGATACCTGGTAAAAACCCTTTTAACTCTTTTTTGGGATCTTACTATGGACTCACCAAATGTTTTTTTAAAATTTTTTTTTTAATATGTCAAATTTTTCTATAATGTAGAAAACTTTATTACTTTTATGTCGTCCTGCGTCAACTAAGGCCCGGTTTACTGATCACTTTCGCCCGGGGCCCCTCCCGGGCAAAACTCGTATCCAAAAAACCTGTTCTATGGACGCGTTTTACACTATCGACCGAGGGCGTGCCGGGGGAAAGTCCCCACACCGCCGGGTCACCAGACCCCTTTTAAAAAAAACCGGCATTTGCCATGGACGGCTGAAAATACCAGCCTCTATGGACGCATTCACACGTTCGACCCTTTTGCGTGTTTGACTCGCCGGTGACGCTGCTCTCCAGCATTTAGTATCATAATTGTTTGTATATACGAAAGAAGGTTTAGGAGAGCTGCTTGCGTTTCTGCTCACGAGAGCTTGGCTCCGACAAAGTGTCGTATATAACGAAGCGTAGGTAAAGGCCCACCTTTTCTTCTCAGGGGAAAGTGCAGATATCGCATCAGATTGTTCAGATTAGCAAAATTTTAATCGAAGAAAGGTAGGAGAGCTGCTTGCATTTCTGCTCACAGAGCTTTGGCTCACACATTAGAATTGTGTGTATATAAACAGATAGCGATAGGTAAAGGCACCACCTTTTCTGTCCCAAGAGAGAGAGAGAGAGAGAGAGAGAGAGAGAGAGAGAGAGAGAGAGAGAGAGAAAAGTCACTCACGTAAATCTGTTGGACAGGTGGTGGGCCATTCGTGGGTAGCGGGCTGTCACTTGTAGGAAATCAGTTGCGTTAGTGTTTGTGTAGTGGTTAAAAATATAATTGAAATTGTAGCAAAATTTGATTAGTATATTCTTGTTTCCCCTATTTCTTAATAGTGTATTAATGATATATTTTTACTCATCTCTTGGCATCCTTAAATTTCAATAATTTGTGGCTAAAACTCTTCATGGCTAGAAATATCTGTATCCGCATCCGCAAATATTGATAATTACCGTAAATGGCGGCGTATAAGTCACCAGGCGTACAAGTCCACCCCAAGATTATTAGTTCAAGATAAGCGGTTAGGCCTATACTTGCAGTATAAGTCGGCCCCAAAAATACGGTAGGCTACTGGTAAGCTTGAATGTGGATAGGCTACGGTGCGGTATACGGTAACCTGTCGCAAATACACACAACACCACACCACTTATATGAAGATATGAATCTTTACTATAGGTCCGCCTCTTGTTTTCACTTGAAAAACACCATTGTCCCCTGATAGTACCGCTACATACTGTATATTATAGTAAAACACGGTAGTATGACTGGACTGCACTTACCGGTGCCCTCCGCCATTTGCATTCGCCAGTGTTTACAATCTGTGTATCAGCTGTTGGAAACAACTGAGGGTGAAACTGCCACTAAACGTCTTCTCCAGTTGTTGCTGTTGCTCTGGAAGTGGCGCATATTGTAGTTGTCTGACTGGAGTTACGGTAAGTGGTGTACAGCGATTGTTAGTAGTGCTGATCCACTTGTTTGCCACTCGGTGGTAAAGGTTCGCATTTTATCCTTGCCGTATAAGTTGACCAATAGTTATAGAGAGATTTTTTCAGGCTCAAAGAATCTACTGGTACGCCCCCATTTACGGTAATATCCGCATCCGCAAATAGTGAAAAATTGACATCCGGTCCACCTCTAATAATAACATAAAGTAACAAATACAGCAAGTGGTCCTGAGTATCCATGATGAGAGAATGGAGCCAACTGACGATAGGGACGCGCCGTGGTCGTGTCCTGTGACTCACGGCGAAAAGTCCTGCATACCATGGCGCGCTCTCCACGGACACTACGTCCTGTCCGGGACGGCGCACGGCAAAAAGTCCTGCATACCACTGCTCTCCACGAACACTACGTCCTGTCCGGGACGGCGCACGGCAAAAAGTCCTGCATACCACGGCGCGCTCTCCACGGACACTACGTCTTGTCCGGGACGGCGCACGGCAAAAAGTCCTGCATACCACGGCGCGCTCTCCACGGACACTACGTCCTGTCCGGGACGGCGCACGGCAAAAAGTCCTGCATACCACTGCTCTCCACGAACACTACGTCCTGTCCAGGACGGCGCACGGCAAAAAGTCCTGCATACCACTGCTCTCCACGGACACTACGTCCTGTCCGGGACGGCGCACGGCAAAAAGTCCTGCATACCACTGCTCTCCACGAACACTACGTCCTGTCCGGGACGGCGCACGGCAAAAAGTCCTGCATACCACTGCTCTCCACGGACACTACGTCTTGTCCGGGACGGCGCACGGCAAAAAGGGCCTGCATACCACTGCTCTCCACGGACACTACGTCCTGTCTGGGACGGCGCACGGCAAAAAGTCCTGCATACCACTGCTGCTCTCACGAACACTACGTCTTGTCCGGGAACGGCGCACGGCAAAAAGTCCTGCATACCACTGCTCTCCACGAACACTGTGGCGAGGCACCAAAAAGTCCTGATCCATGCATACGGCACAGTCCGCCGGAGGGAAAGTCCTGCATACCACTGCTCACAAGTACGTCGTCCGGGACGGGGGGAAGTCGCCCCCCGGGTCTTATCGGTCGGCCTGTGTGGGAGGGGGGCGAAAAGGTAAACTGTCACTGCTCACTGGCGTTCCGCCCCACGAACACTTTAACGGTCCGGTTCCCGGAACCGCGACGCAAAAGTCGCATACCCGGGTCAGAATAGCTTGATGAGGTAGGGAATGGGT
>JACEEZ010018704.1:0-33774 GCA_016584305.1 Chionoecetes opilio | reverse complement strand
CAGGTAAAAAACACAAAATAATAACTTAGTATAAATGTTGGCAGCACAAATAACTTCAATCAAGTCTTGTATTATTCAGACCACTATTCCTTCATCTGACTACAGTGAAATATCTGTATTCACACATGTAGCTGTAGCATCAGTGTGATACAGTAAAAGCCTTATAACTCGGCACTGTATAACTCAGAATTTGATATAACTCGGCATGGCAAAGACAAGGATTTTTTTTTTTTTTACACCTATGCCTATAGCAGTGTAGGCAGTGAGCTCCATGGGTGGGATGGTAGGCCCTGGAGGCTCACTCGAGGGCTGTGATTGTTGGCCCTTGCCCGTGGGGGCGCAGGCAGGATTCTTATAGTGACGCCTGTGATTAGAGGTTCATGCCGCCCCCTGTGTCCTCCCATGCACTCGCAGTCGAAGGTAGAGTTAATGGACAGGGAATAGTGTTGCAGTAATAAAGTGCTCAAGTGATGTAAAATTAAGTTGTACAGGTACAGTACTGTATACAATACAGTACAGAGTTGTGATTATAAAGTGATTAAAGTGATACCAGTGTTAAAATGCAACTGAGTCCCCCTAACATCTTCTACATGTTACAACAAGGCTCCCCTCTCCTTGGATTACATGCCTGCTGCTACCCGTTCATTGGTAAGTGTAGTTTTTATGCTTTTACACTACTGTATTATTATTATTATTTTTTTCTTATTTTTTTTTTCTCCCATATCAGAAGAGGACATTGCATAACTCGGCACATTGAATAACTCGGCAAGGGCCAGAGCCCCTATCATGCCGAGTTATAAGGCTTTTAATGTATGAATAACCTGGGCTGGAACCCAAGACTCATGCCTCTCACCACACTGCTGCAGGATGCCCGGCGGGTGACGGAGCGCTTCCACGCCGCCCCGGAGTACGGTGTGGTGGTGGAGCAAGGCGCCGCCTCCATCAACCACATTCTCAGTCACTTGTACCGGGAGGGGCCCGTCATCCTTCTAACCAACGCCCACCTCCTAGTGTGCCTGAAGTGTGTCCGCGGCGCCATGCCACAGCTGCGTTCCTGCTTCCCTTGCACCCCACCCTACCAGGGACACTACATCCTGTTCGTCGGGTTTGACGTGAAGAAGAGCCACTTCTATTATAGAAATCCCTCATTTGGTAATCGTGTCTGTTGTATATCTTTTGCCAAATTGGACAAGGCACGACGGAGTTATGGGACGGATGAAGATATAATATTTATATATAATTACTCTCCCGGTGAGTGTATGAATCCTTGATAGAGGAGCCACTTCAGACTTCATTACCAATGTTGCTTTGTATGAAGTGTTTACCATAGTTCAAAAAGTTATTTTTCAGGGAGCATGAGTTGTGGTAAATCTCTGTATGGTTGTGGCACACTAAAGGGCCTCTTGTTTTACTGAAGAACTAAAATCTCAACTCCTTTGATCTGTGCTAAAGGTTTGGTTCGCCCTGAAAAGTTCCTCCAAAGTCTAAAATTGTGATATCTAAACAAAATACATATGAACTTGTACCCTAAATTGCCTTCTGTCTCATTGGTTTCGTATGTGATACTTGAGTTTTTCTCCTTTGAGTATCCAGAAGGATGGACGCATGAATTACTGTATGAAACATTAAGGAGATTAATTTGTGCACAGTGTAAATCTTTGGGTCATCCTCAGGACAGATTAATTTGTATTGCTGTGAAGCTGCTCCTCCTATGTGTGCATTTGTCCCCTCGAGGCTGTGATGCCGAAGGGTTGTGCTTCACGGGCCTCTGCTGCCCATGCTTGTTACTGTTTACCTTGCCATGCCATTGTCTGCCTCTCAGCCAGTGTTGGTGCTGCCTCCAGCATCACATCTCTACAGCTTCTTTTACTTCACAACTGTTTCTTGATAACATATTATATTTATTCTTGACTTTGTTATAGATAACGTAGGGACCATATTTATAGTTTTTTCAACAAAAAATAGATTTTTCAATTATTCGGGGGCAAAAAAAATATTTTGGTGTTGACAAAATTATTTGAATTTTTCTCGAACTATTCCAGTTTTCAATGTTGTTTAGCTCAATCTGCACTTGTGTTTGGTTGTGAACCCAGCCCGGAATAAACCCAGAGGGAAAACATAGTTTTTCAGACAACTTTTGTCACTTTCTACTAACAGTTTTGTTCCGCTTGTTGTTTTATACTAACCGAACTGGCCCTCCTTGGACGCACCTCACTCGCTGAGCTACCCTTGCCTCTATCTGGCATACTGAATAATCAGAGGTGGGCGTCTGTCCGTTACCAACGAAGTTACATTTTTGAGTAACGTAGTACCGATCTCTATACTTATTTTTTAAGGCAACGGATCTAGTAACTTGAGTTACTTTTTTGCTACATTACTTCGTTGTCCACTACATTTTGCATCGCGTGCTGAATTTCAAACTTGTATCGGCTTGTCAGTGGCGTCACGCGTTGGCGCTGCACCACTACTGCCTATTGGCCATTGGAATATCCAACAGCCAATGGCGTGCACCGATACAGACAGCAGCGCGCTCCCGGCATGCCCAGTTGCGGGTTAGCACATGCAGAAGTCCGGCTGCCTCACGGCCTCAGTGCCTGCCTGTTCAATGTCCAATGTCAATGTTCACTCAAGAAGACAGCAGAGTGTTCATGCTGGCGCCGCATTCTAAAGCTACTATGGACCAGGTCGACAAAAATATTGTTGCTCCAGCTGTAACGTTGAGTTGGAGCCGGGACCCCCTGTGCCGGAGAAACACCCATGGCTCCACCTGGAGAAGTACACACAACCCTCGTTTTCCCGGACTAATAGTGGGGAGCACTGGTTCGGGAACCGCAAACGTCCGGGAATCACAACAGTCCGAGGCCATTACCCACCCCCGGACGTTTATCCTACTCTAGTATTTACTGTCCGGCAACCGCCAATATCAACTACCCCGCCGCGGACTTTTACGTCTCTTTGTTGTTGTTTTTAGGGCTGCGAAGATCCCTTGGGGAACACTATGAGCCCTGATGATGTCCTATGATGCTATCACAGGCGCTGTAGTTGACCTGTCTTCCTCAGATAGGCACAGGTGAGGCGGATGACAGCGTGTTGCCGGGATGGGTGGACGCCAGCCCCCGCAAGCAGGGTGGGCAGGTCACAGGTGGCGACGTTCAGGGTGAGGAGTTGAGAATGTAGCACTACACGGTGGGAGTGGAAGCACGGACACTGCAGCAGAAAGTGTTCAATAGTCTCAGAGACGTTCCTGCACCAGGGGCAGTGGGGGTCAGGGGACTGACGGAGGCGGTCAGGCGGTGCAGGTGAACCGTGAGTGTCGTGTGCCCAAATGTAAACAATACGACCGCTGTGCATGCTGCACATGGCGGAAGGCCAGCCCCCGCCAGCAGGGTGGGCAGGTCAAAGGTGGCGACGTTCAGGGTGAGGAGTTGAGAGCGTAGCAATACATGGTGGGAGTGGAAGCGCGGACACTGCAGCAGAAAGTGTTCAATAGTCTCAGAGACGTTCCTGCATCAGGGAAAGTGGGGGTCAGGGGACTGACGGAGGCGGTGCAGGTGAACCGTGAGTGTCTTGTGCCCAAATGTAAACAATACGACCGCTGAGCATGCTGCCACCTGGCGGGAGGCGCGGACACTGACAAGGGGTGACAGGAGACGCTCGGACCGCCGGACAACTTTGTCGATTCACGGACTGGACAAGGCATTTGTCCGGGACTCTGACATATCCCCGGACCTCGGATTTTGTCCGGCAAATCCGATATCCGGGAAATGGAGGTCCGGACTAAAACGAGGGTTGTGTGTACGTAATATTAAAAACATTGGCAAGTTACAAAACCAAAACATATTTGCCTGTCTCTGTTTCATCCTTTATCTCTGAATACCAGTCTATGCATCAATAGTTCTTTGCCAAACATAGGCCTCAAAATACCCAGAGAAGTGCTTAATTTTCGTGCGAATATAGGGCCCCCACAAAAGCTGAGCCCCAAGGCACCCACAGCTCTTGATCTGGCCCTGGGCGTCACTATAACAATCCTGCCTGCGCCACCGCGGGCGAGGGCCAACCATCACAGCCCTCGAGTGAGCCTCCAGGGCCTACCATCCCACCCCTGTAGCTCACTGCCTACATGCGCTATAGGCATAGGTGTATAATAATAATAAAAAAAAAAAAAAAAAAAAAAACCTTTGCCTTTGCCATGCCGAGTTATATCAAATTCCGAGTTATACAGTGCCGAGTTATAAGGCTTTAACTGTACTTCGCTTTCAAGTTTTAGGAGGATAACAATGCTGTATTCTCATGTGTGTTGTGCCAACCGAAGGACGTCATCGCCAAGGGGCGCAGGAGCCATTTTACACATCCATGTAACGCAGTAACGGTAACTTGCGTTACATATTCCGCTGATGTAGCGGAGTTACTAGTTACTTTATTTGATTTCTGAGCAACGGAGTAAAGAGTAACTAAGTTACATTTTGGAGTAACGATGCCTACCTTTGTGAATAACCAAATACTCATTCTCATTCTACAGCGTGAAGTCATTCTCAATCTACCACACAATTCTTGCCGACAACCGGCGTAACCTGACAGAAGAAAGCATCCGAAAAATCATTATGACGAATTGTTTTTTCAATCTATTTGTGAGGAACAAATAATGTTTTATGTGGTGGATTGAAGTAGGATGAAGTGTTTTCAATAAATTGAGCTTGCGAGGACAAGTGTTCATCAAAAAATGAAAATACGTGAAGTGTTGTAAAGAATTTAGCCTTCCTAATAAATTTGGAAAAAAATGATCAAACATAAAAAAAATTATTCCACTGTTTTTTGGGATAAAAAATGATAAGTTGCCAATTTTTTCAAACTAGAAATCCTGTCCCTATAGATAAGTTTGCGTGGAGGCCACTCCGTATTGACCATAACGGCACCGGCCTATCTTGCTGCAGTGCCACTCACCTTGATGCCGGGAGCTGCAACCACTGCAGCCGTGTGCTGTCTTGGCCTGCCAAGGAGAGAAAAGACATTGTAGAGCAAGGCAGCCTAAGTTGTTTTGTTTACTCTTATATAGTTTACAAGCAACAAAATTATATTTTGGAAGGGAAAGAGGATCTACATAATAAAAAAAACCAGGTATATTTAAGGTTACTTGTAAAGTATGTATTGTAATATTTTTTTATAGAATGTTCCTTTGTGTGTGTAGTGAGTGACAATAAGATACTAATCACTACATGACCATTATACTGCCATTAAGTCTATCACCAGCAACAGTCTTGACTGTTCATTAGTTGTAGCAACAGAGGAGTAAGAGTCTGTAAGGACAAGAGTGATAGGGAGGGATTATAGGATCGCTAAAAATATGATTTATAATTCAGTGTTTGTGCTGTCTGTAATAGTGTGTGACACAGTGGTGAATTACACTCAAAATACAAACCATACACAACCTAAACTGCAAAGCAGGATTCTGTATAAGACAGGACGAAGGCTGCTCTCAGCTCCTCCACCCTGTGTTGTGTGTGTTGTGTGTGTGGTCTGCGTGTGTGTCTGCGTGCGTGCATGTATAGGCGTGTGTGTGTGCATATGTGTGGATGGGGGGCGTGATGTGCCGAGGTGACCTGTGTTCATGCGTACAATTACCTCATGTTGTTTCTTTGATGAGACATCACTCTCATGCTTTATTTGTTTTTCTATTGGTAGAGTATCTCTTTGTTGTTGTTTTATTGTGTGTAATACTTTGTCATGATTTCTGTGAGAACATTATGTAATGATGCTAATCAGTGGATGTGCTTCCCCTGTTTTGATAAAGTGTACTTCTTATGTGTGTCTGAATAAACATTTGTGCTGACAACACAACTTATGTATTTTTAGATCACACAACTTATGTATTTTTAGATCACACAACTTATGTATTTTTAGATCACACAACTTATGTATTTTTAGATCACACAACTTATGTATTTTTAGACCACACAACTTATGTATTTTTAGACCACACAACTTATGTATTTTTAGATCACAACTTATGTATTTTTAGATCACAACTTATGTATTTTTAGATCACACAAGTTATGTATTTTTAGATCACACAACTTATGTATTTTTAGATCACACAACTTATGTATTTTTAGATCACACAACTTATGTATTTTTAGATCACACAAGTTATGTATTTTTAGATCACACAACTTATGTATTTTTAGATCACACAACTTATGTATTTTTAGATCACACAACTTATGTATTTTTAGATCACACAACTTATGTATTTTTAGATCACACAACTTATGTATTTTTAGATCACACAACTTATGTATTTTTAGATCACACAACTTATGTATTTTTAGATCACACAACTTATGTATTTCACACTGTCAACACTGGTGGAAACACTGAAGGTATTGCACCATAGCATCATCATGTTAACACTAAATATGAATGATGAATTTCCGAACATCGCCACAACATCTATCATTTACTAAGTCCTTCCAAATATTCCTTGTTTATTGGATTTTGAGTGTTGTGTTATTATAATCATATAATACAACAGAAAATCCATTAAGTAAACATCTAAAGCAATGACTAATAGTACAGTGGTGACCCTCCCTGACGAATCTATCTGGATCCAGAGCCTCATTCCTTACAGTGTTGGTTCATTACAGCGCACAGTATATTGAAATGCACATCTTTATGGGTCATTCATTCCTGCCCCTTGACTAACGGTACATTCTTTGCACAACAAAACCCATTTAGTAAAAATAGAAAAATAACATGAAATAAAAGAAAATTATTTGCAATACTACACCGTGACTTTCATGATTCCCTTAGCCACTTTTGTACTTCTAATTTCTTCCTTATTACAATGTTGCACACATCGGTAGTTCAGTCGTGCCATACTCAACACTTACATCCTTTACATGTTTTCCATTTTCTCGCTTGGAAATTATATCTTCCTGAACTTCCGAGGTAAATGCCTTTCTCATTGCATATTGCTTGGGAATTTTTCAAAATCTTGGAATTTCCAAAAACTTTACCATAGTGGCATATGACCTCTGATGTCTGGCACATTCACCTTTTTTAGGCATTAAATCAATCAATCAATCCAAAAACTTTAGAAGTTACAACTCTCTGCATTAGTTATAACTTTTTCTACCAATTTATATTATTTATTTGATTAATAAATACAGTTTGCAATGCATAAATTCGTAAATCTATGGTTTGTTACAGCAACTCGCCACTACAATATAATCTATCAAGGCTGCATCAACAGTATCAACAAACTATTGCAGTCATCAAAGAAAGGAACGGCCGGTTACCGGAGCGCCGAGGCTCATGGAGGGAAGGGTGAGGGTGTGGAGGGTCGAGTTATGGAGGTCACTGGAAATAATGAGATAGGGAGAAACAATAACACTATGCAGATTGAAACACTAGGGAGAAACTGGTTCACAAATAGGGTGGTAAATGATTGGAATGGACTCAGTTATCAGATAGTTAGTGCAGAGTCAATAGCGAATTTTAAAAGAAGGTTAAACACATTTTCATGGATGTGGATGAAAGGTGGATGTAGGCAGTGTTAAGTAACAGGAACTACCACGTGTAGGTCTCACGGCCTCTTGTAGCTTCCTTATTTTCTTGTGTTCTTATGTTACAGCGTCGAGTAGAAGGGTGTGTAGAGGAAGGGATGGAAGTGATCAAAGCATGGAAGAGGTTGGAGGGGAGGAGCTACAGACATGAGTCAGAAATAGAAAGAGAGAGAAATAACAGAAGGGAGGAGTCATGGCGGTCACCAGAGACGGATATAACAGGACAGGAACGGAAGGGGTCATGAAGAGACAAAGACTTCAAAAGGGTCACCATGGAAGAGGATCCCGGACGTCACAACTGGGGAACGTGGGAAACAAAGCCTTTAGGACCTAGAATTATAACGTAACCTAACCTAACCTAATTATCAAGGCTTTAGTGGGAAAGGTATAGAAGTGCAGAGGTCATGAGGATCACAGATTGTTGGAGAAAGTAAGATTTAAAGGGGGGGGGGGGTTAATGAGGTCACAGGTCGAGACGTCAGTAAGGCGCGCAGGGTGTTGTGTCAAGGTGATCCCAGGTGAAATAGCCAAGGGAAGAGTTGACAAGATTGTTAACTAAGGAGGCGAAGTTGAAGAGGGCCTATGAAGCAATACTAAGCGTCAAAGATCACAAGAAGAAGAAGAAGTAGAAGAAAGAAGAAGACGAAGAAAAAGAATAATAAGAAGAAGGTCACAGCCAGGGTAGGAAGTGTTGTGGGTTTGCCTGTGCAGGGCCGTGAGCAGCTTTGTGAGTGAAGTAATTGGCGGCGGTAATTGGCAGGTGTGTCAAGGCAATGCACCTGATACGGACTGCAAGGGGAGCTGAGTGGATCAATGTGTACACGAGCAAGAAATAGAGTCTGGCTGATTATGTAAAGCTTTTGTTTCAACTTTCAATTCATCCGCCTTGTTTTCTCCTTATTCTTTTTCCCTACTTCCTCTTATTTATTTTCTTCTTCTCCTCCTCCCCCCCCCGCTCCTCCTCCTCCTCCTCCTCCCTCTCCTTTTTCATGCTGTTTCTTTTCCTCCTTGTTCTCCTTATTCATCTCCTCTACCTCCTCTTCTTTCATCTTCATCTTCTCCTCCTCTCTCTCTCCTTTTTTATGCTTGTTTTTTCCTCCTTTACCTAATTCACTTCACGTACAATATCTAATTTTTCAAGTAAAAGGGATTCCTTTTTTATCTCCTCAAGCTACTAAAACTTGAACGTCCGTCTTTTTCATTGGATTTCTTCTCCTGCCCCTCTTCCTCCATTAACTATCCATCTTCTTCCCCTCCCCCTCCCCTCCAACGAAGCTATACCCTCCCCCATTCCCCGTCCCTCCCCCCTTCTTGCTTCGTCAATCTCTTTCCCTTGCTCTCTGGATAATTGAGTGCTGCGGGGCCTGTAGTGGTCTCTCTCTCTCTCTCTCTCTCTCTCTCTCTCTCTCTCTCTCTCTCTCTCTCTCTCTCTCTCTCTCTCTCTCTCTCTCTCTCTCTCTCTCTCTCTCTCTCTCTCTCTCTCTCTCTCTTACTACCAAACGCAGGCCTGATTGCGAGTTCCTTTTCATTGTCTGATGCGAAATAAATCGATCATTATTCTTCACAAATTTCATATTCGTGCTATCTTCTCTTCTCTACTTTAACTCTCTACCTTAATTTCCGTTACTTGTTCTTCTTCTTCCCCTGTTTTCGTTACTTCCATTACATCCTGTCCCAGTTTCATGTTCTTCCTTGCCTTTAATTGCTCCTTCATCATTTTCCTTCCGTGACTAATTCCCCGCCTCGCCCTTCCTTCCCTGTTAAATGTTTGTGCACTCTTTTGCTTTCCTCTCTACCTGCGACTCAATCACTCTTCAGACTTCAATTTTTTTTCGCCTTGGTTACTCTTCCCTAACCTCACCCAGTACAGTATTTTTCCCCTCCACCTCTCCCCTTCCTCCCCTACATTACGAGAAAGGTTCCTCCCCTCCCTAAAGTCTCTTTCTATCCCTCCAACCGTCCACTTCTCCTCTCCTCCAATTTTTCAGCTCCCTTCCCTACTCTATCCGATATCCCCCTTCCCTCTTTCAAAGTCTCGCCTTTTCCTCTATTTTTCTCTGTTCTCAATTTTCGTATACCTATAGCAAATGTTCTCTATCATTCCATCTTGATTAAAATGTACCTACAAGAATGATAAGAAAAACCCATATATATTCTCACATTTCTAGGATATTAGGGTATAGCATGATACGTGAGGTTAGGTTAGACTCTATTCACCTATTTTTCTTAATTTATTCACTCTTTTACCCACATTTTCCTTGCTCTTCATAAACTATCCTACTGTAGTAGCATGATACAAAAAAGACCATATCTATATTCTCATTTCTAGGATACACACATTTTTTTTTTTTTTTATATTTTTATGTAAACGATGCCAGGTAGATTTAATAATATCATTCGTGCATTTCTTTTTGTGTGTGTGTCAGCCTAGGCGCCGCGTGCTGTCCGGGTGCGCGCCGCCTGACTGATCTCCTAACATTACCGGCGTGCAATTACTGCGGCGTCACTGGCACAGCGGGAATATGTCGGTGCCGATTGTGTGATATTATTATAAGGGATGCAACAGTGTGTGTGTGGTGTGTGTGTGTGTGTGTGTGTGTGTGTGTGTGGTGTGTGTGTGTGTGTGTCTGTGTCTGTGTCTGTGTGTGTGTGTGTGTGTGAGAGAGAGGAGAGAGAGAGAGAGAGAGAGAGAGAGAGAGAGGAGAGAGAGAGAGAGAAGAGGAGAGAGAGAGAGGAGAGAGAGAGGAGGAGAGAGAGAGAGAGAGAGAGAGAGAGAGAGAGAGAGAGGAGAGAGAGAGAGAGAGAGAGGAGAGAGAGAGAGAGAGAGAGAGAGAGGAGAGAGAGGAAGAGAGAGAGAGAGAGAGAGAGAGAGAGAGAGAGAGAGAGAGAGAGAGAGAAGAGAGAGAGAGAGAGAGAGAGAGAGAGAGAGAGAGAGAGAGAGAGAGAGAGAGAGAGAGAGAGATGTGAACAAGCTCGCCCAGAATCCTAGTCTTTCTGGTTTTGAAGGAATGTTTAGCCAAATGGGAGAAGAATCCATTATTGCAAAACTCTCTCTTCTCTCTCTCTCTTTCTCTCTTACACATACACGACCTCCTCCTCCTCCTCCTTTGTAATCCTCCTCCTCCTCCTTCACGCACTGCAACATTTTCCAAAGTCGGGATTTCGGTAATTTTCATTGGCCTGATGGTGACGCGAATCTATCCTCTTCCCCTTACAAGACTTTTCCACCTTCATGCCTGCTGTAAAGGTGTGTGTGTGTGTGTGTGTGTGTGTGTGTGTGTGTATTCATCTAGTTGTATTTTACAGGGCCAGAGCGACGCTCGTATGGCCCCGTCTCCATATCAACATTTTTTATCATTCATCCTTAGTGCTTAGTTTTGGTCGAAGCCACCACCCCGGGAGGCGAGTTACAAACCCCGGCTAACACCCGGTACCCATTCACTGCTGGGTGGACAGGGGCTCGGGTTTTAAGGAAACAGCCCATTTGTTTCCGCTCCGCCCGGGAATCGAACCCGGGACTTCTCGGTTGTGAACTGAGCGTGCTACCCCTACACTACGGAGTACCCCAAGTGTGAGTAGTGTGTGTGTAGTGTGTGCGCGTGATGTGTGCGTGTGCGTGTGTGTGTGTGTGTGTGTGTGTGTGTGTGTGTGTGTGTAGCTACTCCTTTCACCTCTTCTGCCTATGTAAGTATTCCTTCCTTTTCATTCCTTTCATGTATCCCTTTCCTCCTTTGCTCCTCCTCCTCCTCCTCCTTGTCCGATTAAGAGTATCAATTTTCCTGAGAGGTCTGCTTTGACATAATCTGCGGAAGGAAAGATCGAACCCTCCTCCTCTTCTTCTTCTTCTTCTTCTTCTTCTTTGGCGCTGAAGAGAGTTTAGAAAAGTGTGAGTTTCGGAAACGACTTGACTCACTCAATGACTAAGAGTGTGTGTGTATGTGTGTGTGTGTGTGTGTGTGTGTGTGTGTGTGGTGTTGTGTGTGTGTGTGTGTGTGTGTGGTGTGTGTGTGTGTTGTTACCCTTAGTCACCCCTAAAAACATTTTCTGTGGAGTGATATGATTGTGGTCCCGTAAATTAAGCGAGCATGTTGATGAGCTGGATAGAAAGTGGAGCGAGAGTCTCTTTTCGGGTGGACAGCTGGTGGGTTAGGAGCTGGCGGTGGAAGCTCCGTGGATAGGCCACGTGTTGTACTGAGTGTGGTACAAGGGAAGTAAATTGTGTGTTGGGTGTGTGCTTGAGTTGGTGATTGACTTGGTGTATGATTGACTGATGGTGTAAGGTGTGTGCGTGTCGGAGGTGTATGGCGTGAGCAGCAGCTCAGCTGATGGTGGTTGTGTGTGTGGCGTGAGCAGCAGCTGGTTGTGTGGAGGCGTGTAGCCTGTGTGGTGTGAGCAGCAGCTGGTTGTGTGGAGGCGTGTAGCCTGTGTGGTGTGAGCAGCAGCTGGTTGTGTGGAGGCGTGTAGCCTGTGTGGTGTGAGCAGCAGCTGGTTGTGTGGAGGCGTGTAGCCTGTGTGGTGTGAGCAGCAGCTGATTGTGTGGAGGCGTGTAGCCTGGTGTGTGGTTTGTGTACGTGTTGACTGGCGTGTAAGCCTGATGGTGTGTGATGATGTGGATTGATGTTTGAGACATCAAAAGGGCTATGATAGATTTATTTCTTTGTTTATGTATATATATGATTGTGTAAATATATAATATGTTAAATAGAGAAGTGAGTCAATATTTGCCTAGTGGTTGTGAGAGTGAGGTCTGGTTGTGAGAGTGAGGTCTGGTTGTGAGAGTGAGGTCTGGTTGTGAGAGTGAGGTGTGGTTGTGAGAGTGAGATGTGGGGAGTGAAAATCTAGTTATCAACCAGCCGGCCCGGGAGAACTTCTCTTAAGGGAGAAGTAAGGCACATTGATAGGTATTGCACAATATTTACTGTGCATGTTTTTGCAGCAAGAGCTGCAGTGTGGTGAAGTGTGGCTGGGGACTTAACAGATATTTGGGGGCCTGTCCGGGATGGAATTTTGATCTTGTGTGTGTGACCAGTGGACCAGTGGAGCCATAGCCTACCCTGCCAACCCTGCAACCCTGCCACAGTGTGAACTCTGCCGGCTTACTATCTCATGCACTGCAGTACTGTGGTAAGCTCTGTGCACTCCTATATTTATGATGGAGGGAAATGTGAGCGACTTTATGGTTCATCGTGAGGTGCACTACCTATATCAGTGTACCAGGGAGGAGTTAATGAAATTAGCAGAGAAATTTGAGATAGAGTTGATATCTAGGCTCAAGGAGGATATGCAGACAGAATTAGTGAAAGAATTAATAGACTTGGGTGTATTAAGAGAAGAGCAGGATGAAGATGAAAGAAAAAGGATGGGTGTGGAAGGAAAGAGCCTGGAGGAACAGGGGAGTGAAGTAACTGATAGTGAGCAAGCATTATCACAGAGGCTGAGGTTGATGGAAATGGAGTATCAGGTGCAAAGAGAGAGAAATGTGGAGTGAAGGCAGAAGTTGAAAAAGAGAAATTAGAACAGAGGCAGAGGTGCAAATAAAGAAATGGAAGTAGACAATGGTGGTCACAGGGGAAGATCAAATGATGGAAAAGTTCATTTTGTGCCAGAATTTGTGGAGGAGGAAGCAGAAAATTACTTTCTTCAATTTGAAAAAGTGGCAATATTGAGAGATTGGCCTGAGGATGAATGGGCTTTATTAGTACAGACACAATTTAAAGGTAAAGCAAGAGAGGCTTATGCAGGTTTGAGTGTAGAGGAATGTAGTGAATATCAGGTTGTGAAGGAAGCCGTGTTACAGAACTGTGAGAGTGACCCTGAGATCATATAGACAGAGATTCAGAGATGTAAAGAAAACACCAAACTGTACATATTTAGAAATGGCCAGAGAGTGTGCTTTCAAGTGTGATAAATGGTCGAAGGCAGAAAATGTAAATGAAAAGGAAGACTTAAGGCAGTTAATGATGTTAGAACATTTTAGAAATAATCTGAAACCAGAGTTGAGGTATGAAATTATGAAGCTTGATATAAAAGATGTGATGGAGGCTGGACGTAGGGGCTGACCAACTTGAAGTGGCCTAGCGGCTTGTAATTCAGTGCAAGGGTTAGACTTAGCCACCAAGAGCTGGTCTGGTAACTCGGCTGGTTATGGAGTAGTAAGGGAACCAAAATTTTCATTTACAAAGTATCGCAAATGAAAAAATGCTAGGTACTCAAGTAACTATGTGAAATCTAGTTTTGGAGGAAATTTTCAAAATCAGGCAGTATATTCACCCCCTCCCAAGAAAAATAATGTCAGTAATGCTCCAAGGCAGAGTCAGTCCTTGATTAGATGTTATAAATGTGGTGAAGTTGGACACCTAAGTATATATTGTGGCAACCAACAAAGCTTGCCTCCCAAATGTCAACTTTGTGGTAAACAGGGACATAGAAAATATCAATGTTATAGGTATAATGAATTCAAAGGAGGGCAGGGACTGTTGCAGTGTCCAGGAGAGGATGTGTAGAGCACTTGCCAACAAATGTTAGCACTGAGAAGAAAGTTTTACCTGCAGTTGATTTTGAACCTTTTATTACAAAAGGAAAGATGAATGTAGATGATGGTGCAGAGAGGGAAATTGTAATTTTGAGGGATACAGGTGCCAATTTAAGTCTTGTACTTAAGAATACTGTGGAATGGAGTGAGAAAACTTTTACAGGTGTAGAAGTTGAGGTTAAAGGTATAGGATCTGCTGGAATAGTCATTCCTATTCTCATGTGTGGCTTAAGAGTGGATTCGTCACAGGAAAGTGAAGGTAGGAGTGAGTAATGAACTTCCAGTAACAGTGTAGACATGCTCCTGGGGAATGATTTGGCGGGTGACAGGTAGTCCCTACCCCTGAGCTTATGGAGAATCCTATAATTTGTCAGGATGATGACATTTTAGAGCCTGAAATATGTAAGGTTGAAGGAAAGGTAGAGGAGAGTATACGTATCCAGCATGTGTAGTGACAAGAGCTAAGGCCAAGCAAATAGAGGAGAGTGAGATGGATTTAACCTCATTGTTTGATAGAGTGGAGTCCCACATGGGCCTTGAACAGGTGAAAGGAGATGAGACTAAATGTGAGGCAGGGATTATGTCAGATTATATTGTGAGGAAGGAGGATTTGACAAGTGCACAATGGGAAGAAAGAATCTGGGGAGAGTCTAAAGATCTTTGTGAGGAGCGTGATAAGAGGGGACTTTCAGATGAGGATGTGGGCATATTATGAGAAATGAAGTTTTAATAGGATGGGAGAGCCAATGATAGCCCAGTAAATGATCATATGGATGGTGAAGACTTTTAAATTGTTGTTTCCGGGAAAAGATAGAGAAAAGTTTAGAATTGGCTCATGAATAATAATTGGTCTGGTCATTTAGGTGTACTAAAGACAATAAACAAATACACAGGCTGTTAAATCCAAAGGAGAAAGAAGGTGTACCTGATATTGACCTTAAAACTTGCCATGTGTATGGGTGCCAAGTAAGGAGGAAAACCAAATAAACTATAGTGAAAGCCCACTGTGTCCTATTCTAGTGTGGGTGAGCCAATTTAGAATATGCATTGATATTGGGGGGTCTTTCTGCTTCTAAGAGAGCGCCAATAAACAGTATTTACTTGACCTTAATTGTATTGGCTACTAGATTCCCAGAGCAATAGCATTGAGAATATTCATGCTAAAGTTTTGTGAGACGAGTGTGAATTTTTTTCGTGGTTTGGACTACTTCCTAATGTAATAAATCGGATCAGGATTTTTAGTATATTTCACTTCAAAATTGTTTGGTCAAGTGTTAAAGGGTGTTATATAAATCACAATTATCAGTCCTACCCAGGGGAAGCTCAGTGGGGCTGCTTAGAAGTTTCACCAACACGTCAAAGAAGACTCTGAAAAAAAAAAACTTGATTGGATAGGATTGGTAGAAGAATAGGTTAGTTTTTCAAAATTGGTGATGAAGTTTGAAGGGAGTAATGTTGTACTGTATTATAGATATTTGTAACTGATATTCTGAAAGTGTGGATGAGCATCTAAATTGTTGGTTGAAGTTATTTAGAATTGGATGATCAATCTCAGTGAACCTATGAAAGTGATTTTGTGAAGCTTCAGTGGATTTTTAGATTTATTGGTTTGGGCAATGAAGGTGAGACACTTTAATGGCCAAAGTGAAAGGCATTATGTGATTGCTTCTCCACAACAGAAGGACTGTTGAATTTTTGGGATATGGTTATGTGATGGAGATTTTTGTGATATCTCTCAGCATTGCAGCTGCCATTAACGGTTGTTGTGTAAAAGATGATGATTTGTGTGGTAGCGAGCACTGTGAGAGGCTTTCAAGAAAATTAGATGATTTTAGTTAATGCTCTCCATATGATACTCCTGATTATGACAGACCATTTAAGCTGTAGTGGATGCCAGTTGGGGAATTGGGGGAGTGTTTGATCAGGGATGAGGTTGATGCATCCCATTGGAATTCTCTAAAGTTATGTTATCCAGAGGAATTTAGCACAATTGAGAATAGGCTTTGGGTTGATTTTGAATTAATAATTTTGATATTATGTAACAGCGGTGCTCGTGCCATGAAGTGTTTACAGATGACACAAAACCCCTTAGTTTGTGTAAATAGTAAGAAAATTCAAATCAAAGTTGATTGACGGTGGTTCCTAATGTTGCAGAGTATGATTTGTTGTTACCCATGTGAAAGGGAGGATGTGATGAGCGGTACCTCTTCAAGAGTTCCTGTAAGCTGTGAGCCCTCTTAAAAGTTAACCTTTACCATCATCTTTCATGATGGGGGGTGTTACCCTTAAATTTAGCACACCCTAAAAAATTTTCTGTGAGTGATTGATTGTGGTCCCGTAAATTAACGAGCATGTTATGATGCTGAATAGAAAGTGAGGAGGTCTCTTTCGGTGACAGCTGGTTGGATTGAGCTGGCGGTGGAAGCTCCGTGATGGCCACGTGTTGTCTGAGTGTGGTACAGTGAAGTAAATGGTTGTGTTTGGTGTGTGCTTGAGTTTGTGATTAGCTTGGTGTTGTTGACTGATGGGGTCAATGTGTGTGTGGGTCGGGAGGTGTATGGCGTGAGCACCGCTCAGCTGATGGTGGTTTGTGTGTGTGGCGTGAAGCAGCAGCTGGTTGGTGAGGCGTGTAGCTGTGTGGTGTAGCAGCAGCTGGTTTCGTGTGCGTGTGGGTGTAGGGCCTGTGTGTGTGAGCGCAGCTGGTTGTGGAGCTTGTAGCCTGGTGTGTGGGTTTGTTGTACGGTGTTACTGGCGTGTAAGCTGTGGTGTGATTGATGTGGATTGATGTTGAGACATCGAAAGGGCTATGATTTGATGTTATTTCTTTGTTGTATATATGTGTTGGTGTGAATATAGCTGTTGTTAAATAGAGAGTGAGTCAATTGTTGCCTGAGGGGTTGTGAGAGTGAGGTCCTGGTTGTGAGATGAGGTCTGGTGTGAGAGTGAGGGCTGGTTTGTGAGAGTGACGTGTGTGTTTGTGAGAGTGAGGTGTGGGGAGTGAAAATCTGTTATCAACCAGCCGGCCCGGGAGAACTTCTCTTAAGGGAGAAGTAAGGCACATTGATAGGTATTGCACAATATTTACTGTGCATGTTTTTGCAGCAAGGAGCTGCAGTGTGGTGAAGTGTGGCTGGGGACGTAACAGTGTGTGTGTGTGTGTGTGTGTGTGTGTGTGTGTGTGTGTGTGTGTGTGTGTGTGTGTGTGTATGTGTGTGTGTGTGTGTGTGTGTGTGTGTGTGTGTGTGTGTGTGTGTGTGTGTGTGTGTGTGTGTGTGTGTGTGTGTGTGTGTGTGTGTGTGTGTGTGTGTGTGTGTGTGTGTGTGTTAAACAAGTTATGTCATGTTTTAAAATTTGTCTCATTTATTCGAAAAAACAATGACATTCCTTTTATTGTAAAACGTCGTTTGTTCGATGCTGCCCTTATGTCGTCTTTACTGTATGGCTGTGAGTCTTGGGTAGGCGCTGACGTGAAACCTATCATTAAGTTGTACAATTGGGCCATGAAGGAGTTGTTAGGGGTAAGGAGAGCCACTACCAATAATGTATGTTATGCTGAGTTAGGATACCCCTCGCTGCCTGACCTTCTAAGACACAAACAACACAAGTTTTATCATAGTATGTGGTCAGAGAGACGTAACATGAACGATGACCCTTTGTCTTTCGCTCTTAAGTATGTTATGTCTTTAAATACCCCGGTTGGAAAACTTGTGGCCCACATGACACACAATAATGTCCCTCACATGTCCTCTATGTTGTATAATGTACATAATACAATTGCTAACTCTGAGGCAACAAGATGCAATGTATATAAAACAATTAACCCTGAATTTAAAGTACATGACATTTATGAAAAGAAACATGTAATTAACGATCTACATAGGATGTCGTTTACACGTTTTCGAGTCTGTGGTCATGGTTTAGTAGTGGAAACTGGAACAGGCGCTGGAACAGGCGCGGACGTGGTCGCTTTCCTCTCGAGGAGCGCCTGTGTGTATGTGCTGACATACAAACAGAACAACATGTGGTAGAGGTGTGCCCCATAACACAACACATTAGAAACCTTTACAGATTTAATACTGTTCATGACGTATTCTCTAATTTCAGTGATGTAATAACATGCAAAATTATTCATGAAGTTTTAAATAGTTATACTTAAGAAATGCATATTCTTTTCCGTTAATAGTTTATTTCATTTTTTTGTCTTTCATAGGGACGTAGATCAAGCTGGCTGCTTGTTGAATTTTATGTGTTAAGTAGTTTATCGTAGTAGTAGTAGTTTTAGTAATTATTTTTTGTTGGACTACAGTTTGTTACTCAAAATTTGTGGGAATGTTTCATTTTTTGGACATTGAGTGTTTTGTCTATTTATGAATGATATTATGTGTAATTTATGTATAAAGCTGTGGTCAATAAATATCTTCGTGTCCTGGTGGAACGTCGACGTGAGTTTCGACAGGGGATGCTTGCAGCCTATGTTGATCTCAAGAAGGCGTTTGACTCAGTGCATCGTGAGTCACTCTGGGATCTTCTGCGACTTCGAGGAATTCCTGCAAGGACTATTGGTTTGATAACTGGTCTGTATTCTGGGACTGAGAGTGCTGTGAAGTGTGGGGCAGGTGTATCCGGCTTTTTTCCTGTGAATACAGGAGTGAAGCAAGAGTGCGTCCTTGCCCCATCACTTTTCAACGCTTGTATGGACTGGGTATTGGACAAGGTTGTAGATCAAAGTGATTGTGGAGCATCCGTTGGCCACACCAAGATCACTGATCTTGTTTTTGCCGATGATGCAGTAATCTTTGCTGAGTCACTGGAGGTCCTGGTGATGGCTCTCGAGGCGCTGCACGAGGAGGCAAAGCCTTTGGGACTTGAGGTCTCCTGGCTCAAGACCAAGGTCCAGGTGTTTGGAGACTTACTAGATGAAGCAGTACAGTCTGTTCATGCGTGTGGCGAGGACATTGAGATCTTGGAAAGTCTTACATACCTTGGTAGCGCAGTCCATAATGACGGCGGGTCACGTCAAGAAGTCTTACGGCGGATTGGCATAGCCCACGGTGTTATGGACTCGCTCAGCGGGAGTATTTGGCGTTGTCGGTACCTGTGCAGGAGGACAAAGATCCGGATCTTCAATTCGCTTGTGATCCCTGTCTTACTCTATGGTTGTGAGACATGGACACTAAATAGTGACTTGAAGAGACGAATCAATGCCTTTGGTAATAAGTTTCTTCGCAGAATCATGGGGTATCGCTGGGATGATTACGTGTCAAATCAGCGATTGCACCGTGAGACTGAATCGAGGCCTATTACCTGCATAGTCCGTCAGCGCCAACTTCGGCTATATGGGCATGTGGCACGCTACCCTGAAACCGATCCTTCCCATCGGGTTGTATCTGTAAGAGACAATCCGGCGTGGAGGAGGCCAAGGGGGCTCCCACAAGGCTCGTGGCTGGGGCAAGTTGATGCTTCTTGTCGAGAGCTGCTTGGTATGGGAAAGGAGCCTGCATGGGAACTCGCGCATGGTGACCCTCGGGAGTGGCGTCGTAGGGTGGGCGAGGCGACGCGCCCCCCGGCGTATGCCCCCAATGATTGATTGATTGAATAAATATCTATCTATCTGTGTGTGTGTGTGTGTGTGTGTGTGTGTGTGTGTGTGTGTGTGTGTGTGTGTGTGTTGTGTGGGGTGTGTGTGGGTGTTGTGTGTGTGTGTGTGTGTGTGGGTGTGTGTAAAAAAAATCGAGCGGTCAAATTGTGACATATTTCTTTTTTCCTTCAAGAGAGCATCGGCGTGGAAGATGAAATAATGAAGCAGAAAATTACACGAAGAAGGAAAAGAAGAATAAGAAAATGATATTATGATAAGGAAGAAGAAAAGAATGAAAAACTGACAGACAGCAAAATATATCTAAAGAGAAACCAAAGCAATGAAATAACACAAAGGAGGATTAGGAGAGGGGAGAAAGAGAAATAATAAAGAAAAATTGGTAATAAAAACAATCATAAAAACAAGCCAACAAACACAACCGAATACAAAAACGAGAAAACAAGACATACAATAAAATAGATGGAAAGAAATGTAAAAGCAGAAAAACGAAAAAAACAACAACAGACATACAGTAAAAATAAATGGAAAGAAATATGAAAGCAAGGAAACAAGAGAAAAAAGGAAAAAAAAGGAAAAAATATATGACGAAAAAACCACAAATGTCACTTTCCCTTACACACACAAAAAAATATATATATATTGCAAGGGAGGTGTGTGGGGGGGAGGGAGGCGGAGATCAGGTCGAAGAAAACAAAACAAAAAAAACCTCAGTCCAGTTTAGAACCAGAATAACAAAGACGACACACACACACACACACACACACACACACACACACACACACACACGCACACACGCACGCACACACACGCACACACACACACACACACACACACACACACACACACACAAGGGAGACAAAATCAAGGACAATAAGGTTCTTGTCCCACTTCACTTTCTGTCAACCCTTCACGGAAGAGAAAAAAGTTGAGGAATACAAAGGAAGAACAGACAGCAACAGCCCTATATACAAGGGCAAACGGGGCTGCCTGTGTGACTACTTTCTACTACAATCGTTTCTACAAATAAAGTGAGTCTACGTTATCAAAACTATTACTTTCTATTGGATGAAGACTGGCTTTTCTTTTTCCATGTATGGTAAGACTCCACCTTTTCTGTTCAGTCTTTCATAATTCAACATTAAATAAATGGGAAGATTGACGATATGCAGCCATAAAGTCTATCTACAGAGGAGGAGGAGGAATACAAAGGAATCACAAGAGAATGCAGATATTAACCAAGGCCAAGAAAGGGCCCTCTCTTGGCCTTGATATTAACAGAGCTTTGGGTCTCGACGAGGGTGTTTGCGTGAATCTCAGGAGCCACTGTGCACTACTACCCGAGCTGCGGTAAGGAGGCGAAGGTCAAGGGGAAGGTAGTCATGGAAATGCTACGGGAAAAGGGGAGAAATGGAAATGCTACCGGAAAAGGGGAGACATGGAAATGCTACTGGAAAAGGAAAAAAATGGAAATGCTACGGGAAAAGGGAAAACATGGAAATGCTACTGGAAAAGGGAATAGGAAAGGAGAAAAGTAGTCTGTGGTAGGTAGTTACTACATTTGTTTGATTATTAGTTTTTTGCTTGATATCTATTTGTTTTTTGTTGTTGTTTATATATTTGTTTGTTAGTACCATAACCATAGCAATCCCTCGTAAATTCATGCAAGTTTGATAAAAAAAAAGTTATTCAAGACTTAAATCTGTCGGTTTATTTAATTAAAGGGTGGTAAGTAGGGGCCAATAGCGCATAGGGGTAATTTTTCAAAGTCAAATTTTTTTCACGTACTTTTGTGGTATTCTGCCTTGTACTTAGAAACTGTCGTGTGCAAATTTTCAGGCTAATCGGTTGATATTTAGAGGTGGCGGATCGATCTTGAACATTTCCTTTTTTCGCCCTCAGGTCATGACCCCCGAAAAGCAAACTAAAGTTTGGCTTCTTGGCCATAGGTTCCTACTATCACAGGAGCAAAACTTCCCAGCCGTGGAGACGTTTTACGACGTTTTTTCTACGCACACAAGGAAGAGGAAGGGAAGACGGTGCAGCAGAGTGCAGCTGAGGCTGCAAAGGAGTCCTCGACTTCTGGACACGAGCTAGGATCCCCACCATCGCAGAAACTAGCGTGAGGAGGAAGATTACTGGACTTTTCGACGAGGGAAGATCCTGAGCAAAAGCAAGAATAACTCTGGAGTCCCCGCCTGCGAAAAACAGAAGACCTTCCCAAGAAAGTCTCCCAGACCTTTGGACATCGCCCACTCCGACGCCCTCACTCTGATGACCATTCCTGAAGAAAGGAATTCCTTCTTGCCCAGGGGGAGAAGGGGAGGCGGGGGTTCGATGGCGGTCTGGACAAGAAGCTGAAAGAATCGGTATGCCGACGTGAAAGCTCTCTCCTCACGTAGCCGTCAACAGACGCCAAAAGGAGAAGAGATGGTGGAGCTGGAGTCGTCATCGTCTGAGTCATAAATTTCCAGCCAAAACGCTGCCAACAACATCGACTTCTTCTTCCGACCCGGGGTCGCTTCCCCACCAAAGCGATTGAGGACACGGGGCACGAAGTCCGTCCTATCCCTGATCCCTTGTCGGAGCCCTTGACAGAACTGGGGTCAGTAGCCGCCAAGCCCTTTCGAATTGTGGCGGCTAGGGCAAGTAGCTTGGGCCACGATCCACAAGGGGCTTGTGCTGAATCCCGAGTCCATTCGACAGGCAAGAGCGAAGTACAAGGTCCATTTTGGCGAAGGACATAAAAGAGATTTTCAGTCCTCTTACCCCTCTTACCTTTCATTGGGAGGGGAAGATCCTTCCTCAGCGATGGCACTCGCCCCGAAAGACTCGCCATCCTCGTCACAGGAGAAAGAGTGGAGAACTCCTAGGAGTCCCGAAAACTGCACTCCGGAACTGTGTGATGCCGCCGCTACAGCTGTTTTCGAGGCTCTAGAAGACTGGGGCGTCCAGGAACGAGTCGTGGCGATGTGCTTCGACACAAACCAGTGCCACACTGGAGCCATCAAATGGTGCATGCACCATCTTGGGAACAGGAAGATCGGCCGACCCCTCGTTTCACTTGCTTGCCGTCATCACGTCCACGAACTTGTCTTGAGAAGGCCTTTTCTACGTGTTGGGGTCATCTTCTGGTCCTGAGATCACCATCTTCTCTCGCTTCAAGGACTACTGGTTAGGGTGCCAAAAAATCAAAAGTTTGGGAATTTTTCTTCCTACTTTGGTGTTATAGTGCATCTATGCAAGAAACCATCGTATGCAAGGGTTTTACCTCAATCGGTTGATATTTAGGGTGGCGGATTACAACTTTGTTATTTACCCTTATGCACTGGCCTATTAAGGGGGGATGTCATCTCTTGAAAGCGGACAAGCCGGACATCCCTTCCCCAGCAGGGCTGCTGGTCCCCCTCGTGGTGAGTATTAGCCCCTCGGTGGGGGGGGGGTATCATGGGGAGCCACCCCATCATTGTGGGCCGGCTTGGCCGGGGAAGGGAAGCCTTCGAGGTCCCGGTGTTTTATGGCGATGGGCCTCCACAACTTGGAGGAGGAACTGGCGCTGGGTTTCCCCGTCTTTGGGGCAGCCGGAGGTTGAAGGACTGGATGAGCGCCACTCCTCGCTCGGCTGTGTCGTTGCCGACGCGAAGTCCCTCGATTCGGCGGCAGGCCTCGACGTAAAGATTCCCCTTCCCGCCACTTCCGAGGGGTTGGGCGGAACAGGAAGTCGGTCTTGATATCAAGAGCTTCGAAGAGGCCGGAGGGAATTTTTTCGTGGCGAAGGAGGGCAGTGCTGGGCCGCAGGAACTTGTGATGATGGGAGGTTTTTCGCTTGGCGGGTTCCTCGGCTCCTTCAAACGTAGAGAAAGGCCTGTACATTGTGTACAATTGCTTGGTTTTTCGGAGACAGGGAGACGTGAGTCGAACAGTGACAGGCCAATGAGATCTTCGCTCAAGTACCAGAAATTTGCGGCTCAGATGTGAAGGGGGCCTTCCGATACTTTCGTCGTGACTGAGGTGCCCTTTAAACGAATCCAAATCGTTGCGGGAGCGTAGATGGAACCGTCGATTCAACCATCGCAGGACGTAATTGGGTTTGCGAACAAATGAAACCCGCGGGAGGCTACATTTCTCGGGTGTGACGACTCCATTACTTCCCGAAACAAGATCATCTTCAGACGTAAATGATACCCCATCCAAACCGCTCGATGAAGCCTCCGGGCTAGGGGATCGAGGTCCCCGGAGAGCCCCCCGAAAAAAAGGATGCTACTCCGAGTTCCTTATAGTCGCCCCCGGGGTGTTTTGTCTAAACAACGTTTAAAACCTTGAATGAATGCCCCTCTTGGAGACCAGATCTCCGGCGATCTTCGTTTGGGAGGGTTTATTGCCGACTGGTTATGTAAACCATTTCTGGGAAGGGGACCAATCATTTTCGGGGCGGGTGAACACGTGAATTGCTATGTTCGGGTGGGTTTATCGGACAAGTGTTTTAAACGTTTGGCTGTAAAACCCGCAAAAATTATTGAATTTTTTACCGCCTACCTCCCTTGTTTTTCGGGTTTACGACGACGAATAAAGGGGGAAAGGGGGGGGAGGAGGGGGAAAAGGGGGGGGAAAGGGGGGGGGAAAGGGGGGGGAAAAATTAAAAAAATTTTTTTTTTGGGGGGGTTTTTTTTTAAATTTTTTTGGTGTTTTTACCCTTTTTTTTTTTTTTTTTTTTTTTAAAATTTTTTTTCCCCTTTTTGGGTTTTTCTTTTCTTCCCCTTTTTTTTTTTTTTTGGGTTTTTTTTGGGGGGGCCCCCCCCTTTTTTACCTTTTTTTCCCCCCCCCCCCCCCCAAAAAAATTTTTTGGGTTTTTTCCTTTTTCCTTTTCCCTTTTTTCCCCCCCCCTTTTTTCCTCAAAAAACTGCTTTTAAAAATTTTTTTTTCCCCCCCAGAGAATAGAGTAAATTAAAAGGTATGGATTGCTTTCTTCTCTTTTTTTATTTTTCTCCACCCCCACCTTTTGGAATTTTAGAAAATTTCCTTTAAAATTAAAAAGAAAAATCCGAAGAAAAATGGAAATAAAATGTCCCAAATTTTAAAATTCTGTATTCCTTTTAAATTTTCTTCCCCAAATTTCAAATCTTTTTCTCCTTTCCCTTTTTAGAAATTTTTTAAATTCTTTCAATTTGCAATTAAATTCCCTCTTTGATTGAAAAATATGAAAAAAATAAAAATTTTTCTAAAAAAATTTAAACCCTTTTTATATTCTTTTAAAAAAAATTTTTTGATACCTTCCTCGAGAAAATTTCAATTTTCCCCTTTTTTTTTAAAGAAAGGTGAAAATTCTTTAATGCAAAATTATGACCAATTTCAATATTCCAACTTTGAAAAGTTTTTGAAAAAGAATGGAAATAAATTTAAAGGGGTTACCTCTCAAAACACTAAATTTTAACTCCAACTCACAGGGATTCCGCCCCCCCAGTTTTCCACTGAATTACAGTCTCCCATTCTGTCAAAACTTTTAAAATGCCGGGAATAAAATTGCTACAATAACATTTTTTTGTGCCCTACAAAACTTTTTGACACAATTTCTCCCCAAAATCTTATTACAAAAAATTATCTTCTATGGAATACTGTATCTACAACTGGTTAAAAATATTTAAGTCATAAAAGCAATACATCATATAATAATAAATCATCTCCTTATAATGACATACATGTGGAGTACCCCGGGGTTAAATTTTTTGGTCCTGTGCTTTTCTTAATATACATAAATGACTCATTCGTAGCGTAAAAAACTTAATTCATACTTTTCGCTGATGATACCACAATCTTATTAAAGGCCAAAATCTTGAAAATATTACTTCATTAAATGAAGAATTAAATAAAGTTTCAAATTGGATTAAGACAAAAAATTTAAACTTTAAATATTAATAAACTTGCTTTATGGTCTCCATCCCCTTAGACTCAGCCAGTACACACCAAAAAAAAAAATAACTATCATTACATGATTTTTTCGAATTAAAAATTTCTGGGGATTAATAGATAGAAAGTTGAATGGAAAAAAACATATTGATATGGTGAAAACTGGGTATCGTTATCACGGCATACTTTACGACTGGCACTATTTGAATGTAAAATGTTTACACAATTTATTTACCCTAATATACCACATCTTTTTTTGTTCACTTTGGGGGGGTGCCTATAAAACCTTCATTGACGCCCCTTTATTAGTCAAAAAGTTGTTATGTTATGTCTTTAAAAATCGTTATAAACCCTACCATCAGTATTTTCCGGACTTCAAGTTTTTAAAACTTCCGATACTACTCCTTCAAACCAATCTTTTTTACTAAACCATACACTCTTTACCCTTTTAACCTTGGGTTTAGAGCAAACCCTACAATGTAACCCCAAGACCACATGATTTACTATACCTTTTGCAGGGCTCACAAAAGCACAACAGAGTACTTGTCAAGAGGGCTAAAGCTGGAACAACTTACAGAAATTTTATTAAATGATGAAAACTTTTAAAAACTTTCAAAAGTAAATTGATAAAAACTGCTTTGACAAATACAATGAAAAATTTAAACTCTTTACAACCTAAATTCATATGTGTTGTTGTTTTTTGGTTTTTAAATTTTTTTTTTAAAAGCATTTAAAATGATTATTTACTATTGTTAACTTCCCTATTTCATCCATAAAATGTTATTTTTCAAAATGGCCTGACCACCTTGCTATGTTTTATTATTATGCTTTCAGGGCCTATAAAACTTCGGCTTTTGGACCTGGGTTTATCACTATTTAATATTTCATATGTACAAAACTACATGGCAAAAAAAATATATCAAAATCAAAATCTCTCTCCCTTTTCTCTCTCTCTCCCTCTCTCTCTCTCTCTCTTTCTCTCTCTCTCTCTTCTCTCTTCTCTCTCTCTCTCTTCTCCTCTCTCCCCCCCTTCTCTTTTCTCCCCTCTTTCTCCTCCTTTTTTTCTCCTTCCTTTTCTCCCCTTCCTTTCCTCCTTTTTTTTTCCAAATTTAATCCCCAACTTTTACGTCCTTTGTTTCTCGGGGCATTTGGGGAAAACGGTGCCGGGTGGACCCTTTAAAAGGGGAAAAAGGCATAAAATTTAGTTTTTCGGAAAAAGTTTCCGGTGGTATAATGTCCTTTTTTTCCTGCAAAACCCTTTAAGAAACCGTTGGCTGTTTTCGGGGTTTAAAAAAAAAGGGGTTTAAAAGCCTCGCCAATAACAACTGGTTCGTATTTTCCCCCCCGCATTTTTAATGATNTGCCATTCGTGAGTCACTCTGGATCTTCTGCGACTTCGAGGAATTCCTGCAAGGACATTGGTTTGATAATGTCTGTATTCTGGGATGAGAGTGCTGTGAGTGTGGGGCAGGTGTATCCGGCTTTTTCCTGTGAATACAGGAGTGAAGCAAGAGTGCGTCCTTGCCCCATCACTTTTCAACGCTTGTATGGACTGGGTATTGGACAAGGTTGTAGATCAAAGTGATTGTGGAGCATCCGTTGGCCACCCCAAGATCACTGATCTTTTTTTTTGCCGATGATGCAGTAATCTTTGCTGAGTCACTGGAGGTCCTGGTGATGGCTCTCGAGGCGCTGCACGAGGAGGCAAAGCCTTTGGGACTTGAGGTCTCCTGGCTCAAGACCAAGGTCCAGGTGTTTGGAGACTTACTAGATGAAGCAGTACAGTCCTGTTCATGCGTGTGGCGAGGACATTGAGATCTTGGAAAGTCTTACATACCTTGGTAGCGCAGTCCATAATGACGGCGGGTCACGTCAAGAAGTCTTACGGCGGATTGGCATAGCCCACGGTGTTAGGGACTCGCTCAGCGGGAGTAATTTGGCGTTGTCGGTACCTGTGCAGGAGGACAAAGATCCGGATCTTCAATTCGCTTGTGATCCCTGTCTTACTCTATGGTTGTGAGACATGGACACTAAATAGTGACTTGAAGAGACGAATCAATGCCTTTGGTAATAAGTTTCTTCGCAGAATCATGGGGTATCGCTGGGATGATTACGTGTCAAATCAGCGATTGCACCGTGAGACTGAATCGAGGCCTATTACCTGCATAGTCCGTCAGCGCCAACTTCGGCTATATGGGCATGTGGCACGCTACCCTGAAACCGATCCTTCCCATCGGGTTGTATCTGTAAGAGACAATCCGGCGTGGAGGAGGCCAAGGGGGCGCCCACAAGGCTCGTGGCTGGGGCAAGTTGATGCTTCTTGTCGAGAGCTGCTTGGTATGGGAAAGGAGCCTGCATGGGAACTCGCGCATGGTGACCCTCGGGAGTGGCGTCGTAGGGTGGGCGAGGCGACGCGCCCCCCGGCGTATGCCCCAATGATTGATTGATTGAATAAATATCTATCTATCTGTGTGTGGTGTGTTGTGTGTGTGTGTGTGTGGTGTGTGTGTGTGTGTGTGTGTGTGTGTGTGTGTGTGTGTGTGTGTGTGTGTATGTGTGTGTGTGTGTGTGTGTGTGTAAAAAAAATCGAGCGGTCAAATTGTGACATATTTCTTTTTTCCTTCAAGAGAGCATCGGCGTGGAAGATGAAATAATGAAGCAGAAAATTACACGAAGAAGGAAAAGAAGAATAAGAAAATGATATTATGATAAGGAAGAAGAAAAGAATGAAAACTGACAGACAGCAAAATATATCTAAAGAGAAACCAAAGCAATGAAATAACACAAAGGAGGATTAGGAGAGGGAGAAAGAGAAATAATAAAGAAAAATTGGTAATAAAACAATCATAAAAAAAAGCCAACAAACACAACCGAATACAAAACGAGAAAACAAGACATACAATAAAATAGATGGAAAGAAATGTAAAAGCAGAAAAACGAAAAAAACAACAACAGACATACAGTAAAAATAAATGGAAAGAAATATGAAAGCAAGGAAACAAGAGAAAAAGGAAAAAAAAGGAAAAATATATGACGAAAAAACCACAAATGTCACTTTCCCTTACACACACAAAAAAATATATATATATTGCAAGGGAGGTGTGTGGGGGGAGGGAGGCGGAGATCAGGTCGAAGAAAACAAAACAAAAAAAAACCTCAGTCCAGTTTAGAACCAGAATAACAAAGACGACACACACACACACACACACACACACACACACACACACCACACACACGCACACACGCACGCACACACACGCACACACACACACACACACACACACACACACACACACACACAAGGGAGACAAAATCAAAGGGCAATAAGTTCTGTCCCACTTCACTTTCTGTCAACCCTTCACGGAAGAGAAAAAGTTGAGGAATACAAAGGAAGAAACAGACAGCAACAGCCCTATATACAAGGGCAAACGGGGCTGCCTGTGTGACTACTTTCTACTACAATCGTTTCTACAAATAAAGTGAGTCTACGTTATCAAAACTATTACTTTCTATTGGATGAAGACTGGCTTTTCTTTTTCCATGTATGGTAAGACTCCACCTTTTCTGTTCAGTCTTTCATAATTCAACATTAAATAAATGGGAAGATTGACGATATGCAGCCATAAAGTCTATCTACAGAGGAGGAGGAGGAATACAAAGGAATCACAAGAGAATGCAGATATTAACCAAGGCCAAGAAAGGGCCCTCTCTTGGCCTTGATATTAACAGAGCTTTGGGTCTCGACGAGGGTGTTTGCGTGAATCTCAGGAGCCACTGTGCACTACTACCCGAGCTGCGGTAAGGAGGCGAAGGTCAAGGGGAAGGTAGTCATGGAAATGCTACGGGAAAAGGGGAGAAATGGAAATGCTACCGGAAAAGGGGAGACATGGAAATGCTACTGGAAAAGGAAAAAATGGAAATGCTACGGGAAAAGGGAAAACATGGAAATGCTACTGGAAAAGGGAATAGGAAAGGAGAAAAGTAGTCTGTGGTAGGTAGTTACTACATTTGTTTGATTATTAGTTTGTTTGCTTGATTATCTATTTGTTTTTTGTTTGTTGTTTATATATTTGTTTGTTAGTACCATAACCATAGCAATCCCTCGTAAATTCATGCAAGGTTGAGTTAAAAAAAAAGTTATTCAAGACTTCATCTGTCGGTTATTTAATTAAAGGGTGGTAAGTAGGGTGCCAATAGCGCATAGGGGTAATTTTTCAAAGTCAATATTTTTTCACGTACTTTTGTGGTATTCTGCCTTGTACTTAGAAACTGTCGTGTGCAAAGTTTCAGGCTAATCGGTTGATATTTAGAGGTGGCGGATCGATCTTGAACATTTCCTCTTTTCGCCCTCAGGTCATGACCACGAGAAAGCAAACTGAAGTTTGGCTTCTTGGCCATAGTGTTCCTACTATCACAGGAGCAAAACTTCCCAGCCGTGGAGACGTTTTACGACGATTTTTCTACGCACACAAGGAAGAGAAGAAGACGGTGCAGCAGAGTGCAGCTGAGGCTGCAAAGGAGGTCCTCGACTTCTGGACACGAGCTAGGATCCCCACCATCGCAGAAACTAGCGTGAGGAGGAAGATTACTGGACTTTTCGACGAGTGGAAGATCCTGAGCAAAAGCAAGAATAACTCTGGAGTCACGCCTGCCGAAAAACAGAAGACCTTCCAAGAAAGTCTCCCAGACCTTTTGGACATCGCCCACTCCGACGCCCTCACTCTGATGACCATTCCTGAAGACAAGGAATTCCTTCTTGCCCAGCGGGAGAAGGGGAGGCGGGGTTCGATGGCTGGTCTGGACAAGAAGCTGAAAGAATCGGTATGCCGACGTGAAAGCTCTCTCTCACGTAGCCGTCAACAGACGCCAAAAGGAGAAGAGATGGTGGAGCTGGAGTCGTCATCGTCTGAGTCATCAAGTCCAGCCAACGCTGCCAACACATCGACTTCTTCTTCCGACGCCGGGGTCGCTTCTCCACCAAAGCGATTGAGGACACGGGGCACGAAGTCCGTCCTATCCCCTGATCTCGTCGGAGCCCTTGACAGAACTGGGGTCAGTAGCCGCCAAGCCCTTCGAATTGTGGCGGCTACGGCAAGTAGCTTGGGCCACGATCCACAAGAGCTTGTGCTGAATCCCGAGTCCATTCGACAGGCAAGAGCGAAGTACAGGTCCACTTTGGCGAAGGACATCAAAGAGATTTTCAGTCCTCTTACCCCTCTTACCGTTCATTGGGACGGGAAGATCCTTCCTCAGGACGATGGCACTCGCGCTGAAAGACTCGCCATCCTCGTCACAGGAGAAAGAGTGGAGAAGCTCCTAGGAGTCCCGAAACTGCACTCCGGAACTGGTGATGCCGCCGCTACAGCTGTGTTCGAGGCTCTAGAAGACTGGGGCGTCCAGGAACGAGTCGTGGCGATGTGCTTCGACACAACCAGTGCCAACACTGGAGCCATCAATGGTGCATGCACCATCTTGCAACAGAAGATCGGCCGACCCCTCGTTTCACTTGCTTGCCGTCATCACGTCCACGAACTTGTCCTTGAGAAGGCCTTTTCTACGTGTTTGGGGTCATCTTCTGGTCCTGAGATCACCATCTTCTCTCGCTTCAAGGACTACTGGTTAGGGTGCCAATAAAAATCAAAAGTTTGAATTTTTCTTCCTACTTTGGTGTTATAGTGCATCTATGCAAGAAACCATCGTATGCAAAGTTTGACCTCAATCGGTTGATATTTAGGGGTGGCGGATTACAACTTTGTTATTTACCCTTATGCACTGGCCTATTAAGGAGGGGATGTCATCTCTTGAAAGCGGACAAGCCGGACATCCCTTCCCCAGCAGGGCTGCTGGTCCCCCTCGTGGTGAGTATTAGCCCCTCGGTGGGGGGGGGGGTATCATGGGGAGCCACCCCACTCATTGTGGCCGGCTTGGCCGGGGAAGGGAAGCCTTCGAGGTCCCGGGCTGTTGATGGCGATGGGCCTCCACAACTTGGAGGAGGAACTGGCGCTGTTCCTCGTCTTTGGTCAGCCGGAGGTTGAAGGACTGGATGAGCGCCACTCCTCGCTCGGCTGTGTCGTTGCCGACGCGAAGTCCCTCGATTCGGCGGCAGGCCTCGACGTACGATTCCTCTTCCTGCCACTTCCGAGGGTTGGCGGACAGGAAGTCGGTCTTGATATCAAGAGCTTCGAAGAGGCGGAGGGAATTTTTCGTGGCGAAGGAGGGCAGTGCTGCCGCAGGAACTTGTGATGATGGGAGGTTTATTCGCTTGGCGGGTTCCTCGGCTCCTTCATCGTAGAGAATGGCCTGTACATTGTGTACAATTGCTTGTTTGTCGGAGACAGGGAGACGTGAGTCGAACAGTGACAGGCCAATGAGATCTTCGCTCAAGTACCAGAAATTGCGGCTCAGAGTGGTGAAGCAGGCCTTCCGAATACTTTCGTCGTGGTACTGAAGGATGTCCTTAGCGAATCCAAGATCGTTGGCGGGAGCGTAGGATGGAACCGTCGATTCGAACCATCGCAGGACGTAGATCCGGTTGCGAACGATGAGAACGCGTGGAGGGCTGACATTTCTCGAGGTGTGACGACTCCAGTTAGCTGCTCCCGAAACAAGATCATCTTCAGAGCGTAAATGATACGCGCCATCCAACGCGCTCGATGAAGCGCTCCGGGGCTATGGATCGAGGTCTTCGGAAGAGCGCCGCCGAGGAAAAGGATGCTCAGCTCAGCGAGTTCCTTATAGTCGTCA
The DNA here is from genome assembly GCA_016584305.1 of Chionoecetes opilio. NCBI lineage: Eukaryota > Metazoa > Arthropoda > Malacostraca > Decapoda > Majidae > Chionoecetes > Chionoecetes opilio. Next base: position 1,436 of record JACEEZ010018704.1, on the reverse strand, counting down.
CGGGGCTGCTTTGTCTGAAGCAGACGTTTCAAACCTTGAATGAGATCGTCCCTCTTGGAGACCAGAGTCTCCGGCAGATCTTCGTTGGTGGGAGGGTTTATTGCCGACTGGTTGATGTAAGACCAGTACTGGTAAGGGCACCAAGTCAGTAGTTCAGGCGGCGGGTGAACACGTGAATTGACTAGTGTTCGGATGGCTTTATCGGACAAGTGTTTAAACGTTGTGGCTGTAAATCCTGCAAACTTATTGACAGTTTTGACCGCCTACCTCCATTGTTGGTTCGGCTTTACGACGACGAATAGGAGGAGGAGGAGGAGGAGGAGGAGGAGGAGGAGGAGGAGAGGAGGAGGAGAGGAGGAGGAGGAGGAGGAGGGAGAGGAGGAGGAGGAGGAGGAGGAGGCAGGAGGAGGAGGGGGAAGAGGAGGAGGAGGAGGAGGAGGGGGAAGAGGAGGAGGAGGAAGGGGAAGAGGAGGAGGAAGGAGGAGGAGGAGGAGGAGGGAGGAGGAGGAGGAGGAGAGGAGGAGGAGGAGGAGGAGGAGGAGGAGGAGGAGGAGGAGAAGGACGCGGACAAAAGAGAGGTAAGGGAGGTGACAGGTACAAACAAAATGAGAGAGAGAGAGAGGAGAGAGAGAGTGAGAGAGAGAGAGAGAGAGAGATGGAGAGAGAGAGAGAGAGAGAGAGAGATGAGAGGAGAGAGAGAGAGAGAGAGAGAGAAGGAGGAGATGAGAGGAGAGAGAGAGAGAGAGAGAGAGAGAGAGGAGAGAGAGGAGAGAGAGTGAGAGGAGAGAGAGAGAGGATGAAGGGATTGTCGTCTTCACTTTTCTATATTTTTCACAGAACACGCAACAGGGGATGTACGGCAACATAACATTAAAGAAAATTAAAAGAGGAAAGAAATCAAGAGAGAACGAGGATGGAAAATAGAGAATTGTCCAACGCGTGTAAAAAACGAGTGGACTGTAGTTCTCTCTACTTCTCTCCTCTCTCTCTCTCCTCTCTCTCTCTCTCTCCCCTTTCTATGAATTCTTATGAATAATACTTTATATTGCAAATATGAAAGTTATCCCTGGCATGATGAAAAAATATGAAAATAATAAAGATGCGTCTGAAATAATTTCACCATTTCTAGTATTTCATTATAAATAAATCATTCAAGAGGGTACTTTCCGACGACATGAATTGCTGAATTGTCCCTTTTTTCAAGAAAGGTGACAATCTTTAATGCAAAATTATAGACAATTCAATTGACAAGCTTTAGTAAAGTTTTGAAAAAGTATGGTAATTAATTAATGGTACCTCTCAAACACTCAATTTTAACATCCAACTCAACAATGGATTCCGTACCCCAGTTTTTCCATGAATTAATTTCCAGACTGTAGAACATTTAAAATGACTGGACTAATTACATTAATGGACCTCCAAACATCAATTAAAAA
>JACEEZ010018703.1:248095-274521 GCA_016584305.1 Chionoecetes opilio | reverse complement strand
GAAATAAAACCATGCATAAATTATCGTTAACTAATTTCATGGTTCTAACTCTTTATCAGAAACGAAATATTCAAAGGAGCTAATGACATCCGCTTCTATTGCTATGTTTCATGTAAAATGTTTGCTCGCAAAATATTAAATGGTGAAGAGTTTAAGGGAATATTGAGTTCATGCATATTTCTTCACTCTCTCATAATGGCATTAATTTAGTATATTTTACTGTTTTTTATTTGATAATATTATACAACACACATTTACGAAGATAACAGTATATCATTTATACTGATAAACCATAGGAAGGGAAATGGGAGTGATGTTCGAACACTTTTTTACCTTGCTGATCGGCCTCCCTGGTCGGTGGGTTGGCGTGGGGCATGAGTAGCAGGTCCAGTATGCAGTAGTCTTTGGTAATACCAAAGACTACTCTATACTGGACTTGGTACTCGTGCCCCGCGCCAACCGCCCATAACCAGTGGAGGCCAGTTTGCGATTCCTGATATTTTCGAACATTCTCACATTTCCCTACCTATGGTTTTTATCAGTATAAATGATATTTCATATAAATCATATAAATGATTATAAATGATAATTGAGTACATTCTCGTAGTTGTCTATTCTTAATCTCCAGAGAAAACATACTTAAGCTCTATCTAAGATTTGAATATGATGAAAAGTACCCATACACTAGAAATGCAAAACAATTGTTCCATGATGAAGACCTGTGTTGCTTCACCTAGGGCGTGCTGGACTGTGTTTTGACAGCTGGCACGCTCTCTTTTAAATCACCTGTGGATTATGTCGGGGGCATTGGGGGCAGACCCCGTCCTCAAAAAGTCATCGGCTTGCGGTTGAATTGCAGACGAGACGCACGCGGGACGCGGACGTGTAAGGACGTCATCGAGCGGGATTGGTCGTGCCATCAATTTGCCGTCGGCATCCCGACCACGTTATACGAAAGTCAGCTCATGAACGCTGTTGGCGGCGGGGTGACGGGGTGAGGACGTCCAAAGGACGCCAGTCGTGTGTGGTCGGGAGGTTTAGCTTCCGACGACTCCCGTCCTCTAAATTTTCAAAGACGGGACAGGTCGGAGCACGAGGTGTCGGCTATGTGTGAACCTACCTTTAACTATCTTCGCCAGAGTGGGGATCCACAGGGAGATCCTTTCTGACTGTGTGACCCAGTTTACTTCCCTGCTGATGGCTGAGCTACACAAGCTACTGGGAGTAAAAACTAATTTTATCCACTCCTTTTCATCCCAGCGGAAATGGGCAAGTTGAGCGGCTGCACGGTACCCTGAAGTCAGCCCTTTGGAAGATGTGTGCTCTGACAAGCCCAAGGAGTGGCATATATATTTAATTCCTTAATTCCCACTATGTTTGCCCTCAGGAGATCCCTAACGACCGGACCGGATTATCTCCTTTGAATTAATCTACGGCAGGTCAGTGCGAGGTACATTCTCGGTGCTCTGAGACCTATGGAAAAATCAAAGGATCCTGGAAGATGAAAGATCGTTCCTTCCGTTACGACCTCGAGTTACGATAGAAACTGACCGAATGCGCCAAGCTTTCGGCCAAACACGCAAATGTGAGCATCGTAAAGTATAAGACATACTTTGATCTAAGATCCCAAGACCGTCAGTTCCAGCCAGGGGATGAAGTATTGATAATATTGCCTAGTGACTCCAGTAAGCTGTTAGTTGTTTGGAGTGGTCTTCAAAGTGTTAGAGAAGCGGGGTAGGTTAACTACTTGATCGACATGCCGAGAGGACCAGAGCTTTACCCTGTAAATATCCTCAAGAAATACCACCTGCGGGCCCAAGTTAACTAGTTGCAAGTCCTGGACGAGAGTTCACCTTTATTGGAGCCTATGGAAAAAGGTAAGTAATCCTGCTTAAGTGAGGGTATTGATATTCGTTTTCAGCTTACTTAATATATGATTGCCCAACGAATTATGAGAAACCTGCCATTAATCCTGCTCTCTCCTGGAATCAGTCTTTTCAGATTAAGGACATGTTCCTTACGTACCAATCTACTTTTTCCGACCAACCTGGCTGCACCAATACCATTGAGCACGACATCACCCTCACCACAACAGAGAGAATACAAGCTAAAATCTACCCATTGCCCATCCATCTCCAGCACTACCACCAGGAAGAGGTCGAACAGCTGTTGAGTCAAGGGATCATCCAACCTTCAACCTCTCCACACTGCCTTATGGTAGTTATAGTCAGGAAATCCGACGATACTTATCGGATGGCATTTGATTATAGTAGGCTGTAGGCTTTTGTATTCAGTTACAGTTTTTCATGCTGAACCATCTTGTAGTATTGAGACTGAACATCATAAGTTCTCTTATGCAGTATTCTTTTCAGAACTAAATTTGCTAAAGCCTACTATCAGGTTTCAATGTTGGCCAAAGTTCGACACTTAACTGTTTTTCCTACGCACAAGGGCTTCATGGAATTTAATCAGTTGCCATTTGGTCTAGTCACGGCATGTTCTATTTATGTTTATTTAATGATAATTGTGCTGGTTGGCTTGGCAATTGTATCGTTTTCTTTTGACATATATTTGTGTACTATTATGATTGGTCCAGTCACATTTCTGCCCTCAAATATGTTTTAGATGGACTACAACAGATAGGTCTGGACGTATAACCTACAAAGTGCGGGTTTGGAGTGGAGTCCATCAACTATCTAGGATTTGTCTTGTCACCGGACCACCTACAACCACTGCAAGTTGGCTGCCATCGCCTCCATGACTCCTCCTACCACCAATAAGTTACTCCTGATTCCTAGGTTTGATATCTATCTACATGGTTTTCATTCGTCTGGCCTCAGAGCTTACCGGCCCTCTCTCCGACTTGTTGGATAAGCTGGTACCGGACCTCCTCAAGTGGACGGAAGATCTGCACTCACGTTTCGACCTGTTGAAGTAAGTTTTGGCCTCGGGACACATTCTTCGTCTTCCGGATCCCAGCCAGACCTTCGTCCTGCGCACCGATGCTTCAAACTAAGGATTGGGTGCTGTACTCTTCCAATACCATGATGATCGTCCACATATCATATATTCTATCAGCCGGAATCTACTAGATCGGGAGGGACGTCACTCTATGATCGAGAGGGAATGCCAAAGCCATCGTCTTCGGCACCCATAGATATGAGTTATATCTTAAAGGTAAGCAATTTATCTTTAAATTGACCATAAGCCTCTAATATACCTTGAAAAATTAAAAGGTAGAAATGGCAGAGTGTTGACAGAGTGTACATTTAGAGTTGTTCATGTTGCCGGGTCAAACAAATTGGAACCAACCTGCTCAACCCGGCAATAGTTCTTCTTTGTTTTGATTCCTGTACTCCAGCCTATTGATTTTTTCCCCCTGGTCAGTTGCAGTTCCTCTTCGTCGTCGGCTGTGCAGCAGATGCTTTGGGGGTGCATGTGTGATGAACTACACATGCCTGATTCCATCCTACCTGAGGAGGTGATTACCAATCTCACCAGCCGGCGATGGTTAACCTCTAAAGGGATTGTTGGCTGGCCACGTCTATACCCCCCACCCAACCCCGTATCCAGGGGTAGGGGTGTAGTCTACCAAGGAAATTCCAGTACTGCGCTTTGCTGTGACAGGCAGACAGCTAAAACTCTCTACTTGACAACACGTCTACCACTGATGCTGTTCTTATCACTCCTGAAGGCACTTCTGAAGAATTGGGCTCCTTTTTAGTTTGCCCTACAGCTGTCCCGACACCATTCAAAACTCCCAGCTGCCTGAGGGGTTAACTACGCTGCTGAGGATTGCTGCCACACTTCTCCACCTCCTCCAGGCTCATGTACAGGGAGTTATTGGAAGCCATACGCTTGCTCTGTTATCACAAGTGCTTACTTCCCCGAGCAGTTAGTTCTTTGGTTCAAGTTATGTGGCTTCTATCCAGTTATTGACACTTTGTGTTGTATAGATATATTATGGGTATCATACTACTTAAATTTTCTTCCACACAATTCTGAAGATTTATAATATAAATTGATAGCCACCCTCGGCCCTGACGCCCATTGTGTGTCTCCTTAGTACATAAAGGGTACTCCTGAAATAAATAGCGCCCCCGTGGTGCAGTGGCTACCACGCCTAGCTACGAATCTGCGGGCCCTAGTTCAAAACCAGGTCAGGACAGTCGGCGGTAGCCCACCTAGCTGTTCATCCTACGTTTTGGGGTTGGCCGATATATGGGTAGACCTAGGGAACCTAGGGAAGGTAACTGTCGATATCCGGGTGCATATTTGCCAAGTCTGGAAAGGATCGCCTTCTCCGGGTGAAAACGCCTGGCTGTAGCTCCGAAACTAACCATAGGATTTGCTCGAAAATACCCTTATTGTGATTCCCACACAAAATTACCATTTCGTCGGTAAGGATACCTAACCTAAACTAACCGTAACCTAACGTGTTCAAAAAGGAGTAGGAGATTTTATCCAGATTGGCGTATATGCAACCAGAATGTCACACTTGACCAATATCTGGGGTACCGGGTTGTCACCCTTGCAAGCTCAAGGGCTAATGCGACGTTGATGATCACTGATGCCACGCGCAGCATAGCGTAGGCTATGCCCCCATCTTTACCTTTTTGTAAATATATATCTCGCCTGCAATCCTACAGCTAATATTTTACTGGCATGTTCAACCTTCAGTGGTTTTGATTGAACAAAATAGAGGGCAGCTATGTAGCGCTTAAGTATGGGGACAGTGTTTATGAAGTAATACGGGAGCTAACAGAGATTTGTATTACATCTCGAGTACAAAAGGTTTGATAACTGAAGTCATCAGCTGGTGGGGTGGGAACCTCCGAATGGTCATTCTTAAGTTTGCAATGGTGCTTTAAGTGGGGCGACGCTTGAAGCCCCCAAAAATCAGTTAAATTACATTTTGGAGTATCAATGAACTGTCATAAAAGTTCGTTTTGCCTGTCGATAACAAGATTGCATTAGAAGGGCCATTGTACTTAGAGNTTTTTAATTATGGAATCCCCAAAATCCTTTTTTTTTTTTTTTTTTGTTTTTTTTTTTTTTTTTTTTCCCATCACAAGGACTGGCCAGGCACAACAAAAATGGGTAACAAAAGGCCGCTTAGTGCCAGTCCCTATAAAGAAGACAGTCAGAGAATAAAATAAAAAAGTGGGTGAGCCAATTTAGTTCGGGAGGTGTCTGTTACTCTTCTTTTGAAAAGATGTAAGTCATAGAAAGTGGAAAACAGAAACAGGAAGAGAGTTCCAGAGTTTATCAGTGGGGGGAAAAAAAAAAAAAAAAAAAGCTTGGGTCGATTAGTGCCGTGTTTTGAGGCTGCCGTTGTTTAAATGCCGGTTAAACGAGGTTCTCCTGTACTTACACTGGTCGACAAAAAAAATTGAAGATATGGTTCTGGACTAAATGAAGCTGATTATAGGTAAATCGACCCTGCTGAACTCTAATCTGATGTTCAATTAACTCTATCACGTCCAGTTTTTGAGAACCAGACGCAATTCATGAAAAAATATGGGTAAAATCAGCAGAAATAGGTTTCACCAATGTTTTCATTTTTAAACTCTTAATCTTTTCTTTTCTCAAGCCTATTTAGGGCAGTGCAGTGTTTTTGAGTCAGTGTGGTTTGTGCAGTGAGCAGGGGAGGGTGTGCGCGCTGCATATTGGCGAGGGGTTAGCAGGCTGTGTAGTACATTTTTACCTACTGATCGTACAGCTATTGACATATGTTTATAGGTGATCAAGATAAGAAGTGGGCCCCTCACGTAGCATGCAACCCTGTGTGAACACTTGAATGAATGGATGCGTGGCAAACGGCACCAGGCATGGCATTCGGCATCCCATGGTTTGGCGTGAAACAAAAGGATCACAGTACTGACTGCTACTTCTGCTCACTAACATCAAAGGATATTCAGTAAAAACGCGAGCTAAAATCAGGTATCCTGACGTACCTTCTGCCATCAGGCCTGTGCCACATGGTCCTGATCTCCCAGTTCCAAATGTTCCAATGCAAGTGCTATAAGTGAATCAGATTCGAACGAGGAGGATAATCCCATGGATACAGACTTTCAAGAAATGGCAGACAACAGAGAGCCCAAATTCATCAGTCAGGAAATGCTACATGACCTTGCTAGGGACCTAGATCTACCCAAGGAGAAAATGAAGTCCTTGGATCTCGTCTCAAGGAATGGAATTGCTATAAGAAGGAGTTCTCATCACCACGTTTCGTCGTAGACATAAAGAACTTTCAAGCTTCTTCAAGATGGAACACAAGCTCTGTTACTGCTTTGATGTTGACACACTCATGGAACACACTTTGTGAGTCTCACACTTATGATAAGAGTGAGTGGCGGCTGTTCATAGATTCAGGAAAAAACACGCTAAAGGCCGTTCTTCTGCTTAAAGGAAATAAGCTTCCGAGTGTTCCAATTGCGCAATGGCCATGAAATGAGTGAAACTTATGAAAACTATGAAGACTTTGTTATCTGCTGTTAAATATGAAGAACATCAGTGGAATCTGTGTGGGGACCTGAAGGTAATCTCCTTGCTTCTAGGACTCCAGTTAGGTTACACTAAGCACATGTGTTTTCTTGTTTGTGGGGACTCTAGAGCAGGACAGCAAACATTACAACAAAAGGAATGGCCAGCACGGACCGAAAGACTCACCTGGCAGGTTCAACTGTATTACAAGCTCTTGTTGACAGTGAAAAGGTTTGTACTACCTCCATTGCATATGAAACTTGGGTTAATGAAAAAATTTTGTGAAGGCATGGATCAAAAATGGTGCTGGCTTCAGTATTTGTTAGCAAAGTTTGAAACGCACTGTATTGAAGCCAAAGTAAAGGCAGGTGTTTTCAATGGCCCTCAAATTCGTCAAACTACTCAATGATGATGACTTGTTAAAGAGCTAACTGCCCTGGAAAAAGCTGATTGAAGAGCTTTTTGTGCTGTTATAAAGAACCACTAGGTAAGTTCGAGCATCGAATTATGAGGAACTTGTAAATGACATGTTGAAGAGTTACCATGCGCTTGGGGCTCGGATGTCACTCAAAATCCACTTTTTCATTCACATCTTGATTTCTTCCCAACGAATCTTGGCGCGGTCAGTGATGAGCAAGGGGAACGTTCCACCAGGACATTGCCACCATGGAAACCCGATACCAAGGACGATTCAGTCCCAACATGATAGGGGACTATTGCTGGACGCTACAACGTGAAAGTAGCTGCTCCTACAAACGAAAGAGCAAACTACAGAAACAACTTCTGATGTACTATGGAGCAGGGTGAGTACTTTTGTGTGTTAGGTATAGTTTTGATCATATGTATATTTAATACCAATTTGAGATCTTGACTGTTTCTCTGAAGAACAGTCTAGATCTGACTGTTCTTCGAACTAGCGCATCTTTCTCTCAAAAAAAATCTCAAAGTTGTGTTCCAAAATACAGATTATATATATATATATATATATATACTATATATATATATATATATATATATATATATATATATATATATATATATATATATATATAAAAATATACTATATATATATATATATATATATATATATATAAAGTCAAAATTTACTGTGATTTGGCATATTTTCGGATATTTCCAAGATGTGGCACATTTTCGGATATATTTGGAACATAATTTAAGTATATTTTTGCCAGATATGTACAGTCTAAGACAAAAGTCATGTCCCGATTTTGTCCGAATATGAAATGTAACTCGTGAAACATTATGAAAACCCTAACGCAGTTACATGCTCGTGGTTGGCAAGCCTGAATCCCTTAAGCTACTGTTCAGATAAGGGTTCAAAGCTTCATATCTGCCGCCGATGAGACAATGTCTAAAACAATCCAAGGGTTTTTCAAAGGTTCAATAGATTTACTGCTTTAAGGTTTCATATTATTCGATGTGGAATGCGAGGTATATTCGGCCCAGCAATGATCGCCAGGACATTTCATCTTTACACCTGAGCCATTGAAGGCCACATACATCACCACCGGCAGGAGTATGGAGAGAGCTAGTCACATGCAAGAATATAATTAAAAAAATATACATATAAAAAATATAAAAAATCAAGAAAAAATTGCTTCAAAATTCAATAGTATATTTGGATAATAATAAGACCAAATCCCATTTTAATCTATGCAAAAATTTAAAGAAAAATTGCGTCAAAATTCAGGAGTATATTTGGAAATAATATGAAAGAAGGAAGAACTCTGAAGCAGTGGCGTATATAGGTCCTTAAAAGAAAGGGGAATACGGGGGTGAATCCAGGATTGTTATAAGGGGGGGGGGGAGGGCTTGTGCGAAGCGAGCCTCAACAGCTGAGGAGTTACAATAATAGCAAAATTGCAATGTATTCGGAGGGCCTCAGTCGAACCCCTGAGACTGGCTCACCGAACCCAGGATCAACCACTGCTTTATAATTACCTCAGCACTTCTACTTTTAACACTCCTGGTAATGAATCCTAAAACAATTACTCGTGAGGATACGAACTAATAAGACGTATGAGTTGTGGTGAGATCGAAGCACTTATGGCAGTGCTACCAACCGTTCGTATGACATACGGCAGAGAGCACCGAAAGGTTAGCCCTTTACCAGATGTCTTAACCAAAATTCAGGACACGACTTTTGTCTTAGACTGTTTCATTAGGTCCTAATAAAGCCGCAGGCACCACCAGAATTTAATTATGAGTAATATATATTAACGTAGGGGGATTGTTTCGATTAATTATATAATTATATATACGTATATAATTATAATAGCTATTTAAAATTTAAAATGCCGATATTTCAAAAACTATACGTGCTAGAGAAAAAGCAATGCCATTTTTTTAATCAGCAGTGAAAATGCTTTCCAACCCACACACAATGAACTCAGAACCATTTTTGGTGTCGACCAGTGTTATCATTTACTTAAATTACCTTAAGGGGACACCATACAACTGAGGACCAGAATCACTCAATTTTGACATTTTTCATTTATGTGCTAAAATTGTTCTTTTGGCCTAGAACTACAACATTGATTTTTTTTTTTTTTTTTCCCCAATGCTCCCCCCCCCACCCCCCGCGTCCCATCTGGATTCCGCATCACCATCATAATTATTTGTAAAATTGTTCTTTGGGCCTAGAACTACAACGTAGTAGCTCTGAAACCCCAAATATGAGCCATATTACCCATTCCCTGGTCCCCCCCAATGATCCCCCCAATGATCCCCCCCCCCCCCCCCCCGCGTCCCATCCTGGCGACCGCATTACCATCATAATTATTTGTATAAATTGAAAGAATTTTTTTTTCCCATGAAATAGGAATGTATACAAACGTTTTCTATCACCTCAATACATTAGACAATGGATAAATAAGAAGGTAGACTAAATTTTAACTTGATATTCAATAAGATAAGGTATGTTCGTTGTTTTCTCACAACACGTTTTTTTTACTTAAACGGCCTACTCCTCCTGCCATTTTTGTAATACAGATCTCAAATTTTGCACACTTTATACTTGCATACATACAGCCAAATTCCCAACATCCGACCTCCAAACATCCGACTTGTCCAAACAACCGACTTTTTTCACCACCACATTGTGTCTTGTTTTGGCCATTTATTTTACTTCGTTTTTTTTTATAGTTTTTAGAAAACATTGATTTGTGGCTTTATTTATGCATGAATTTTACTTTCGCGTATACCACTGGATCGGCCTTCAAGAGCTGCATCTTTTATGTTCTATACCATTTTGTCCTTACGTTTATGGTTACTGTGATATCCGAACATCCGACTATTCCAATTATCCGACCTACCTTCGGTCCCCCAAGGTCGGATAATTAATACTTAGCTGTATGTGTAAAATGAGGCAGTGGATTTTTATTACAAGTACAGGCGGAATTTCTGGAATTTTTCTTATAGATTTTTCTTATTCTAGATCTATGATAATATAAGCGAAAGTGTGTCTGTGTGTGTGTGTGTCCGCAATAGGTGCCGCCCCCCGTGGCGCAATCCCATCATATGGCACAGTTTTGGAACCGGGTTGAGCAGGGGAACATTTTAAGCCCACTTATGGTATGATCCGATCACTTTTTTCTTTTTCTTTTATAGTAGCCTATTAGCGATAATTGTGAGAAAAAAAAGTGGGTTGCGAGAATTGAGGAAACCTTGATGTAGGGTGATGGGTAATGGGTGAGTGAATGGGTGGGGTGATTGGTAATGGGTGTGGGGCAGTGGCGTACCCAGAAAATTGAAAAGGGGGGGGCCAATACATATATATATATATATATATATATATATATATATATATATATATATATTATATATATATATATATTATATATATATATATATATATATATATATATATATATATATATATATATATATATATATATATATATATATATATATTATATATCTCATAGACCACTGTAGATATAGCGGTCTGTGATATATATATACATATATATTTATTTATAATAATATATATTATTTATTTTTTGCAAAGGGGGGGGCCATGGCCGCATGGCCCCCCCCCTCGGTACGCCACTGGTGTGGGGTGATGGGTGAGTGAATGGGTGAGGGAATAGGTGGGGGGTGATGGGTAATGGGTAAGTGAATGGGTGTGTGGTGATGGGTAATGGGTGGGGGGTGATGGGTAATGGGTGAGTGAATGGGTCCGGGGTGATGGGTAAGGCATTAATACATACATTTCTACATCCATGATTTCAGGAAAGTTAGAAGGGGCTATCTGGAGAGTCTGTGTTTGGTGGGCCTTTGGCCCACCAAACACAGGTGGTGGGCCAAAGGCCCACCAATAGCCCTCTGCAGAAGCTAGCCAAAAAGTCCGCCCGGAGGGCGGCTTTTCGGCTAGTATTACATATTTTCTGAGTGGCATTTGCAACCTTTTTCGGAGTGATAGGGGAATTTCCCTTCGTAACTTTATTGTTGAATGGTTACAGAATACCCTAAGCTAAATAAATATCTCATCAAACAAAGAATTTTGCGATTTTAAGTAGATTTTCATATAAAAAAAAAAAAAAAAAAAAAAAAGCAATAGTAATGAAACTTGGTCAGATAATGTAAACGCTCACGAAAAACATGATGGAGATAAGATTTTGGCTCTAAAAGCAGCCTGGGAAATTTTGGCATCACCTGTGTGGTGTCCCCTTAATTAATACCCATTACCATTATAATTATATATATACATCCCTATGCTCCCCCTATGATGAGCGGACAATACCTCCCTCACAAGGGGGGGGGGGGGGAAACAAACCACCACTGCCAATTATTGAGAGGGTGGTTGGTGGATAATTTCCACAATGACTATAGTCCGGGAGCTAACAGATTTGTATTACATCTCGAGTACAAAAGGTTTGATAGCTGAAGTCATCAGCTGGTGGGATGGGAACCTCCGAATGGTCATTCTTAAGTTATGCAATTGGTGCGTTAAGTGGGGGGCGACGCTTGAACCCCCCAAAAAAATCAGTTTAAATTACATTTTGGAGTACATCAATGAAACCTGTCATAAAAGTTTCGTTTTGGCACTTTGATTACAGATGTAACATTCTTAAATGACGCAATTGGTGCAAAAGGCATTTAAGAAGGGCCCAAAGGGGGCGCTACTGTCACATTTAAATAACAATTTGAGTACATCCATTATACTTTGTGGAAATATACATTAGACCTTCCTGATGAAGGATCAGTAGTTCTTAAGTGTAGAATTTGGTACAAAACCCATTTAAGAACGGCCTAAAGAGGGCGCTATTTTCAGCACATGGAGGTATAAAATATATTTCTTTACTTATTAAATTATTTATTCTTATAAGTTTATAGTACAATCAGAAAAGGTGCATAGGTGATTTGTGCAATATAATACATGCTAATACTGTTTACAATGATACTGTTTACAATGATATGCTGCAACAGGGATGACCGGGCACTAACATGTCTATGTTCAAGAGATTATGCTCTTTGAAACGCAAACTAACTTTTGATAGGCATACCCTTACCAATTAGTATACATATACATGTATCACGCTTGATATAAATCTATTGCTAACGTTTAGAAGATAAAACATGAAAACTGCTTATGAGTCATACACACACACACACACACACACACACACTGTATGGAAAAAGTTATGTGAATATGTCTATAATCATGAGTTCAACTAGTATTGATTGCTATAATTATGATCTCAGCCTGCCTTTCTGTTACAAGATTTTAGTCATCCTCGTCAGAACTGCCATCTTCATCTGAAGATGCACTGTCCATGGCATCCTGCTCTTCATTGTACATTGCTTCCACTTCCTCTGTCTCTGGGATAAGGCTTTCAGGGAGTTGCTCCCCTTTGAACCAGACAGGTTTGTAATGGTCATCAACCAACTGCCAGCCATTTTCTTCAGAGGGATGCTGCTCTATATGAGTTTGATCTGCACTTCTCCACATGTTGGCAAGGAGGCCAACGCTTAATGAAGGAGGCACGCTTAATGTGAGGATTGAGCTCATCTTCGCAAGGTGGTAGTCCACTTGCATCCATGCCCTTCAAATTGACTAATATATGTTTTCCATTTCCCTTTGGTCCATATGTCTTCATGAACTTCTAGTACCTCCACTCATTCAGCGTGGTGTTTTCACTAGCCTTAGCTCCATACATTGTGGCTGTGAACCTCTGAAGAGCTGCTTTCGTCCTGTTAGAAACTGTACTGCTCGTTGCCATTGCTCTGAAAGACTTCTGGTAGTCAGGTTGTTTTTCTAGAGTTGTCAGAGGCATGACCTTCCCTTTTCTGACAAACGCTGATGTATAGTCCGATCCCGTGAAGGCATGGAAAGCTGGCAACGCTGCACAAAGATCTGGTCCTAGCTCCTTCCATATTGCAGTCAGGCTGACATAACGACGATTGTTGTTTGAAACTGTTCCAATATCCATCCACAATGTTGACTTAAATCTACTGCAGTGGTACAATAATATCACTGCAATATCTGTGTCGGACGCCCTGACCACTATGTTTCCATTCTCACGATCAGCTGATGAGGAATACAGACAAATCTTTGTGTCTGCCTCTTCATGGTTGTTCCTTAATCCATCCACCGTGTCTCGCTGTATCATGTACACCCTCTGTCACCTGGAAGTGATAGCATTCCCCCGGGACATCTATGAAGACTTCACGATCCCCCAAAATGTTTGCATACGAAGAGTTCTGCCATTCATTCGCAAGAAACTGAGGTAGCTGCTTCTTGAAGGACCTCGACTTTAGGGCATCATTTAGATGTCTTGGCACTCGTCTCTGCTCTGGCCCCGTGATGACGAAGGTTCTGTCGTTGGATCCCCGCCTGTCTCTCTCTGTGTCCTTAATTGAAGGCTGCGGATAGTCATTAAAGGCTATGTGTATGCGTTTGGCTGACGTTGTTAAACTCTGGGTAAGAATACTTCTGGCTAACCCTCCGTATGTGGGGGGCAAATTTGGTGGCAAGGTATGCAAGAGGAACTGTCCATCTATGATGTAAGCACTGATTTTCTCTGGCCGCTCTTCGAGATCTATCACTTTTTTTTCCAACATATGAAAGAGGGCACTCTTATCGGTCTTTGCCATTACTTCGTCAGGGCTGGCCAAGGACAGAGGTACTGGGATCAATGGGTGCTGGAGAATATGCTGCATGTCAAGTCTCTTGGTGGACAGCACAAGGAGACGTCCCATCAGATCACGTGATCCTTTAAGGGCAGCAACTTTCGTGTTATTGGTCCGTCGATTGTTTGCACAGCCATATTCAAATGTTTTCAGCTTTTCTTTCTTTATTGGACTTTCAAACCTTTTTGGATCACTCTCGCAAGCCTGGATGAATTCCTTGTGTTTAGCTTTTCCTTTGGTTGGTACATTGAGGAGGCTTTCACGGATTTCTTCATTGCTACCTTTTCCTGTGCTTATATTGTACAATACCTCTGAAGCATCATGGGGATCAAATGGATTGTTCGTGTCCAAAATTTGTTTGTTGATTTTATGAAGATCTTCATTGTCACGTTTAATTCGTCTTGGCCTGAGTTCTGTAGTGACATCTTCTTTGCTGATCAATCCTGTCATCTCTTGCAGCTGACTAATGAATGCTGCTCGGGTAGCCTTTGTTACCATCCATCTGAGGCAAGCGGAGTAGTCATTAGTGAATGATGTGATTCCTGTCAGTCGAGATGCGGCGTCGGCATTGATAGTTTGCTCCAGTGTCAAATCCACAGGAATTCTGCTGAAATCATGTTCTGTCCTTCGCACTGTGAATACACCCTGGTCAAGTATCTCTCTAAGGCCGGGATGCGTCTCATCAATATTCAACAAGTCAAGTTGGTATTTTGTTAACCAGCGAGAATAGTTGATGTGGTCTGTGGCGAATAACAGGTCAATGATCGGTGTCAGTGTGAGGACAAATAGGTTGATGTTATTTGTCCTGATAGCTCTTTCAAGTTGGTGAAATATGTTAATGTACTCCACATACATCATCCAGAATTTTGAAGTGTATCCGTGAGCTCCTGATACAGTTGCCTTGGTGAATTCAGAATACTCTTTGGCACACTTCTCAAAAAGATCTGTACCGATCACCAGCTCAAGCCCATGTTCTCCTGTATTGCTATTGGCTTTCACCGTAGATATCAGGGCGTGAAGCTCTTCTCTGGAATCACACGTCTCCAGAAATGACTTGAAATGCAGTGTTTGGAAGGCAAGGGCAAGCAGAAGATGGAGCCTCTTGCATCGGTTGAAGTGTTTTCCCGTGAGGAACCCATTCAAAGAACCTGGCGCAAGGACTCCAGTCTGTGTAAGCATGTCCGGTCCTCCCGATTCTGCTACGAGTTTTCCAAGGGCCTTGAAGAATGCCATCTCTATATGGAAAGCACCCATCATGATGAACACGTTGTCAAATGTTGGAGATTCTCTAGCCTGGATTTGCATAGCTGGTTTCGCTGCTGCAAGGTCATACGTAACCAGTCCATACTCTTAGCTGCATTCTTCAGCACACTTCTGGGTTGTCCGAAGGGTTTGTCGCACTACCGACAAGCTGGTGATGGGCTCGCAAAGGTTTGGCATGTATCTCACTTCCTGTTTTGGTAGCTTATCCTTGTAGAAGATGGCATTGAAGCCAACCCACATGGGAAGAACATCAGTCTCAAACGCGTGGCTCATCATCCATACGAGGTCCAGATGTCTTGCCCTGATTGCCGCGTCAGGTAGGGTAAAAATGGATGTGTTCTTGTAGGTAAAGGTCGTAATTTGGGGGACACCAAAATAGGGCTCAAGAGACGTGTCTGCGACCGTGAGAGACCTCTTCTTCTTGACAGCTTTCTGTGCTCCTGGTGTTGCCTCTCTAACTGGTGTTGGTGTTTCAGTACTCAGTTGACTGTTGGTACGATCACCTGGCAAGTTTTTATACAGAATTCCCATCGTATCATGCAGTGTATTGCTCCTGGACAACGTCTGTGTCATCTCATCGAAGTTGTCAAAGGCGAGTCCCATCGGAGTTCCTGCCAAAGTGTCCTCAGGACAAGCTTCGTTCCTCTCTTGGATGGCTTGAGCAGTTGCTGTTTCGAGTTCCTCCAAGCATGAATAGTTGAGACAATGACCTAACCTGTTGAGAACTTGAACAAGATTCTTGCTACCTGTGATAGATCTTATAGCCATACCTAGAGTGACATGTTTTGCTGGTTTTGCGCCACCTCTTTGGACAACAAACAATGCATCCTGACTTGAGGAATCGATGCGACGTTTAATTCGCTGTCCACATTGGTCAGATGTGTTGCCTGTGTACAGAACTTTGAAGAAGTTCATCACGGGCTGGGGCACAATTGTGTCCCCGTCTCTGACATCATTCAATGTAGGATTATCTGGTACATCTTTTTTTGTAGCATTTAACAGCAGCTTGCGCAATATTAAAGCTGCTCGGTTGAGGAGTCGTTCCTCTAACTCTGTGTAGTCATAAGCCACACGTACGGAATCTTCAGCAATTACGGCATTTAAATATTACTACCCAATTTCTTACCTGCCGAACTATGGACCTTGATTTTGGACCCAAACCTATTTGTTAGGTTTCGCAACAAACTGTACCTATGCATAGGAGACTCATCAGCAGCTGAACAAAAGTCCAAATAACGTTCATACACAGATATCAACAGTTCTGCACGTTTGTCAGTAATTACAGACTTCTCAACATATTCATGGATATCTTTAACCGAAGTAATTGTATTTTTCTGTGGAATGTCAACTTTTTCCTGATCAGTACTAGAAGTTCTACCGGCTGCAAGCAAGAATGCGCTCTTGCATGAATGATGGTACTTGGCTTCTTTTGCCACCAGGTCTACACCAACGACTTTCGAAAGGATATTTGTATCCCGAAGTAGTTCAGCAGCCTCTTCTATCTTCTGTCCTGCCTGTAATGTTTCACACGATCCTAAAAGTTCAATAAACCCACCTTTTTTCTTCCTCTTTACATTACAGAAAAAGCAAGTGACAGGAAGTATTCCAGATGACACGGGTTTAGCATCACCATCTACCCTTGAGTTGGAACGTAAATGCGCCGAATTACTGTCACTAGCGTCAGATGGTCTACCTCCAGGAGCTGATGTTGTGGATGGAACGGCTGTGAATTTTTGGTAGCAGGCTACATGATACCCATCAGTCTCATCTGGGCTGTGAGGCAAGCTGACTACCAAGTCATAATAAACCGATTTCAGAAATTGAGGTTTTGCACGCCTCTTCTCAGCTGCCGCTTGCACAGTACTCCAGTTGTTCTCATCGAAAGTTAGAACATCACAACGTGGTTTCTTCGCCGAGGGCTTCCCGGCATGGAGAATACAACGCCTGTCACGCCTGGGGCCTGGAACATCATTGTTGGCAGGACCAGATGACTCCATCACAGCTTCGCAGAGACCTGAAACAAACAGGGAATGGTCATTTTCAATCATTCAATCTGTGTTTAATTAAAATTTGGTAGACGTATTCTTCAGATATTACAATACAATCCTGAATAACGAACTTAAGGAATTTCGTAGATTTTTGAAGAAAAAATTATTTAAAGGAGAATTTCCCAATGTGTCTTTTAGTATAATATCATCCATGATTATAATGCACCTGCAACTCCAAGAGGCGAAGCTCATCTGCCGTAATCCTGCCATCTCTAGTACAGTTTTTATATCACGATGCATTTTCTTAAGATCGAAATTTAACAGGTGAAGGTCAGCAATATTTCAAACTCTACTGGGGCTACATAATGAATGAAGTTCGCATCGTCCTCTGAAGTATATTACTAATTCATTCATTGTGTCACCTAATAGTCTAGGGCAATTCAAAAGTTCTACTGTAACCCGATTTTTTCCGTGGATGCCAATATATAGATGGGTTTGTTAAATCTCAAAACAAATGATACGACAGTCTTTTTGCTGTAAAATTTATTATTGACCTAGTGACTATACTGGATCACTGAATGTAGTTCTGAACTACGAGCCTGCACCAAACTACAGGTAAATGATTTCGTTAGATCCTGAATAAAAAAAATGCATTGCTGTATAATACGTCACAGAAAGTGGCACAAACACCTACATGACGTCAAATTTCGAATATTTTGATTAGCTATCTAACTTTTTGTACGCCTGTCATGCCTGGGGCCAGGAACATCGTTGTTGGCAGGATCAGATGACTCCATCACAGCTTCGCAGAGACCTGAAACAAACAGGGAATGGTCATTTTCAATCATTCAATCTGTGTTTTAAATGTGCAAAAAATAGCGCCCTATTCAGGCCGTTCTTAAATGGGTTTTGCACCAAATTCTACACTTAAGAACTACTGATCCTTCATCAGGAAGGTCTAAAGTATATTTCCAGAAAGTATAATGGATGTACTCGAATTGTTATTTAAATGTGACAGTAGCGCCCCCTTTGGGCCCTTCTTAAATGACTTTTGCACCAATTGCGTCATTTAAGATTATTACATCTGTAATCACAGTGCCAAAACGAAACTTTTATGACAGGTTTCATTGATGTAGCCTACTCCAAAATGTAATTTAAACTGATTTTTTGGGGGGGTTCAAGCGTCGCCCCCCACTTAACGCACCAATTGCATAACTTAAGAATGACCATTCGGAGGTTCCCATCCCACCAGCTGATGACTTCAGCTATCAAACCTTTTGTACTCGAGATGTAATACAAATCTCTGTTAGCTCCCGTATTACTATTCCCACTGCCGGTCGCGCGACTTCGTCCCACCTCTCCCTCTCCCTCCCTTGGTGTTTGATGAGGTTCCCAGACAAGCCACACTGTATTGGTATGTATTATCTCATCATATTTATCGAAAATAACATAACAACAATTCCTGTCACCTGCGCTAAGACTGGCTCACCACGACCACAAGGTGGGCATTTACATTCGTGGTACAAAAAAAAACCTCTACCATTTAATACATTATACACACACTGTCATGCCCGAGCATTTAACTTAATTTCGATATTTTTCAAATAATTTCTTAAAATAGTGTGCCGGATATTTTATTTGCCTTAACCCTTTCATTGCTATGTGCTTGTAGCGATACTGCACGGGACCTCTTCCAGTGCTGGTGTTAAATGCTCACAACGAGACTCGGTCAGATTTGAGTCTCCCGCTTATAGACATATTCCACAGTATATTTTCATTGGTCCACATCATAAAAGGGGTGGTCCTTGCCCCTATAACCCCCACCTTGTCATCCCTCCCCTTCCCTACACTCCCAATACCCCCACGAAGGAAAACTTCACATTTACTCAGTCAGAATATGAAATATGGCAATAACAAGTCTTATAGTTTTTATCATTCTCTTTTGAATGGTGTACGTGAATTTTCACTATGATTCATAGCTCCTGAGATACGGAGATGAAGAGAGCCTCTGGTTAACCCCCCCAACCGCACACTGGGGTCGATTCGGCGCCTCTGACCACTTGTGCAATGAAAGGGTTAATGGTACAAAATCTATAACCTTCAAAGAAAAGGGCAGGGAAGTTTTTTTTTCAATCTGAATGGTATTTTTGATGATACTGACAATTTAACTCCCTCGCATTCTATGACGCGTTTCGCGTCATTTGAGAAGTGATGTCTGGAACACCTATGACGCGAAACGCGTCATTCAGCCCTCCGCGGCAGAAAAATATTCGCCTAAAATCGATATATAACGCTATCTGCGTCAGTTTTGGGCAAGTGTTCAGTAAGCTGATCTATTTAAAAATAAATTATCAGGCAACTCTCTGTCAGCATTCTTATATTATAGTTGCCACCCGGCAATCAGCCTGTCAGGGCGTTGTGAGTGGCGGTGGTTTAAAGGGCAATCGGGGACTCAAGAGTCTGCGTTCAGTGCTTTAGAGTGTATTTGTTGCATAATAAATCTATGTGAATGACCTGTCAGTACATATATAATGAGGATCACAATACTATGTACTGGAAATAGGCTATACATAATAGTATAACGGTTGATAACGGGCAGTTCAAGCTCATGAACGAAGTTTATTTATTTATTTATTTATATCCTATATAGCCTATTAGCCTGAATGGTTGATGTGTATGTTGCCGAGGTGATGATATAGAAACTGAAACTGTGCAGTGCGAGTTGACTTTTATATGAATTGTACACACGGGAAATTTTGTTTTATATATAGCTACTACTACACATGCACGCATTTTTATTCTATTACTTCGTGTTTGCACCTACACTATACAGGGAGGTCCCGTAGATACGAGCAGTTAGGTTCCACCTGGCATACTCGTAAAGCAAAATCTCGTATAACGAAACACATAACTAATGGTAAAATATAGGTTTGGTTCCAGGACCCCATCAATTAAAATTAAATTAAAAAAAGGTGTTTTTCAAGCTAAAATAAACTATAGCAAACACAACAAACACACAGCGTCTATATTACCCACACTGTACTACCTATTCTGTAGAAAAAACATTCTGAAAGAGAAAATAGCACACAAAATAACATACCTGCACATTAATTAAACATAAAACATGCATAACACTCACAAGTGGTAATGTTGTGTGGGGAGACAGGAAGCTGGCACGTAGCCAGCTGAGTCCCTGTTTTCTCTCTCCGAGGCTCGAGAGAAAACAGGGGTGACTGCGTTTGCAGGGATGACTGGGTTAGAGTTCTTCCTCCTCACCTTGATCACTTGAGCTCCCTTCACACATTCCATAATCGAACCACGATAGCGCCACCAATTTGATTATTGACGCTATCGTGAAATTTGTCCACGATAAACGCAGACCACGATAGCCTCACAACAATGTCACGCTGCCTGTACGTATGTGTCATGATGGTCGTAAGATGGTCACGATGGAGTCATGACAGCTGTAAGACAATGTCACGAATGGAAAATCAACGGTCATTTTGTCGTCACGATAGAGTTACGATAACCACGACAGTGCCATGAACGTATCACGATAGCGTCAAGAGCCATGCCTCATGCAACATGCCTCACACGTGGGTGTGTGTTGCCATGGTGATGGAGAAGGAAGGGGCCGGGGCTAGAGAGGAAGGTGGGAGAAACAGGGTTGTGTTGGTAATGGAGAAGGGGGGAAACGGGGGAGGGGGGTTGTAATAAAGAAGGGGGTGGTGGTGTTGGTGGGGAAACCGGGGGGGGGGTGGATGGAGAAGGCGTTGTTGGGGTTGTGAGTGGTTAAAACGGGGTGGATCCACCACCCCACCCCCTACTCCCTACCCCCTTCCCCCATCACCACGTGGTCATGGGAGTATGGGGTGGGTGGCATCACCACGTGGTCATGGGAGTAGGGGGAAGTGAGTAGAGGGTGGGTGGAGGTGAATGAGAAAGGGGGGGAAGGTGGAAGGGGGTGCAAAAAAGGGGGGGAGGCTGGATTGAAGACTCGAGAGGGTAGAGTAGGTAAGGGACAAGGGAGGGGTGCGCAGACCTCTTTCACTGCCCACAAACTCGTCTCTGCGCATCTGAATCATTGTACAGCGTCCAGGATGTGAATTTTTGTAGGCCACATTGTCGTACCGAGCCACCAGAATTATCATATTTTCAGATTGATTAGGCTATAGCTCACTGGTTGACAAAAAAAAATCGAAGATATGGTTCTGGACTAAATGAAGCTGATTATAGGTAAATCGACCCTGCTGAACTCGAATCTGATGTTCAATTAACTCTTATCACCTCCAGTTTTTGAGAACCAGACGCAATTCATGAAAAAATATGGGTAAAATCGGCAGAAATAGGTTTCACCAATGTTTTCATTTTAAACTTTTTTAATCTTTTCTTTTCTCAAGCCTATTTAGGGCAGTGCAGTGTTTTTGAGTCAGTGTGGTTTGTGCAGTGAGCAGGGGAGGGTGTGCGCGCTGCGTATTGGCGAGGGGTTAGCAGGCTGTGTAGTACATTTTTACCTACTGATCGTACAGCTATTGACATATGTTTAAACATTTGATTTTTCTTTGCAGATATGATGTGTTTGATTTAGTGGAGTCCTAATTTTAGTTGGTTTACCGTATGTAGTACCTTGTACCGGGCTGTGATGGAGCGCCGTAACTGTGTGAATGCATCGGACAGTTTTTGTTACATATGTGGAAATTTTACCCCTGACAGTCTGAAGAAACCTCTTACAAAGAATGTTAAAGCAGCTTATCTGCATTACTTCAAGTGCCGTATAGGTGATCAAGATAAGAAGTGGGCCCCTCACGTAGCATGCAACCCCTGTGTGAACCACTTGAATGAATGGATGCGTGGCAAACGGCCATCAGGCATGGCATTCGGCATCCCAATGGTTTGGCGTGAACAAAAGGATCACAGTACTGACTGCTACTTCTGCCTCACTAACATCAAAGGATATTCAGTAAAAACGCGAGCTAAAATCAGGTATCCTGACGTACCTTCTGCCATCAGGCCTGTGCCACATGGTCCTGATCTCCCAGTTCCAAATGTTCCAATTGCAAGTGCTATAACCCAGCAAACATGGGCTATGCGGGCCTGTGTCGGCTTGTGCCGGGTACGTATCGGCACCGGCGGCAGGGCGACTGGTTTCGGCAAATCGGATGAAGCCGATGTCGGCCCCGCAGTGGGAACTATATATCGGGCCAATTATTGATAAATTCGTACAGGCCCAACACAGTCTTCCTTGACTCGGCCCAAGGATAATATATTTAGTGGATGTGACATGAATGGCCGGGCCGAAGGACTTAAATAGGGTTCAAAGCTCGGATTAAGGATAATTGTTGATTATTAGGTGGCTGAATCGTAGCCAGCTGTTGCAAGGCCGTCTCAATCTATAAAGGCCTGCGCCTGAGATTGATGACGTCACGGACGGCGTCTGTACGAGGCCACCGAGATGACAAGTTTACCTACCTAATTATATGTTTATCAGTATAAAAGATATATTGTTATCTTCGGAAATGTTTGTTCTATAATATTATCAAATAAAAACCCGTAAAACACATTAAAGAAATGCCATTATGAGACTCTCAAGAAATATGCATGAACTTAAACTCTTCGCCATTTAATATTTTTCTCGAAAACATTTTACATGGAGAATATCAATAGAAGCGGAATTTAATTCGCTTTCCATTGCTATATTTTGTTTTCTGATAAATGAATTAGCAGCATGCATAAATTAGCGTTAACTAAATACATAACATCATGAAATCGGGTAATTTCGTACCTAATATATGTTTATCAGTATAAAAGATATATTGTTATCTTCGGAAATGTTTGTTCTATAATATTATCAAATAAAAAACCGTAAAACAGACTAAAGAAAGGCCATTATGAGACTCACAAGAAATATGTATGAACTTTAACTCTTCGCCATTTAATATTTTGCTCAAAAACATTTTACATGGAGAATATCAATAGAAGCGGAATTTAATTAGCTTTCCATTGCTATATTTCGTTTTTTGATAAATGAATTAGAACCATACATAAATTAGCGTTAACTAACAAAAAAAGGTCATGAATCGGGTAATTTTTCCCGTTTGATGATGTTTTTATTTAGTTAACGCTAATGTATGTATGGTTCTAATTCATTTATTAGAAAACAAAATATAACAATGGAAAGCTAATTAAATTCCGCTTCTATTGGTATTCACCATGTAAAAGTTTGCGAGTAAAATATTAATGGCGAAGAGTTTAGTTCATGCATATTTCTTGAGAGTCTCATAATGGCATTCTTTTTTTTCTTTTATTTATTAGATAGAACAAAATTTAAAAAACAAATGGTAATCTCACATGTGAAAGCTCGCTCTACTGACTGGAACCCNCCTTTTCCCCCCCTTTTTGATTTTTTTTACTTTTTTCAAAAAAAAGAAAGTGCAAATTTTTCTTTAAAAAAATAAAAAAAAAAAAAGTAAAAAAAAAAATAGTGTGGTGAGGGGGGTGGTGGTGGGTGGGGGTGTGGTGGTTGTTGTGGTGTGGGGGGGTTTGGTGAGTTGGTGATGGTGGTGGGATGGGGGTGGTGGTGATGGGGAGGGGTGGGGTGGTGGTGGGGGTGTTGGGGGTGGGGGTGTGGTGGGGATTGGTTTTGGTGGTGGGGGGGGTGGTGGTGGTGGTGGGGTTGTGGTTTGGTGGTGGTGGGGGTGGTAAAGGTGGTAATGGGGGTGGTGGGGTGGTGATGGGGGATGGTGGATGGGGGTGGTGGTGGTGGGGGTGGTGATGGGGGTGGTGTGGTGGTGTGGTTGTGAGGGGGGTGGTGGGGGTTTGGGGGTGGTGGTGGTGGGGGTGGTGGGGTGGTTGGTGGTGGGTGGGGTGGTTGGTGGTGGTAGTGGGGGTGGTGGTGGGGGGTGGTTTGGTGGTTTGGTTTGTGGGGTTTGGGGGGGTTTTGGGGGGGGGGTTTTTGGTGTGGGGGTGTGGTGGTGGTGGTGGGGGGGTTTTTGTGTGGGTTGGTGGTGGTGGTGGTGGGGTGTGGGGTGGGGGGTGGTTTGTGGGGTTTGGGGTGGTGGTGGTGGTGGGGTGGGGGGGGGGTGGGGTGGGGGGGTGGGGTGGGGTGGGTGGGGTGGGGGTGTGTGGGGTTTGGGGGGTGGGTTTTTTTGGTTGG
Organism: Chionoecetes opilio; assembly: GCA_016584305.1. NCBI lineage: Eukaryota > Metazoa > Arthropoda > Malacostraca > Decapoda > Majidae > Chionoecetes > Chionoecetes opilio. The sequence goes on along the minus strand of JACEEZ010018703.1, from coordinate 250,476 downwards.
GGGGGGGGTGGGTGGGGGCCGGGGTGGTGTGGTGTGTGGTTGGGTGGTGGGTGGGGTGGGGGTGGTGGTGGTGGGGTGGGGGGGTTGGGGGGTGAGGGGGGGGGGGGGGGGGGGGGGGGGTGGGGGGTTGGGGGGAAGGGGGGGGGGGGTGGGTGGGGGGTGGGGGTGGGGGGGGTGGGGGGGGTTTGGGGGGTTTGGGGTGGGGTTGGGTGGGGGTTGGGGGGGGGTTGGGGGGGTGGGGGGGGGGGGTGGGGTTGGTGGTTTGGGGGGGGGGGGCGGGGGGCCCGGGGGGAAAAAAAATTTTTTTGGGGGGGGAAATTTATTTTTTGGGGGGGGTTTTTTTTTGGGGAAAAGGGGGATTACCCGGGGGGAAAATGGAAATTTGGGGGCCCCCTTTGGTGAAAAGGAAATTAAATGGCCCTTTTTTTTGGTTTAAGTAAAAAGACAAGAAAAAAAATAAAAACCCCTTTTCCAAAATTGGCCCGTTTGGCTTTTGGGGGAAAGGGTTTTCGTTTTTAAAATTTTTTGGGAAAATGATTTCCCCCCGGGGGGGTTTTTCCCCCCTGTGTTTAAAAGGGGGGCGCTGGGGAGGGTTTTTTTTGTTTGTTTATAGAAGGGAAGGGTTTAAAGGTTTTTTTAACAAAATTTTTGGTTTTTTAACCCGAAACCCCCCAAAAATTTTAAAAAATGGTTTTCCTGAAAGGGTTTTTTTCCCGGGTGGTTTTGGGTTACCCAAAAAAGGTTTAAAAAAATTGGTGGGGGTGGCGGCTAAAGGTTTTTTGGTATGGGGTTTTTGGGGGTGGGGGTGGAGGTTTTTTGGGGGGGGTTTTTGGGGGGGGGTTGGGGGGTTTGGGGGTGTTGGTTGTGCCGGGGACGCCCCACGGCCAGGCCTGTTTCCCAAAAAAAATAAAGGGGGGCCCCCAGGGGGGGAAAAATTTGGGCCAAATTTTAAAAATTCTCAGGGCCCAAAATTTCGATCCCCCCGGTAAAAATTGGTGGTTAAGGGGGCCGAAGTTAAAAGGGTTCGGGGCCTTGGTTTGGTTTTTGGGGCCCCAAAAGTAGCCAGGGGAAAACCCCCCTTTTGGGGGCCCTTTTGGGGAAGAATTTCAAAATTTGGGGTGGGGGGGGGGCCCTTTAAATTTATGCAAAAGGGTTCAGGGGGGAACATGGAAGTTGGCTCCTATGCTCAGTAAGAGGTAAAAAGGGCCAGGGTCTGAAAGACGGAGGTTGGTTCTATGTCTCCTGCCATTTCATCATGAATTGTATATAGTATATAAATGTAGATTTACACAATTATACAACCTCAATTACCCTGGCGTATCTATCTAATCCTCACGAAACCCACATATTAACTTTCCAACATAAACAGTGAAGTGTGTTCCTGAAATGTGTCTTTCCTCACCATAGCTACCAAGGTGAGTTTATGAGCAATTACTCACGACAAAAAGGTAAATTACCAAAACATAAAAATGGTGGCGGCATGGCGGCATAAATGGCTATTATCAGTGCTATGTGAAATAATTACCACTGTGTGCTGGAGTGTGAGGTTGTGAGGGCAAAACGAAACTTTTTGAAACAAAGAAGCAGCTTCCCAGCAAACATGGGCTATGCGGGCCTGTGTCGGCTTGTGCCGGGTACGTATCGGCACCGGCGGCAGGGCGACTGGTTTCGGCAAATCGGATGAAGCCGATGTCGGCCCCGCAGTGGGAACTATATATCGGGCCAATTATTGATAAATTCGTACAGGCCCAACAGAGTCTTCCTTGACTCGGCCCAAGGATAATATATTAAGTGGATGTGACATGAATGGCCGGGCCGAAGGACTTAAATAGGGTTCAAAGCTCGGATTAAGGATAATTGTTGATTATTAGGTGGCTGAATCGTAGCCAGCTGTTGGCCACTCGCGCCCGTTGTGACGGCGTTGTCTCGAAGCCAATATTCAAAATATTACCAGTGGAAGTGGCCGGGCGGCCGCGGCTCTACATTTACTGCTCTTACAGGCCTCTCAGGCTGAGGATCGACTTCATCTACTCCACAAAGACTTATAAAGGTACGTAGGAAAGGGTGGTGACAACTTAGAGATGATAAATGCTCAAATATATAGACAAGACTTATAAAAGCCTCAGAACTTTGCCTTTACCTCCGATAAATACTAGAGTCCTTTCCCGCCCTTATTAGTTTTTTTTTTTCCTCCAGACCTTAACAGATCATTTCAGATACCTCTAACACGTAAATATAAAGTAGGGAAAGATGCCACCTGCAACCCCCCTGCCCCCCCTAAATGACTCCATCCTCTGGATCCCCCAAAATAATTGTACTAACCTAACCTCACTATAACTTTACCAAACCTTACCAATAACCTCCTAGCGAGACTGAATTGC
>JACEEZ010018703.1:170595-243095 GCA_016584305.1 Chionoecetes opilio | reverse complement strand
CCTTTTTAAAATCAATACTATTAAGACCCTACTACACAGAGTGCTATAGTTTCTCATCTAATGGTTTTCTTTGATAATGAGATCAAATCCTTACCAATTTTTTCCAAAACAATGGCTACCCCCTCAAATTAATTGAAACAATCATCTCAAAGTTCTTAGATAAAAAGTTCAACCCAGAGTCGAACGAACCCGAACCCATATTAGACACACACTATGTTAAACTCCCATTTTATGGCCATCTCAGTTACACCATTCGGAAAAAACTCATGATCTACTAAGTCACATCTTCCTAACTCAAAATTTAAATTTATTTTTACTAATTCTCTTACCCTAAGAACTCATTTCAAATATAAGACTCTATACCTAAAGCCTTATTTCTAACATAATTTATGAATTCAAATGTTCTAGTTGTAACGCTAGATACGTCGGCGAGACGACAAGGAATCTAACCCTTAGGCTTTCTGAGCATAAAGGTGTTTCTGCACGTACTGGTCGACCCATTTCTTCACCTTCGCAATCTGCAATCCGCTCACACTCACATGATTTAGATCACCCTTTTTCTATGAATGACTTTAGTATCCTATCCAAGGCACACTACCTAGTGACACTAAATTATTAGAAGCTATACACATCAAGCACTTGTCCCCTGATCTTAATAACCAAGTCAATTTCACAACAACTACATATACTCAAATGACTACCACTGTTTCGATGCCCGACTCTCGGTTCGATCGCCCCACACAAGCTGAAATGTCACCCACAAAACTAGTGTTCATTCAGTCCTCTACCAACTCAGACAGCATACACACCAAGGTCCGTTAAGTACAAATTATATTTTATTTATTAGTTAGTAATTTTAGAAAATATAGGAATATTTTATTGTTTCTTAGAATTAATTTTTTAGATGTTCGCTTTTTAGCATTACAATATATATATATATATATATATATATATATATATATATATATTATATATATATATATATATATTATATATATATATAATTGATTTATTTATTTAATTATTTATTTATTCATTCATGTATTTATTTGTTTATTTATTTCGTTATTTGTCTGTTCATTAATAGAAATTTTCCCACATTTATCTGGACTTTTTTTCCACTTTTGTAACAATACAGTGATTATATTCTTATGAAAATTATATTTATATACACAATTATTGTTGTTTCATTTACAGTATTTATACTTGTAGCATCGGCCTGATGGTGTATTAGGGCACACATTGTGAATTGGATTGCTGATTGCCAGTGCCAGACTGCCTCAACCACAGGCAAGACTGATATACTGCAGCCGAGACTGATGATTATGGCTTAATTTGAAGTATTAGTGATAATTTTTATTCTTTGTTGCACTATAGGCCTATTGGTCCTTAGCTCATACTGTAAGAGTTGAGAAACCATTCAATCCTGGCAACAGGTTATTCCATTCACAAACCTGTGTTCATTTAAAAGTGGGGCGGTGTAGCGCGCCGACTAGCTGCCCTGCCCGGATAGCTACCCTGCCACGACTACGCACACGCTGCAGATGACGTCTCACAGGAAAACATTGGCCACGCCTCCAGGACCAGAACATTATCATCAGATTCGCTTATTTAACCTAAATAAGTCTACAAAATTTACCCAAACCTATCTTAAACCAAAACCAAACCTAAATCAAATCTAAACCAAGCCTTAACTTAACTTAAATTTAACCTAATCAAACTTAAGTAACCTAATATACCTTGCTATTATCATATAAAAATAAATGGTTAAATTTGGGTTAAGTTAACGTTTGCTTTAGGTTTCATTTAGGTTTGGTTAAATTTTGGATAGGTTTGGAGTTAAGTTTTGTAGACATTTAGGTAAAATAAGCGAATCTGACGATAATGTTCTGGTCCAGGAGGCGTGATCAATGTTTTCTTGTGTGATGTCATCTGTCGTGCGTGCGCAGTCGTGGCAGGGTAACTAGTCGGCGTGCTACACCGGCATTAGGAACGGTAAAGCGATTCAGCTGCTATATTGGCCCACTGTGCACTATTCAAATGCTAAGTCGGCCTGCTTGTGGCACTATTCAAATGCTAAGTCGGCCCTGCTGTGGCACTATTTGGATGCTAAATCGGCCTGCTTGTGGCACGATTCAGTTGCTGTGTAGGCCCGTTTATGGCACTATTTGGATGCTAAATCGGCTTGCTTGTGGCACGATGCAGTTGCTGTGTTGGCCCGCTTATGGCACGATATAGATGCTATGTCGGCCCGTTTGGGCTCAGTAGTGGCAATAGTTTGGTTACGGTTTGGGCCCACACAGATCTGACACAGAAACGTAACGTAACCGACACAGGCCCGGGGTGCAAACATGTACGCACAAGTTGTCGGTCCGCAGCCAGGCCGATAACTTCATTACGGTTTGCCGATTCAATGCCAATATGCCGTTTGTGATTTGCCGGCACTAATTTGATGCCGGCCCGTCATGACAATGTTTGCTGGGTTGGTGGTGAACGAGAAGAGAAAGGACCGAGCAAGCTATTTCTGCTGTTGTCAGATGCAAGCAAAAGCATCGCATCTACACTATCATCGCATCGATTATGCGTGGCAGGAGATTTTAATCTTAGAATATGACTGGGTTTTAATTGAGGAGACAATGGGGGAGGAATTTTAAATAACGTAGTTGGGATAACTTTCTCAGAAATTTAAGAAATCAAGGACCTTAGGGAGAAAATATTTAGATTTATACAAACCAAACGGGAAGATTTATTTACAGAATGGAAGTTGGAGGTCAGTTGGGAAAATAGCGATATTGGAAATGGGTTTTTGCTTAAAAATGGAAAGAAAAAATAAAAGTTTAATAAGCATAAGTACCTGTCTTCGAAAGGCAAATTTTTGGGGTACGCCGTATCAAAAATCTTTTTCTAAATTTTGGCATGAAATTTCCTTGTAAAAGGGAATTCTAAGAGATTTTATTCATTCCATTTTTGCCTTGAGCAATTCTTATTTGCAAAAACGCATTTTTTATATTGCACCCTTATCGAAAATGCTTAAATGAGTACGCAGGTCCTTTGGGCCCTGTTTATTGCATCATCCCCAATATGATTTTCCAAATGACTAGGTGGTAAGCTTTTTTGATCTTTGGGTTCACAGGCCACATCACAGGTCCACCCTTACGTGGGCCTAGAACGTGCCCCATCATGTCTTCTTGGGGCCTGAAGCAGGGCATGGTCCCCCCGGTGGGGGCCCGAGCCCGGGGTAAAACCCGCTCGGGCCTCTCCCCCACCACTGTGCCGCAGCCTCTGCCCCTGCTTCACACTCTTTCGGTGCTCGAGTGGGGATAGAAAAACCCGGAACCTCGTACGGCTTGCCAGGATCTCGGATCTGATCCCGACAGTGAACGGTGAATGCCGGCTCGTGCACCTGGCCAGGCTCCCAGCTATCAGGATTGTCTGCAATCTGGTGGCGACAAGTTCAGCGGGGTGGAAGCGGGGTCTACACGGGGGCCCCCTATCCTCACCACCCTCATTTTTCAAAATCTAGGTCCGGCCGAACCTGCGGTGTCCTCATCTGACTGCCATCGCGGAGGGGAGGAAAATTTCTGAGTGTGCGAACCAGCTCCTGCCCGCAGTAGAAGGTCACAGCTTTTTTGGACCTTTTTGGGGCTGCGACCTCATCACTCTGAGCGCGTGGGGATGTTTTGGGGGCCCGTCCCCCTAGTCGGGGGGTTAACCTTGAGTCTAGTAAGTTTAAAGTACCCCTGAGGCAGACTTGACAGGTTTTCCAGGGTGTACATTTCTTTGCCATCAGTCCATGTTTTTGGGTCCCCTGTACACGAGCGACGGGCTGGGGGAGCCATTGGAGTGGGAACCTTGTGCCACACTTGATCTCCTGCAGTCGACGGGAGAACGTTCCGCTTCACAGGGGGGACCAGCGGGTGGGAGACCTGCTGGTAAATGGACATGTTGACCGATATCTCCGGTATCCCCGTGAATCTTCACGCCTGGCCTCCTCTAAACTCTGCGTTTACTGCATCTCATTCATGCGGGACAGCAGACTGACACTGGACCCGTAAAGATGTCAGATGAGTAAGCCCGTCGATGTGGTGAAAGGTGGCGCAGGGGCAACTCGTTTGGTCAAAGCAATACCCAGAAGAGCTTGCGTCCAGCATCTTTCCAAAGGGGCGGAGTACCACCCTTCCATCCCGGTTGGCCCTATTGAGTCACCTTGGAGTACGTCAGTGAGTGGGTGGAGTGTCACCAGCAACAAGAGAACCTGAGCCACCGAACCAGGCTTCTCAGGTGGCACGGGTCCTCGGGTACAAAGTGCCAAAAGTACCTTCCAGAGGGCTCCTCTGTCCTGACACATGCTCCCCCCTGATCAACCTTGGGTGCAGTTTCCCATAGGTTGGGCCCCCCATCGCCCGGTCTTGTCCTTCCCCCCCATCGTAACCCCAAACCAATTTTTGGGACCCCGGACCCGGTCTTTCCCCGGTCAAAGGGCCCCCGGCCGATGCCATGGCATCCCGCTGGCCCCCCCCCAGTTTTTAGGATCGCAACCAGGGACGACATTCTGGAGGAGGGGGCCGTCACGTAAGGTTGGAGGGAAACCAGAAGCCCAAGGGAGCAGCAGCATGGCGGAAAGTTGAACCCGGGTGCGCCAGCGCCAGGTTCCGGACTGGATTGTGTTTTTTCTTTCAGCTGGCCCGTCCAAGTACCATCAAAGGGGTGCCAGGGCCCCCCCTCTCCCTGAGCAGCGGTCTACCATATGGCAGCCTCCTGTTTCTCCTCCTCTTTCCCCTTTATGGCGGGGGGAACGACTCCTCCGTCCCATCCTCAGAAACCTGGTGTCTTTAGCCCGGCCCCCCGGAAATTGCTCCCAGCTCAAGACGTCGACCTTTTCTCTTTCTGCTTCGCTTTTTCAGCTTAGCCCCTTTCCAACGCTTTTTTCCTTTTATGGTTTCATTGTCATGCGTTCATTCTTGTCTACCCCCGTCATCACATTGACTCTCCCCCAACTTTGATCCTTGGTAGTACAGCCACTCCAGGTCTAAAGAGGGACTTTTTCTGGCCAGGGGGGATCACACGCCGTGTGCTCTCGCGTGGCAAGCGGGGGTTGGGGGGCGGGGGTTCCTGGGCCTGCAAGGAAGATCGTGGGAGGCAGGCCGTTATTCAAACAGCCTGTCCATATTTTCTCCCCGAAATTTCCCTTTTCCTTTTGTTGCTCTGTCCTCACCCTTCCTAAACCCCTTCCAAAAATTTCTATACTTTGGTTTACGGACCGGGCAATAACAACCATGGGGTGCAAAATGGGCGTTTGATTTTTTTCCCCGGGCAGACCATGGGGGGCAGATCCTTCGCAATTTCTCTCACTGGGGGACCCCGCTGTCAAAACCCCCCCCGGATGCCGCTGGTTTTTGGGGAAGGATTCCCCTATTCTCACGCCGCGATTTGTAGGCACCTCACTCTCAGCAAACTCTCGCCCCCGCCAAAAAAGGCGGCCAAATTGGATCCAGGTTCTGTCTAGTTGCGGGCTTCGACCCACTTGGTTTACAAGGGGAAGTCTCCTGAAAAAACGATCAAGAATTTATGATAGGTACAAATGAAGCCGTTTTCTTTAGGGGGCTAAGCTATGTTTTTCATAAAATAAAAAAGTCCATTTTTTCATAGCAAGAAGTGCTCAAAAACCAAAAAGTTTAAGAGGGCAAACTACCCTTAAAAATTTAATTTTACTAAGAAAACACCCTGCCAAATTCGAAATATTTTATTTCACTTTTCATTTGGGCCTACGGCGTCCCTACCAAATTTTGCAGTATTAAGAAGACCCTGGGGGGGATTTTCTTGGGTTGTAGGAGGGGGGGAAGGAGTTGTCGGGGGTCAGGGCGGAGAGAGGTGTCATGAGGTCGGAGCTGTGAGGATTATACAAAATTTGTAAGGATTAAGGAAATTTTTTTTGCAGGGCAGAAAAAAAAAAACCTTATAGGGCGATAAATTTGGAAAAAAAAACCCCAAATGAGTGCGAACTTAAAACACAACATTGGAGTAAAAAGAAACATGACTTTTAAAAGGTAAGGCTGGACAGCTGAGCAGAGACCATTAACGTGATGGCGAGGACAGTGAAAAGATTAAAAGAGCACCAAAGAAATTATGAATTAAGGGGACGTCAACCCTTTCTTAATTTTCCGGTGATTTCAGATTTTTTTTATATCAAAAAAATGCTAATGCCGAAAAATCCAGATTTTTGATCCATCTTGTAATAACTGGAAAAAAAATAAAAAATTTTTTTTTAAAGGGAAATTCAACTCCTAATAACTTTCTTTCCAATCATTTTCACTGACTAAAAAAATACCCAAAAATGCATTCAAAAAATTTCCAAAAAGATTTAATTTTTAAGAAATTTTGAATTTCTTTCTTTAAAGTTAATAGTAAGCTGAAATCTTCTATCATAAGAATTGTGCAAGTTTTGACTAGACAGAAAAATTTTTTTCCCTGTTAGTACATGCCATAAGCTTCTTTTAGATCGGGAGGGGAAGGCGATTTGACCTCTGAGGACCGTGAGAGGTCAATGACCTCAAAGTATCAAAATATTGATGTTTGGCGTCTTTGGGTTTAATGGTAAACATGTTTATGATGTACAAACCATGCATTTGTGTTCCAATAAAAGTGTCTACATATTCCACACAGCGTTGGTAATTATTACAGGTGTCTAGCTTGACCTCTGAGACAGTGAGAGGTCAATTACCTCAACATATCAAATTGATGCAAATGAATGTAAACTGTGGTGGCTGGTACTAACACAACTGTTGTACTTGTGTGTTTGCAGGATTCCCTGCCTGATGATCGAAGCCAAGATACAAGCATCCAGCCCTGATCGTCACTATCAAAAGCGTCATATCCTCATAGCCCCAGCCCAGCCCTCTACGTCCAAGCAATCAAGACCACCCCCAAGAACTAACTGGGAGCTTGTATTCTTTGCCAAGCAGAGACAGATGAACCTTTGCAGTGCCCACTAAGATCAACCATGAAACCCGAGTGGTAGTGGCTATTCATCATTGACGAAGATCTCCAGTTAAAGGGGACTTCGGCACATGCCAATGGAACTCAACGTGAACAACTGGATGATGGCGATGGGGGTAGAAGCTACCTTGAGGACACACAGTGCTCAGGGGCCCACAAGAAATGTCGTTTAAAGTTTAAACCCAAAAAAATATTTGACCAACAGAGCAGGCAGAATCAGTTTCAGGACAGCAATCTAGTACCGGTACTCCAACCGGCACACACGATCAGCGCTCCCCACAGGCTTCCACAGTCAACCGAAACCTATCTGTTTCTTCTGCAATAAGCCAGCTGGCACTGCAGACTTGCACGAAGCAGCTAAAAAGGGAAATTGACAAGAACGTCGGAGATGTGCACTGAATTGGGGGACACTGAACTGCTGGCCAAAGCTGTCTGCAGGAGACATGGTTGCCATCGGGAAAAATACCATCGCAACTGTCTCCGTGCATTATACAACAAAATCAGACCAGCCGCACTCAAGGACGAGGATGCGGATCGTCTGCATGGCATAGCCTTTGCTGAGCTGGGGGTATTCATGGGGACATGCATGCAGATGAGGACAATGCCCCTGTATTTAAACTCTCAGACGGTCTAACCTCTACAAGACGAGACTGGAGCAGGTGGGTGCCACGGTAACCAACAGAAACACACAACCAGACTGAAGACAGACTTCTTTCTGTGTTTTCCTTTATCTGAGAGCCCATTCTCAGGGCCGAGACACATTTCTCTTGTTTGAGAAAGATATAGGTCCCGCCCTGAAGAAGGCCTGTGATCATGACAGTGATGCCATGCACCTAGTAAGAGAGCACAGGTAGTACGTAGATAACTGTTTCAGACCAGGTTCACCTTTGACGGTGCGTTCCACGTTGACTGCCATAAAGATTCTGTGACACCATCCCTCCTTGCTCTGGTGAACATGATCCTTGGGAAAGGGGCGAACATCAAGCCCCCAGACTAAGTTGGCCAACACAAGCACCACAATTGCTGCTCTTACAGTATCGCAGCTACTGGTTTCAACAGTGTAAAGCCTGCACGCAGTGTGGAGTCAACCTCAGTGCGCCACAGCCGCGAGAGAGAAACCCCACTCCCACTCTACTTGTCCCTCAAGATTCACGCTGTGACCAGGAGCAGAGGTCTGATTGTTCAGCCTAGGGATGTGTGTGTTATATGATAGATTACTACAGCTCACAGCAGACATTGCCAATGGTGTCTGCCAGCGCTTCAACATGGAAGAAGTTGTTTGCCCACCCAGGCTGCGCAAGGGACTGTTCACTACTGGGGCTGTCGATAATATTGACCATAACCCCAGCTCCCGAGACAGCCAAGGATTCTTTTCATGGCCCCAGGTATCTCCCTAATGCAACATCCATTCACACACGAATGGGGGACTCGACCGTGGTGTAGTGGTGATTGGGCAAGACATCTCTTCCGCCAAGTCGGTAGCACCTCTGCCATCAGTGTACACAAGTGTGCCACCTGCTGCCATGAAGACGAAGCACTTCACTGCACCGGCTGTACAACGTCCTGCAAGGCCTCCCGACCTCCTGGCTGCTGAAGCTGGCCGTCTGTGTCTGTGACGAAGCTTTGTCTTCTTTCGCTGGCAGAGGGAAGAAGACTGCCTGGGAGACTTGGAAAGTGTTCCCACAGGTGATTGATGCCTTTGAAGAACTCTTACGCATGCCAAGTGATGTGAGTGAGGAGTCAATGTCACTGCTGGAGCGCTTCGTTGTGCTGATGTATGGGCCGCACCAGTGGCACCATGGAAGTGAACGATGCTAGAAACAGCTCTTCGCAACCACAAGTCCTAGGGCCTAGAAAACATTCCCCCAACGCAGGCAGCACTCCAGCAGCACATCAAGCGTGCATCTCTCCAGGGCAACTGCTGGAACCAAACTCTGGTCCTGAATCCAGAGTTACCAATCCCATCTGACTGGGGCTGGACAAAGGAGGTCTCTGGGTGGCAGCCCCCTTTGGACGACACTGCCAGAGGCATCAAAATCTTTTCCACGAACTGATCCACTGCGGCTGCAAGAAGGGATGTACCGGCCGCTGCAAGTGCACCAAGGCTGCACTTAAGTTGGGAGTGCAAATTTTGTGCATGTTCGGGGGACTGTTTTGGGGCAATCACACACCTTTATATTTATGCGTCTATATGGATAATGTGTGTGTATTACATGTACCGGTATGTACTATACATGTGTCTGAGCTAACTGACCTCACTGTACTTTTAAGCTTATAGACTATGTTCAGTGCACATTGAAAATTAAGGCTGCACAGATGATCTTACAACACGATTTCATGCAAGCTGCTCTGGACACCACAATAACCTAAATGCGAATTTCAATAAATTTGTTTTCTGAGGTCACTGACCTCATTTAAAGCACCTGTTCAGTCATGGTTGCATCCTTTGATTATGTATAAATAGGCTCTCCAGAATATAAAGGGACCAACACATGGCAACATACCTTTTTAATTATTCCCAAAACAGACAAACTGCACCAGAATCGTGAAAAAATGACAATTTCAATGTAATTGAGGTCATTGACCTCTCACTATCCTCAGAGGTCAAATCTGACTTACCTCCCGATCTGAAAATGAACCTTATGGTATGTACTAACACTGGTAAACATTTCATGCTTTAGTCATAATTTGCACAATTGTTATGATTATCTGCTGCACTATAAGTGTTTAGCATTTTTTTTGTTTTTATGGATCTCGTAAATGTATTTGCTATTATTTGCAAATTTTTACCCGAATTGGAAAAAAACCGCAAGATGAGAAAATCACATCTTTATTCCTCTTTCCAATGCTATATTGTTTATTAAATTCGGTACAATAGTGGCGAAGTTATTAAAAGAAAACTGGAAAAAGACAAATTTTTCAGTAGAGAGGTTTAAAAAGCACGCAGTTTAAAAAGCAGCGCGCCCTTTAAACCTTGAGGCTCAGTTAATCTGAGCAGATGCCGGTTTGTTTGTTTATTCTCGCAACCACGCTATCTATCATTCTTGAAGTGCTATATGACATAGCTGGTATCTGGTCCCCCCTTTTGCAAAAGGTACTAGTCACACAAGGGTGCTAGCTGTCAGACGCGCATGGACAGTTTGCTGAACTACAGCCAGCATTCTCTCTCCCTGAGCCACTTTATGCCTTGATGTCCTCGGTATGGCGGTGGAGGAGGTAGAGAGCGTGAGGTAGATCAATCCTACGCTGAATAAATGGTAAATGGTCTGGAGGGAGCAGGAATGGTGGAAAGCCGAGAGACAAGCAGCGACACCCGACTTCTCCCTCTACTCCCTCACTACTGAGGCCTTGAGACGACCCTGTCTCACAGAGAGGGACTGAGATGTGCCAGTTTGCCTATGCCAGTAAATATCATAAAAAAAAATTGTACGGATATTTTTCGGGGGGGAGGGGGGGGGTCGAAAATCAGCCATAACTCTCATTTTTTCTTCTTTCTTTATAATACTTACCCGTCAGGGTGGCCTGGTTGGTAGAGTCATGAGCTTGCGTGCAGCGTTCCTGCATTCGGTCAGTGGTTCGAGTCCACCAAGTTCGTCCTGGCGTGGTGGCGCTTTGTATAGTAAATAACCTTGTAGTTGGTACTTGCAAAGTGTCTAGATAGGATCAAAGTGTCTTATCTTATCTTTATAATACTTTGTCACAAGCTTGATCAAGTGTTCAACTACGCACGAGAATTGTTTAGAATATTTAGATTTTTTTCGGAAATATTCGTGTGATGCTCCCTTAACCCGCTGGATACCAGCGACGCACGTGATGCGTCCACTATGTATGTAACGCCCAGACCCAGCGACGCACCCCGTGCGTCCGCCATTTAAAAATCTGGTACGCGGCTTCTATAGGCGTTTTCTGCGGGGATCCTGATTGCAACCGAAATTTTTTCAGTTGCTCAAATTTCGATCCCGTTCAACCATCCAGGGAGATGATTGGCCCGACCCGCAATCATTTGTTGTTGTTGTTGTGACCGTTTGCAACCGAAAATTTTCCGATTGCAACCAAAAATCCCCCGCAGAAAACGCCTTATGGTAAGGAATAATAATGTTGTCAATACGTAGTGATACTCAGCAACCCCTTCGGTCCTGCGGGCCTAGCTCTGATGTAGGGGAGTGTGATAAAAACACTATACCCGCTTATCGCACCACGACTTTAGACCTTATTTACTCTTGTTCTATGGTAGCTATTGACTTGAGATTGGTATGGGATGTGCCTTATATACTTGGCAACCCTCAAGTATAGGCTTGTTGGGACGGGGGATGTGTATGAGACATTACGGAGGGACAAAGGACATCCTACACAAGGATACAGATAGAAAGGGTACAAATCCATCATGACCGCCCGTCGCCATGGTTACCAGGACGCGAGGGCGGACTGCCACTCGTCCTCATTTAAAAAACTTTACTATGTCCACTTATCACACATGAAATTGACTTATTATGTCATTGCGTGATACATACGTGGTATATATGAACTATGAAGGCGCACATGATGCTCGGGTGGTGTGAAAATAACCGCCACCCAAAAACTGGACGCATCTTACATCTACCATGCTGCGCGCTCAGCTGAGGGCTAAGCGCGCGGGAACTTTAAGCCGGGACGGCATCAGCTGATGTCTGAGGGTGCCCCATCCCCCCTAGAACCCCCATTTTTTCGAGGTGAGTGATAATTTTTGTTTTCTTCATTTTTCACCTTTTTTAATAAAAAAAAAAAAAAAAAAAATCAGCTGGGCTGTGGGTGTACTTTTTATTATATTTAGCTGGTACTCAGCGGTTTAAGGTCGCTGGCCAGGCAAAGACTGACCCTTAAGGATTTTTTCAGGTCTATAAGACAAAGACTAGGGATTAAGTGGGACCGTTAAGGGTAGGGCAGGATGAGATTGTAAGTACGGAAGACGACATGTGTAAAATTTTAAATGATTATTTCTGAAGTGATTTTACTTAGGAGGATATACAGACGATACCTGATAGTGAACAGATCTTTAAGGGAAGCGATGATGAGAAACTCTAAGATATTGTGATAACTAGGGAAATGGTAGTAGAGGGTATACCGTATTTTACGGCTTATAAGACGCTGGATCTTGGAAGACGCACCCTGATTTTGGAAAGATATTTCAAAGGAAAAAAAAACAGACCACCAAAACTGTTGTCTGATATGCAGTAATTTTCACACAAGAACACACTCACTATTCATTATCTTCATTCAGCACTGTTCATTAGCCATTTTAATTTTCTAGCTTGTATGCGATAGTATAAGTAAATCGTCATGTTGGCTGGCTGAACATGTACACGCAGGTCCGACGGCGGGAGTGAAAAGAAACCAGACCGCGGCGGTGTGCAGCTGCGTGCCTGCCTGGCGTGCCGATCAGCTGAGTCTGGCTTTGTCGTCCTGAGTGTAAACATCTCTCACGTCCTCCCGTGCCTCACTACGTTGCCTGAGGCAGCTGCGTGCCTGCCTGGCGTGCCGATCAGCTGAGTCTGGCTTTGTCGTCCTGAGTGTAAGCATCTCTCACGTCCTCCTGAGCCTCACCAAGTTTTGTTTGAATTTTCCTGTATGCGTGTAGTATTTGTGATGGCTGCATTTACATAAGTATACAAACTTTTATCTAATGTAACAAAGTTCCTTATACACGCAATGGCTGTTGGCGCCAATCTCCCGAGGCGGAATGGCTCCCGCCAGCATATGCCTGTTCTCTATGCGAGTATGTGGTTTCCGAGTGAAGACTCTGCTGTAGATCCGAAACTAGCCATAGGATATTCTCGAAAATACCATCATTGTGATTCCCACGTAAAGTTACCATATTATGATCAGGAAAACCTAACCTACCCTATCTGTAACCAAACGTATCCTAACCAGACGTGTTCATGAGTAAACGCCACATACTCTTCTAGAAAACAAAACGGGAATATGCTCCCGCCAGTACCGCAGTAAACATCACAGAGTGAAGTCAGCTTAGTTGATTTGAATGACTTATGGTATTTAAAATACTTGTAACAGATAAGTACTGTGGTTACATCATATAAGAGGCTGAATTGAATAGCTACCTAAGCTAACCTCCTTCAACATTCGTCTTGGAAGACGCATGAGTGTTTTTCAGGGTATTTTTTAGGGAAAAGAGTGCGTCTTATAAGCTGTTAAATACGTTAAATAGGGTGAAGAATCTTAAGTCACCAGGGGGGGCATTTTCGAAGGGGTTCTAAACTACACCTTCTTAGCGTCCTAAGAACTAATTAGTTATACCGGGCTAAGAAGACTACTAAGGAAGCATTTTCGAACGTCTTCTTAGCCTCGTGTAAGGTCAACCCTTCTTAGCGCCACCACCCTCGGTTCAACCAATCAGCGCGCGCGACACAAGTCTGTCTGTGGCGGGAAATACGTATAAACATCAACAACAGACCACAGCTGATGACACAAACACACCAGCGACCATGGAGCAGCCCACAGGAAAACGGTCAAGAGAACCCAACTTTACCAGCAGGGAACTGTTTGTCCTGGTGGAGGCTGTGAAGCAGAATAAGAGCATCTTGATGGGGAAGTTCAGTGACTCCCTCACTGCTGGAGTGAAAAAGGAGGTTTGGGCATCGTATGTGCTCGCGGAGGCGTGCACAGAGAGCTTGATGAAATAAGGAAGACATTTGCAGACCTCAGGTCGCAGGTGAAAGGAAAGGCTGCAAAAAACAAGAAGGAGATACTGAAAACAGGTGAGGTATCATGAATAAGTCTTATTGCCACAGGAATATGTGTCAGAATAGGGTCAGGTGTAAGGGGAGCGAGGGGAGCGATCGAGAGGTTAGGTGTGAGGGGAGCGAGGGGTCAGGTTTTAAGACTCAATCAGGGTAGCCTTCACCCCTTGCACTTTCGTATCGAAATTTTTCTACAGATTTTGATGTGGTTTAAATGATTCTGACACCCCTTTCCCTTGGGAAATCCAGACTCTTTTAGGTATTATTCCAAATGAACACCGAATTCACTTTGGTGGACGAAATATATTTTTTCTGGTGAGTTTTGATGCGTTTAAAATTAATCTGCTAACCGTTTCTGTCGCAATTTTTTTTTTATATAGTTAGGTTAGGTATAGATTCGGTTAGGCTCAATTATTTTTTTGTCATTTTTGTTCCAAATCACAAAAAAAGTGATTTGCGACATAACTGGTTAGCAGATTAATTCAAAACATATAAAAACTCACCAGAAAAAAAAAGTTTCGTCCACCAAAGGAAATAGGTGTTCATCTGGAAATTTACCCTCTTTTTTTTTTTTTTTTAAGATGTCCCTCTCCCTCAGCAAGTTTGGGGCTGCTGGTGGGCAGGGTTTTCTGGTGAAGAGACAAGATCCCAAGTGATTTACGAGTAAAGCAACGTACTAACCTCATCAAATAATATCCCAGCTAGGATAGAAACCATAAACTAGAAACCATATCTAGTCCACCCAAAAAAACACAGAAACCATATCTAGTCCACCCAGCCCATAGTGCAGTATGACTTGTCACAAAAACAGCTCCCGTAGGATTTGCGAGTCAAAATAGATTTTATTGTTTTTTCTGGTTGACTTGAGGTTATACTATGGGGAAATGGAGGGGCCCAAATTTTTCGACCCCTGGAACCCCTCTTTTGGGGGCGTTTTCTGTCCAGGGGGACCCGGAACTGACAATACTACTAACACCATTAATAATAATGAGCCAATTTTTATGATCTTGGTATCATTTCAGGGGCTTCTGATGATGACATATCCATTTATGAGACTTTCGAGCTGACCGGAAGTGAATATCATCAATTTCCGGCGGAGGCATGACGTCAACGGGGTCTGAACGGGGTCCGATCAACAAAATTTGTCACGATGTTAACAACCTTGTCCTGTAATACCTCTTTTTCAGGGTTTTCGGGTACAGGAAGCTGAATGGAGCAGTTGTTTTTGTCACCAGACCACTCATTTTAGAGATAATGAATGTCATGAGGTATTAGCCTCTTTTCAAAGCATCAATTATTCACACCCAACTCACTGTTCGATAATAATTGATATGATTTAGAAATGAAGAACAAAGATTGCATCATATGTTCAAAGTATTTACTAACATCATTCAGATGTTACCTACTCAATGAAAACACTATATTTACTGTTTGAGTTTTTCAATTGTTCCATGAAAAGAGAGCATATCGCTCATATACTGTACATATATTTCTGGTGACAAAAAAGTACCTAGTTCCCGACTAAAACAACAAAACGCTTAGTGTCACAAACACAACTGACCAGATAAAATAATACAGCTAGCTTGCCAATATTGCACAATGTAAAAGCAAAAATGTTAACTAGTGTTGACAAGAGATACATATTGTTTCACATCACTCATATACTGCAAATATTCGAAACAAGAACAACAAAACGGTTTATGTGACACACATAACCATGATAACTGACCAGATAAAAGAATACAGCTATATCGCCAAAACTGTAGTCCACACTACAACGTAGATAGATAAGATAACATCAATCGAATAACAATCATGCTATATCGACTAGAACAAGAAACCATTACAAACAAAACTACCTAAAAAAACTCAGAAAAGCTAAAACAACAAGAATAGCTATGCTACATATCGAAATGCTACATGTCTTTGGTTAACACTCAACATCATCTTCATCGTCGTTGACGTGTCCGTCATTCTTGGTGGAATTTGAGCAATCACCGCCATAGCATTTGCACAGTGGAGTGCACGGAAGGCCATTCTTACAACAACTACACCTTCTTCTACATCCAGCTTTACATGAACACTTCGTCAGTTCAAGAACAGCTCGAGGGGCAGGTAGCGTCAGACACCTCACCGGAACGTAGACTCCCTTTTCTAGACTCCAGCCACTTTGATCAATTGGAGGAAGAATAGGACAGCTGGTCACGTAGGACCTGTTACGCATTGCTATATAATTTGTGCGCGTGATATGCGGCATTAATGCAGCACGAGTTGGCGGCAGCATCTCACCCTCTAGGTTTCTTGAGCGGAACATCTCCCATCGCAGTGCAGGAAGGGTAGTTGGACCTTTTGGGCAGTAGACACTGCAGACGAAGTGCTCCAATGGTTTGAGCTGTTCCGGAAGCTCAGTGCCGAGTAACTCAGTAACTCATCACACAGGGAACGGATAACCTTCATGTCATCGAATTTTACTTGTGTGAAGGTGCGCTTCCCATACTGCAAACAATTGCGGTGGTAGTACTTCTCGAGAGCGGCTGCATCTCCTACTTCCTCCAAATCAGACACACAAGTCCTAACATGATCATCTCGAGTTTTCAGTTTAATTTGCAGGAAAGTGTGACCCATATTGTCTGAGAGGACACGGTGCAGAGGTTCAGAACCATCATCAGAACAAAATCTGCATGATGCAAACATGCTTGCTATGGCTTTCTGGGTAGTTTTTGTTCGTCTAGGGCGGGAGCCTACTTCAGCGGATGGACGTCCGGGTCCTCGCCGAGAGCTACCAGGGCTGTTGAAATCTGCTCTCTTAGCTCTCAGTCTGTCAATTTTGGTCTTGTTAACAATCGGTTTTCGACACTCACTATGATAGTAAGCTGAAGCTCGATCAGTTTCACTCAAATTTTCTAGGCGATCGGTAATGATCTGCAAATCATTTTGACCTAAGGCCACCCTCTCTTTGCAACAGTCCAGAAGTTCTTTGAGCATTGCAGGATTGCTGACAAGTGTGCGAGATCCAGTTGCACCCTCATGACAGATGATACAAGCAGCCCTCGTAGACATGGCTGCACAAGGGTCTTGACTTTAGCCAGTCTATACGTCACACCTGAAACCAAAAGGTGAAATATAAATGTCCTATATGTTACAGAGGATCCAAGATGCCTTTTCTCTAAAATGAGTGGTCTGGTGACACAAACAACTGCTCCATTCAGCTTCCTGTACCTGAAAACCCTGAAAAAGAGGTATTACATG
Organism: Chionoecetes opilio; assembly: GCA_016584305.1. Classification (NCBI taxonomy): domain Eukaryota; kingdom Metazoa; phylum Arthropoda; class Malacostraca; order Decapoda; family Majidae; genus Chionoecetes; species Chionoecetes opilio. The sequence continues at coordinate 226,116 of JACEEZ010018703.1, read as the reverse complement.
ACAAGGTTGTTGTTAACATCGTGACAAATTTTGTTGATCGGACCCCGTTCAGACCCCGTTGACGTAATGCCTCCGCCGGAAATTGATGATATTCACTTCCGGTCAGCTCGAAAGTCTCATAAATAAATTTGTCATCATCAGAAACCCCTGAAATAATACAAAGATCATAAAGATTGGTTTATTACCTCCGCCAACGAAGTTGGAGGGGTTATGTTTTCACCCCGATCTGTCTGTCTGTCTGTCTGTCTGTCTGTCTGTTTGTTAGTGTACAGGATTTCTCGAAAAGTTACCAATAGATTTGGACCAAACTCAGTATACCAAGTCTATTTGGTATAAGGAAGAACTGATTTAATTTTGGATGAAATCTATTGACAACTGTTGCCATGGCAACCAATTGATGAAATATTCGGCCGGAGGTATGCGCTCAAAACTGTGTGCATATATATATATATATATATATATATATATATATATATATATATATATATATATATATATATATATATATATATATATATATATATATATATATATATATAATCACAACTGTTGCCATAGCAACCAATTGATGAAATATTCGGGCAGAGGTATGCGCTCTACTGAGTGCCCCCCCCCTCCCCTAGTTATTAGTGGAGTCAGTAGTATTGTCAGTTCCGGGACCCCCTGGACAGAAAACGCCTCCCAAAAGAGGGTTCCAGGGGTCGAAAAATTTGGTCCTCTCCATTTTCGCACAGTATAACCCCAAATCAACCAGGAAATGCAAAAAAATAAATTTTGACACGCAAATCCTACGGGAATACAAATTATACTGCACTATATAATATATATTATAATACATAGTGTATTATACAGCCTAATATACTATATATAGTCTAAAATATATAATATAATATAACCAATAATATAACCATTGTTGTTGTGGTGACGGAGAAAACTGCGGGCTAAGGCGACCCCAACCCTTGCTTAGCCTACACTCGCTCCGCCGTCCTAGGCGGAGCGAACTTTGCTTTCGAAAATGTCCAACTAGCGCTAAGATGTTCTTAGTCCCCTAAGAACATCTTAGCAGTGTTCGAAAATGCGCCCCCAGGACCAGATGAAGTTTATCCCAGAGTATTTACCCCTTCACACTCAGAGCGTACTTGCCATTATAATATGCATGGGTACCATTAGATGATTTTTAGTGACTATAAGCAATATTTGATAGCTATGACCTGTTTAGTATCCTTGTCGACTAACTAATTTGGTATATTCAGTTACTTTTCGTAATCTTATGGCTGACAACAGAATTTTTTTTATAGCAAAGGAAAGATCTGGGTGTGAAGGGGTTAAAAGAACGCAAAGAGGTTGTTAGTCAGTCGTTAGTGCACATTTTTAGTAAATCGGTTGATATAGGCGAAGTGCCGTTAATGTGGAGGAAAGTAAATGTAGTCCCCATATTTAAGAAGAGTGATAGAGGACTAGATGCCTATCCTCCCATTGACGAAACCGCACCCTCTCTTGACGATGTCAGAGAGGCTGTAGCAAAGTTGAGGGGTGGAAAGGCAGCTGGTATTTGTAATATCAGTGCGGAGCTCCTCAAAGCTGGAGGTAAGGCCATGATCCGCGGGTTGCATGCTGTCCTGACTGCCGTGTGGCAATCAGGTACCATTTTTCCTGACTGGAAAAGGGGGCTGGTCGTCCTTATCTGGAAAGGGAAAGGGGACCGTCAGGATTGCAACAATTCTCGTGGTATTACATTGCTCAGGGTGCCAGGCAAGGTGATTGCTCATCTATTGCTGACACGGATCCGCAACCATCTGCTGAAGCATCAGAGACCTCAGCAGTCTGGGTTTCCGCCTGGTAAGTAAAAAAACGGACCGTATTCAAGCGCTTCGTGTCCTGGTGGAACGCCGACTTGAGTTTCGACAGGGGATGCTTGCAGCCTATGTTGATCTCAAGAAGGCGTTTGACTCAGTGCATCGTGAGTCACTCTGGGATCTGCTGCGACTTCGCGGGATTCCTGCAAGGACTATTGGTTTGATGACTGGTCTGTACTCTGGGACTGAGAGTGCTGTGAAGTGTGGGGGAGGTGTATCCAGCTTCTTTCCTGTTAATACAGGAGTGAGGCAAGGGTGCGTCCTTGCCCCATCACTTTTCAACACTTGTATGGACTGGGTATTGGGCAAAGTTGTAGATCAAAGTGATTGTGGAGCATCCCTCGCCAACACTAAGATCACTGATCTTGATTTTGCCGATGATGCAGTAATCTTTGGTGAGTCGCTGGAGGTCCTGGTGATGGCTCTCGAGGCGCTGCACGAGGAGGCAAGGCCTTTGGGACTTGAAGTCTCTTGGCTCAAGACCAAGGTCCAGGTGCTTGGAGGCTTACTAGATGAAACAGTATAGTCTGTTCATGCGTGCGGGGAGGACATTGAGATCTTGGAAAGTTTTACATACCGTGTCCATAATAGTGCCGCAATAATACCGCAGTCCATAATAATGACGGGTCCCGTCAAGAAGTCTTACGGCGGATTGGCATAGCCCACGGTGTTATGGACTCGCTCAGCACGAGTATGTGGCGTTGTCGGTACCTGTGTAACGCCGGGGGTGTTATTATTTTTACATCCCTTTCGGTCAGACGTTGTTTTCTGGCGAGGGAGTTTTGTGGAATTTAACTACCCGGTCGTCTTATTTCAGAAAAATGGGTAGGGGTATGAGACCCTACTTACAACTTATTAATCGCTGCCACCACCCCAAAATTATGTTATTTTTGGGAAACCAAGCACCTTACTTTAGCACTTACCTAATTTCACTTCGGAGGCGAGAGGACACGGGGCGTCTTGTTTTGGGATAATTTGCAAGAGTGCATCACAAAATAATATGTGGGGCTATTTCCCAAGGATAATAATCAGTACCAATTTGTCTTTGTATCTTCAACCATTATAATTGGCATTTCCATTATCTCGTTTTCCTTACACATGCTTTCCCGAACGAAACCTGACCTATTTTACTTGGTCACTTATGGGTCCACTGACCTCGTGCCCACCTTTGATATTGATACGAGTGTTTGATTGTTTGATATTGTGCCCACCTTTGATATTGTCGTTCCGCCCCTTTTTCTACTAATACTGCCGCAGGCAGTCTTAGCAGTCTTAGTAGAAGAAGGGGTGGAGCGACGTCACAACAACACAGAGAGACAGCCCGCGCAAAAAAGAACGGCAGCCCGCGTGCCCGCCTCCCTCGCCTGAAAGTGTTCTGCGTTGCTACCCTCGCCTTTGAAAGGCCCAGGACCTTCCCCCTCAATATTAGTGACTGTGGTAAGAGACTGTGACTATATTGTGGCCTGTGTGTGAAGAGAGAGAGACCTTGAACAGTCAGAAAGCTGTGGTGTAGCGTTCCCCGTTGTCCTGCCTGTGCCTTTATAGTGACCTTGAAACTTGTACTGCTAGTTACTTGAATATACAACAGAAAAGGACCCCTGTGTTTGCCTAAGGCCTTCCCCCTGAGTGTGTGAATAGCCAGACAGTAGAAAAGCAGCCTGGTAAGTCCTCAGTTTCTAGCACGAGCCCGGTAAACTTGCTACGCGTCCCATCTCTGTCTAGCACCAGCCTGCTTCACTGCTCTCCCGAGACCAGCCCGGAGCAGGTGTTAGGAGCATAGTTGAGGACAGTAGGGGCGGGGACGTGGCATTGGTGTCAGTAGTGGGATTTTGCTGGAATATTGAGGTAAAAAAAGGCAGGTATCGTGAAATGCTATTGTCTGGCTCGGGAAAAGACAGGATGACAGACGGTGCTGAGTCAGCGGCACAGTCGTCCCTGGCGGACCTTGTGGCGGTGATGCAGGCCATGAGTGCAGAGCAACAGGCGATAAGGCAGGAAATAAGTGTGACACTGCAGGAAATGAAGGGAAAATAGATGCTAAGTGCACTGAAGTGAAAATTCAAGTGCAGGGAGAAATAAACAAAATGAAAGAGGACGTGCAGCAAAGTGAAAATGTGGCACGCCAGCTGACGGGCACCGTGATTCAGCTGGGTGACAGACTGATTGCTGTGGAGGCGAGGGGCGCGCAGGGATGGGGCGCTGGGGTGTCTGAGCTCACTGAAGCTGTGAAGCGCTTGGAGGACAGAGTGAGCGCCGTGGAGTTAAGTGGTGATCGCGACCAGCAAGCTCTGAGGGACCTGTTGAGTGTCAAGGTTGAGCCTGGTGAGGAGCTGAGACGGTGAAGAGGATGGAGTGAGTGAGTGTGACGGCAGGAGTGTCTCTACATGGCTGGGAGGTGGTGCGGCGTGCAAGGTATGCCAGCCGCACGTGAGCCAGCGAGGTGAGCAACACTGCTTCATTCCCTCACCGCTACCGTTCCATCCTCGGCCCGCTATGTCTCCTGTTATTCCCGTGGCTTCGCCTTACACTCCTCCTGCTTCTCCTACGGGTCATGGGAGCAGGATGATACGACGTAAACCTCAGGAGTTTGACGGACAAGTGTCGCTGGAGGCTTACCTCGCCCACTTCGAGATGCTGGCCCAAGCTCAGGGATGGGACCAGCAGGAGAGGGCCGTGCAGCTAGTGTCGAGCCTAAAGGGACCAGCGATGGAGGTGTTGAGCCAGCTGATCCCCGCTCTACGCACCTCCTACGCCAGCGTGGTATGCGTGCTGGAGAGGTGCTACGGGCATCAACACCAAGCAGAGGTGTTCCGGGCCAGGTTCCGGGCCAGAGTTAGAGCCTGGGGAGAGACGCTGCAGCAGCTGGCCCAGGACGTAGAAGACCTAGTGCGTAAGGCGTACCCAGGAGCCCCCGAGGAGCTGACAGTAGTGCAGCTGAGGGACCAGTTCGTGGATGCACTGGAGGACGCTCAGTTAAAGATCTACGTAAAGCAGGCGCACGAGGGTGACCTGCAGGAGGCCCTGGCCCGCGCACTTGAGTTTGAGTCCTTCGTCAAGGCTAGCTATGGGAGGCCCAGCGTAAACGCGGAAAGGGAGCTGCGGGCTCGGCAAGGTCAAGTTAAGGGCCGGCCCAAAAGGACCAGCGCGAGGCAGTTCCTCGGGGAGTGCTGGAAGTGCCACCAACCAGGACACAAGAGGGAAGACTGCCGCGGGTCCCCAGCCTCCCCACAGTCCCGATCTGCAGAGCGAGTGGGGCAGTATGTGTACCAGCCCTGCTGCTGGGGATGAGGCGAAATGGGCCACCTCTCCCAGTCTTGTCCCGAGAAAGCGTTGGGAGGCAAGATTGTGGAAGTGGGAAATGGCAGCTGGCTGGAGAAGAAGGGCCTCATCCAGCCGGTCCCATCCAGGTCTTTCTCCCGGTAAGAAGTTACCAGACAGCTGCCCACAGCGTGCAGGTGGAGGGTGCGGTCGACGGGAAGCCGTGCCGGCTCACTGTGGATACAGTGTCGGTGAGGACGTTTGTGAGGCCGGACGTGATATCGACGAAGAGCCCACCTGTGGCGGCCCAGCGACTCTGTGGTGTCACGGGGCACTCCACGGAGCTACGCGGACCAGTGGTGACCAAGATACGGATTGGGCCCGTGTAAGAAGAGCTGCCTATGTACGTGGCAGACATAGATGACTCATGCCTGCTGGGTCTGGACTACCTCCTGCACAGTCGCACTAGGATGGACTTCGGAGAGATGAGCATGAAGGTCCAGGGGAAAACGGTGCCGCTGTTGCAGGCGAATGCCAGCGCCCAGGTGGTGGCTGCCCAAAATACCTGTGTTCCTCCGAGGACGGAGACATGGGTGAGTTGCAAGCTGAGTCGTAAACTTGAAGGTGAGACCTGTCTGGTGGAGTCCTCTCCTCTTTCCCAGTTGCAGAGTGGATTGCTGGTAGGAAGGACGGTGGTGCGACCGGATGACGAGGAAGTAGCCGTTTTGGTCGCTAATCTCGGCGATGATGAGCGGCGGATACCAGCTGGAGGTGCGATGGGGAGCTGCAAGGCTGTGGAGCTGGCACGTGAAGGGCCAGGCTCAGGACACGTCGGTACGGCAGCTACCCATGGCTTGGCAGCACACCTGGAGGATCTATGGAACAGGAGCATGGTGTGCTTGGACATGGAGCAAGTAGTTCAGCTGGGGAAGCTGTTGCAGAAGTACGCTGATGTCTTCTCGTCAGGTGACTTGGACCACGAATCTCGTCAAGCATCGCATCAACACCGGTAACCATCCCCCATCAAGCAACCGCCTCGGAGAGTTGCCCCTGCTTGTCGTCAAGAAATGGAGAAGGCAGTGGGTGAGCTCATTGACCAAGGATTGGTGGAGAAGTCGAGCAGTCCATGGTCGCCAGCTCTAGTTCTGGTTAAGAAGAAGGACGGTACGACAAGATGCTGCGTGGACTACAGGTCGTTGAACGACGTGACAGTGAAGGAGTCGTACCCCCTTCCTCTCGTGGATGACACCCTAGATGCGCTTGCGGGAGCGAAGTGGCTCTCAACGTTGGATCTTAAGTCTGGTTACCACCAAGTTGAGATGGCGGAAGAGGACAAGGAGAAGACGGCCTTTACGTTCGGTAGAGGCCTCTGGTAATTCCGTGTCATGAGCTTTGGGCTGTCCAACGCCCCTGCGACATTCGAGTGGCTCATGGAAAGGGTGGTGGAAGGCCTGCAGTGGGAGACTGCGCTGATATACTTGGACGACGTAATTGTCTTTGGCCGTACCTTCGAGCAAGAGTTGAAGCGACTAGAGGAAGTCTTCCAACGGTTCCGGGCAGCGAATCTCAAGCTCAGCCCCAAGAAATACCTACTGTTCCAGAGGGAGGTACCGTTTCTTGAACATGTCATGGGTCAAGATGGAGTGCGAGCTGACCCACAGAAGGTGGCTGCGGTGAAGGAGTGGCCAGCTCCGACGAATGTAAAGGAGGTCCTTCAGCTTCTCAAGATGAAACACAGTATGTTTACCTCTTGAGATTCTACTGGACTAGACATGAAGCTTGAGTGTTGCAGCAAGTCTGTGATCAGCTGCAAAAAACTCAGCACTCCGGTAAACCCTGTAGTTCTGGAGGATCCTCCAACGAGTACTAACGAGGATGTGGTCGATCTCTTTCGCTAACCCTCCGGCATTACTATGCCAAGTCCAGCGGTACAGCTCTGGTCTCTGATACCAAGAACCTGCGATTCTCAACCTTCTGGACTGTTGGCATTATAGGCACATATGTTTAGCCTACCCCTATATGTTTACTTCCTGCATGTATTTATTTCATACTAACATCTTATAAATGATGAATATATTTGAATTCAATTTAGTAGATGAATGTCATGTATAATGACGTGAAGCCCTTGCCACGTCACCTGCCACAGCTACTAGATGGCAGCACCTCACGGATACTGCCACACCCTAACCAGCGCAGGAATTCCCTATCTGCCACGCCCTGCCGACCAAGACGTCCAGACGTCAGAAAGCGTTAGACGGCTGTAGTAGGGGTGGGCAAGAATCGTTATCTTGGAAATTCACGATTCCGATTCTTGAGGTTGGTGGAATCGGTGGAATCGATTCCGGAATCGTTTCCTCTCGCGCCGCTACTTGCGCCGCATGGGAGGAACTCAGTCTAGCACGGGACGATTCTGGAATAGTTTCCTCTCGAGTCTGGGCACGAAACGATTCCGGAATTATTTCCTCTCCTGCGGTGCCAGAGAGCTGCTTCGATTCCATTCCGTGTAGCTCTTACGATTCATCCTGCCTTCTGCGCCCCGTTAGATTTATGGAGCATATTTTATTATTATTATTATTATTATTATTAATATTATTTTTATTATTATTACTCTTATTATTATTATTATTATTAGTAGTAGTAGTAGTAGTGATAGTCGTAGTAGTAATAACGAAACACTAAATAGTGAAAAATTTTGTAATATAATTTAGTACATAGTTGTGGTGCTGCGCGACATAACCTACCGTCCTGAAGACTTGCACTCGACTGACGTAGTGAGGTGGGTGAGTGAGGTCCGACACGGCCTTCTTATACAAGGCCTGAGCGATGGGCCGTGACGTCATCAGCCTTGGTCATCTCACCCGCTCCGTCCTCTCCCTTGCTCTGTCTGTCCCACGTATATTATACAGTAATTTATAAATGCTATTTATAAATGTTATCTTCGTAAATGTTTGTTCTATAGTATTATCAAATAAAAAACAGTAAAACACGCTAAAGAAATGCCATTACGAGACCTGAAGAAATATGCATGAACTTATTATTATTCACTTCAACTCTTCGCCATTTAAAACTTTGCGAGTCAACATTTACCATGAAACATATCAATAGAAGCGCAATTTTATTAGCTATCCATTGATACATTTCGTTATCTGATAAATAAATTAGAACCATGCATAAATTAGCGTTAAATAAATAAATAAAATCATCAATCGGGTAATTTTCCCGATTGATGATGTTATTTATAACATCGTTATAGCGTTAGTATAACACTAATTTATGCATGGTGCTAATTTATTTATTAGAAAACGAAATATATAAGTGAATAAATAACATAATCAATCGAGAAAATTACCCGATTGATGATGTTATTTATTTAGTTAACGGTAATGTATGTAATGATGTTATTTATTCACTTATATATTTCGTTTTCTGATAAATTAATTAGTACCATGCATAAATTAGCGTTAACTAAATAAATAACATCATCAATCGGGAAAATTACCCGATTGATGATTTTATTTATTTATCTAACGCTAATTTATGCATTGTTCTAATTCATTTATCAGATAACGAAATGTATCAATGGATAGCTAATAAAATTGCGCTTCTATTGATATGTTTCATGGTAAATGTTGACTCACAAAGTTTTAAATGGCGAAGAGTTGAAGTGAATAATAAGTTCATGCATATTTCTTCAGAGTCTCGTAATGGCATTTCTTTAGCGTGTTTTACTGTTTTTTATTTGATAATATTATAGAACAAACATTTACGAAGATAACATTTATAAATAGCATTTATAAATTACTGTATAATATACGTGGGACAGACAGAGCGAGGGAGAGGACGGAGCGGGTGAGATGACCAAGGCTGATGACGTCACGAGGCTGTGACGTCACGTCGCTCAGGCCTTGTATAAGAAGGCCGTGGGTCCGAGCCTCAGCCAGCTTCACTGGCAACTCTCGTGACGTCACGAGGTATTGGCCAATCAAATGGCAACAACTCTCTACGCTGCCACTGTTTACTGTATAGAACTCAATGTGAAATATCTGTGGAATCGTTTCCGAGAAATCGGTTCCGTTGAGTGGAATCGATTCCACTGCCTATGTGGTGGAATCGTCGGAATCGATTCCGGAATCGTTTCGAGCCCAGCCCTAGGCTGTAGCGTGTGGTTGCACGTCTGAGAACACTCTGTGTGGTGAATACTATCTGTGCATTGTGATTTCCAGAGATTTAATTAAGACGTTCTATTAAACAACGTCATCCTCTGTGAATTGATTGACTTAGTGATTAAGAATATAATATATATATTCTATAAACAACCTTTGTTTTAATTCGCCTCTGTTCGGCTGTTCACGTCTTCCACAACTTACCAAAAAGTAGGTATATGTTATCTCATACGTCCTTGGACTTTAGTGACGCGTAAGGGGTAACACATTTGATGGCTTACGGTGGAATGAAAATAATCCAGTGATTTACTTAAACCAAGGTTGAGTGCACTGGACATTTTGATACAAGACAATACATTTTCGAACGAGACACTTGAACGAAGTAGTGAGAGAAAACGAGGAGCGAGTGTGTACTGTCCTGACGGATAAAGGAAAAAGGTCGCTTTGTTTACGTTACCGATATAAACATTGACCGCGAACCGCGACCTTTTCTTCACCCCTCACCCATCGCCTCGCTACATTCTATCCACATCTCACGATTTGTACCACCACACTTGCTTAAAAGACTGATCTATCGCAATTAAAGAGATCTAAAGCGTGAATAACACGGAACTTCCTGTTGCTGAGGATGGAAGGTGCATCTAACCCCTTCTCAACACTTATGATCCTGTCCACTGGTTAATTAAATAAGCAAGACCTAACTACAGCTTCAAGGTGGAACACTGGTGGAGAACAAGGTGGAGAAAGGACATAAGGTTGGTCGAATCCTCGACGCCCATCGCCCACGCCCATCGCCTCCTCCACTTAGTCAGTTGATGACTCAAGGTCGTTAAGGACTCAACGCCACACTTTACCTTGCTGGCCTGACAAAATGCCGAAATTGTATAGAAAGAGTATTTGGAATTTGGAGTGCGGATAAGAAGGTTCCGGTCTGTCCATTTATCTGCGGACAAGCCTAGACACAACCATGGCCAGTTTGTAGTGCAGCTGTGTTGCACAATAAAGTGTAGTGCAGCTCTTTTGCACAATATTGTGTAGTGCAGCTATTTTGCATAATATTGTTTAGTGCAGCTGTGTTGCACAATATTGTGTAATGCAGCTGTGTGGCACAACATTGTGTGGTATAGCTGTGTTGCACAATATTGTGCAGTGCAGCTGTGTGGCACAATATTGCTCTTCAGATTAGGGATGGTCTAGGACTCTAGATGACAATGATGGTGATGGTGATCGTTCAGATAATCAGAATGGACAGGAGGTACTTCAGAAAAATGCACGAACTAGGCATGCAGGACACAGAAAGAGCAAATATTTATAAATCAACAGTGTGTTCTGAAATTTGGAATATGCAATATGATCATGAATTTGAAAAATTACTCATTAAATTTTGTTCCAGTGTCTCTATTTGATGGTATTCCCTTGCTCTTTGGTTGGTAATAAAACATACTGAAACATTTCCTAATGTTTAATATCACAAACCTATATATTGTTTTGTCTTTGTACTTGGTTAGGTTGTGAATGAGCTTAAATTATTGATATTCCAATTTTCTTTGGAAGTATGATTTACATATTGTGGCATGTTAGGTTAAGTGGTGAACTATCTTTAATGATTTATATCACTATTGGAAGTATCTGATATATTGTTGCAGGTTAGGTTAAGTGGTGAACGATATCTAATTATTCATATCACTACTGGAACTATCTGATATATTGTTGCATGTTTGGTTAAGTGGTGAACGATATTTAATGATTCATATCACTACTGGAAGTGTCTACGATTGTAACATTTTAGGTAAGTGTTTTTTTTTTTTTTTTTTTTTTTTTTTTTTTTTTTTTTTTTATACATTTGTGCCTACAGGCGCTGTAGGCGCCTGTAGGCAGTGGTGACCCAGGGCTCGGATGGTAGGCTCTGGAGGTTTACTTGAGGGCTCTGATGGCTGGTCCTCGCCCGTGGTGGCGCAGGCAGGATTCTTATAGTGACGCCTGTGATTAGAGGCTCATGCCGCCCCCCTGTGTCCTCCAATGCACTCGCAATCGAAAGTAGAGTAGATGGGCAGGGCATGTGGGTGTTCTTAGGCCACTCGACGGTGCAGAAAGGTTTTGTTTTTCTTCGGGGATCGAACTCGGGTCACCGCGAACCCCAGTCGGAGACGCTAACCACTGCGCTACCGCCTCCCCTAAATGTAGAACGATATGTAGTAATGATTCATATCACTACTGGAAGTATATTGTTACGAACGTGCTCCTGGACAACTCGAGGTCACGTTCGAGGAGGACAACTCGAGCTCAAGATCGAGGAGAAGCCATGAGGTGTTGTTGTGGCTGGCTGGCTGGGGCCGGGGGAGACACGAGGTCGGGTGAGATCCGTCTCTAGAGGAAGACTTCGCGCGCGGGATGCCGCATGTGGGAGTCGCCGACGAAGGGAAACGGCGGGGCCAGTGGGGAGTCGTCTTCTGGCACGTAAGGAGGCACTGTAGTGTGCCGGTGTGAGGTAAGGCGACGTGAAGTCTCCTGTGGACTGTGGTGCGCTTGTGTGGACTGACGGCGACGCTACAGAAGGATGCGGCCGCAGTGGATATTCGCAAGGTTGAGCTTGCGAGGAGGTAAGATCCTGTGGTAGGATTGCGCCGCCTGGCTTGTGTCGGCTGCGGTAGATTGTGGCGCCTGATGAGGCGGCCACTGTAGTGTGCCTGTAAAGGTACTGGGGTTGTGTGAGGGTTATGTAGTGTCTCCCGAATCCCTACGACGGCCGAGGAAGAGATCAGGGGTTGTGACGTTGCATTGGTGTTAGGTGTTGTAGATTTGTAGTGAGTGACCTTGCAACTTGTACTGTGAGTTACTTCAATATACCACCGTGAAAGGACCCCTTGTGTTTGCTTAAACCCTTCCCCCCTGAGTGTGTGAACAGCCGGAGAAGGAGAACCCAGCCTGGTAAGTCCTCAATTCCTAGCACGAGCCCTGTTTACGAGCTACGCGTCCCCCCCCCCCCCCCCCCTCTGTCTTAAGCACCTGCCTGCTTCCCTGCATCTCAAGAGAGCAGCCCGGAGTAGGTGTAGCTGAGGACAGTGAAGGTAAGGAAGGAGGTTGCACTGGTTGCACTTCGTTGCACTGGTGTCAGAGTGGGATGTTGCTGGAAGTTTGAGGTGAAAAAGGCAGGTATCGTGAAACTCCTTTGTCTGTTTCGGGGGGAAGTCAAGATGGCGGGCAGTGCTGAGTCAGCGGCACAGCCGTCCTTGGCAGACCTTATGGCGGTGATGCAAGCCTTTAGAGCAGGACAAAAGGCGATGCTTGAGGAAATGAGGGTTACACGGCAGCAAATAATTGTGACTCGGCAGAAAATTAAAACAATGTTCGGTAAGCCCCACGCGGAAGTGACTGAGCGTATGGTTGAAGTGAAAAGTGAGGTGCTAAGTGAAGTACCCACTAAGGCAGAGCGGAAAGAGTTAGAGCCAGTGATGAGTGAGCAGAAAAACCTGGCTGTGGGTGATATGTCTGAGCATGTGGCTAGCGCTGGGGCCACGGCTTGTGACCCAGTCGTGGGTGTGATTGTGAAGCACGAGTCTGGGGGTGAGAGCGCGGCCGCGGCTTGTGAGTGGGAGGTGGGGCGTGTTGTGGAGTGTAGGGAGAGCGTAGCCCTGCCCCTCTCACTACCCACTCCACCTAGCTCACGCGAGCCTCCGCCTCGTCGTGCGGGGCCGAGAGCACGTCAGGAATGTGGCGACTTGCGACACAGGCCGCAGGAGCTTGATGCGCCTGTGTCGTGGAAGGCCTGCCGGGCCCAATTCGCGGCGCTGGCGAGCGGCGTAAAAGGTAGGAAGGGCCTTGGCGGCGGCCGGCGCGGCGTGAAAGGCGTGAAAGGCCTGGTTGGTGGCCTGCGCGGCAGGAAAGGCCTTGTTGGTGGCCTGACGCCCAGGCGGGTGCGGGTCAAGAGCCCGCTGTGGAAGGGCAAGAAACCCGCTCACTTTACCTCGGCATGGAACCACCGGAAGAAGAGGCGCCGCCGGAGTGAGCGTGGGAGGCCGCTCCGCAAGCGAGGTATGTCTCCGAGCGCCAGGATGACGAAGTGGACGCACCCCTACCTGCTTCTGCCGCGCTTTCGGGGGGTTGACGAGCAGTTGAGCTACTCCTGCAGTGTGTGGCCCCCGCCGAAGCTGGTACAGGTGGCGGTAACTGCTTGTTGCGACGGTGGGGGGAGGCACCGTGCCCGCTACCAGACAGAGCCAGCTACAGCGTGCTGCTGTTAAGTCCTGTCGCACCGTCACCGGCGCCTTGCAGTGGAGGGCATGGTCGGTCGGGAAGTCGTAGCGCCTTTCCCTCGGAGACTGGAGCAGTGGAGCCGGGTTAGAGCTGCGGAGGCCCAGTGGAGTGTGGAGACTCCTGGGCCGTGGTTATCTCTGAGGTGGGCCAAGGGGTAGAGAAAGTCCCCCTGTGGCCTGTGGTGGCCGCTGTATTGTGGCGCCTGATTGAGGTTGCAGCTGTGTTCCTGCTGGTGTGTCTCGCGTGGAAGAGGAGGGCGGCCTGGTGTGACTTTCCAATACTGCAGTGGCGGCTGGTGGATGGCGATGGAGGGACTTGCAGTTGTGAAGCTTTGGGGTGGTAATGTTTGGCAAAAGGTGGTTTGTTTAATGATGGGGCGAATTGCCCTTCATTTGAGGATTTTGGCTTTATATGTGCATGTAGCCTTGTGTGTTGATTTTTCTGTTTCTTTTTAGTTTTTGGCTGGCCGAGGTCGGCCAGTTTTTATGAGGGGAGGGCAGTGTTACGAACGTGCTCCTGGACAACTCGAGCTCACGTTCGAGGAGGACAACTCGAGCTCAAGATCGAGGAGAAGCCATGAGGTGTTGTTGTGGCTGGCTGGCTGGGGCCGGGGGAGACACGAGGTCGGGTGGGATACGTCTCTAGAGGAAGACTTCGCGCGCGGGATGCCGCATGTGGGAGTCGCCGACGAAGGGAAACGGCGGGGCCAGTGGAGAGTCGTCTCCTAGCACGTAGGGAGGCACTGTAGTGTGCCGGTGTGAGGTAAGGCGACGTGAAGTCTCCTGTGGACTGTGGTGCGCTTGTGGGGACTGACGGCGATGCTGCAGAAGGATGCGGCCGCAGTGGAGAGTCGCAAGGTTGAGCTTGCGAGGAGGTAAGGTCCTGTGGTAGGATTGCGGCGCCTGGCTTGTGGCGGCCGCGGTAGATTGTGGCGCCTGATGAGGCGGCCACTGTAGTGTGCCTGTAAAGGTACTGGGGTTGTGTGGGGGTTATGTAGTGTCTCCCGAGTCCCTTCGACGGCCGAGGAAGAGGTCAGGGGTTGTGACGTTGCATTGGTGTTAGGTGTTGTAGATTTGTAGTGAGTGACCTTGCAACTTGTACTGTGAGTTACTTCAATATACCACCGTGAAAGGACCCCTTGTGTTTGCCTAAACCCTTCCCCCCTGAGTCGGTGAACAGCCAGAGAAGGAGAACCCAGCCTGGTAAGTCCTCAATTCCTAGCACGAGCCCTGTTTACGAGCTACGCGTCCCCCCCCCCCCCCCTCTGTCTTAAGCACCTGCCTGCTTCCCTGCATCTCAAGAGAGCAGCCCGGAGTAGGTGTAGCTGAGGACAGTGTAGGTAAGGAAGGAGGGGGGCGTTCGTTACAATATGATCGATTGTTGCATATTAGGTTGAGTAGGTAATATCACTCATGGAAGTATATTATATATTGTTGCACGTTAGATAAATAGGGAGTGAGTTTAAATTATAAATATCAGAACTATCTTTGGTAACATTTCGAAAGTGGGCATTCACTGATTTCCAGGTTGAAACTTAGGTTTCCTGAATAGTTTTGATGTGTATTGAATGAATCTGGCACTCGTTTTTGTCGGAAATAAATGTTTGTTTACAGGTGTGGCGGGGCGCCCCGCAAACCTTGCTCCGCTTCGCACTCTCATAGTTTTGAATTTTTTTTTTTTTTATCTGTTACTAAACCAAATTCCACCTCTAACCTAATCTAATTTAAACTAACTTAAGGCCGGTTCCCACTAGCCCGCTTGTACGGCCGCTGTACAACAACAATGAACAACAATGACGTCACAATGACGTCACAAAAAAGTCGACCGCACCGCCGTACCGCTGTACGGCTGCCGTACAAAGTTAAAATCAAGTCATCTCTCCCGCTCGGCGGTGTCCGCTCGAGCGGAGGTGCAAACTGTGCCCAGTTACCACAAATACCACTCAAGCGGTGATGATCTTTATTATTATTTTGCGCTATGGAAAATGAGATATAAAATATTAGGAATGAATAAATCGACACGATGAAGAATCCTAGGATTTTTGGAAGCTCATTACCGAAATAATACCCTGTCTTTGCACGAGTTAGGTGGTATGTAAGCTTAAATGGTTAATATCACAACTGCCTTAGGAAGCATATGACATATTTTTGCACGTTAGTTAAGTGATGAACGAACTTTAATGATTATTAACAGTACTGTCTGGAAGAGTAGCTACCGGGTGCAATCACGGCATATAACTTGGTAGTTTTTGTAGCCTATAGGTGTATCCTTGGGTCCTTACGGTTAGAGGGGGAAGGACAGAAACACTATAGATCTCCTGTAAGTTCTTATTCCAAGGAGGACAGAGGAATGTACGTACAGCGGGGTATGACGCCTGCGGCGCGTCAGTACAAACTGGCGGGAAATCGGGAACGCCGGTTACCCGACGTTGCCAAACATACATAAATGCAATGTTGCCGTAATACAATGTCCTACATCTCCTTCCCCCCTTCGCGCTCATAGCCGACCTAGGCCTTGAGCGTCCGTCCTGGTTTTGATCCTGGCAGAACGACGAGGTAAAGCAGATTGAGGCGACTCTGCTTCCGGGGAAGGTCCACCAGGCAGCTTAGCTCCATCCGTGGACTGCGGGTTCTCAGAATGGGGTGGTGTTGGCCGGAGGAAGCGGCGATTTCTCCACCATACACGGCCGCTGGGCATCCTGACAAGGTAGACTCGGGACCTGCCAGTGCCCATGACAGTGCCCACCTTGTCCCAACGCTTCGTGATTGGGTCCTGTACGCGGACTGTATCGTCGAGCGCCAGCAGTGGGAGAGGTTGAGCACGTTCGTCATACCTCGACGTAGCATCACAGGCACGCGTGGCAGCCCGGCGGTCACAGCTCTCGGCACTGGCCTGCCACTTTTCCGCGAAGGACGTGGCGTGAGCCGGGACACAGGAACGGGGGGAATGTCCAAACAGAATCTGGGCTGGTGAACGACTGGTGTGGTTGGGAGTGTTTCTGAGCTCTAAGAGTCCTCTGTCGAATGCATCACAGTCCAAGTTTCCTGAGGAGGCCACTTTCAGGATGAGGTGCTTGATGGACTTCACAGCCACCTCGGCGTGGCCGTTGGACTGTGTGTAGTGGGGCGTCGACACAGCATGACTGACACCCCAACGCTCCAGGAATCCGGCAAATTCCCGACTAGTAAACTGGGGACCGCCATCCGTACGTAGGCGTACAGGTACGCCCAGGTCGCGGAAGAGGTGGCGGAAGTGACGGATGGTGGCAACGGACGTCGTGTCCGCGAGCAGGAAACCACCACAGGCCAGCCAGAGAGTCGGTCGACAACCACAAGGAAGGGCTTCCCCGCAGCGTGGAAAAAGTCCGCAGACACCGACTCGAAGGGCCTGGTAGGGTTCTCGTCACACAGCAGGGGCTCCTTCTGTAAGCTCGGCTGCATCACCTGGCACGGCTCACAGGCACGAACGGTGTCGATTATGTCAGCGTCAATGCCGGGCCAATACACCGCCTGCCTCGCCCGGCGCTTGATAGCTTCGGCTCCGCGATGACTGTCATGCAGGCGAGCTAACACGCGGCGGCGAAGGGCAGCAGGGACAACCACCCGAGCCCCGTACAGGACGAGGTCCTGGTCACAGTACAGGTCCTACCGTACTTTCCAATACGGGTGCAGGGCGTTGTGAAGGGTGTAGCGGTCACTGGGGAACCCTTTCCTCACACACTGAAGAAGCTCGGTGTAGGAGGGATCATCCTGGGTCGCGAGGCGGAGTTCTTTGAGCGCCAGATCGCCGTTGGTGGGTGGGTCTTCGGTTTCTGATGTTGCCGTGCCACCCAGGGACTCCATAGCCCGCAGGGTCACCGTGTTCCTGACGTAGAGACCTGTTTCAGCGCCCGAGATGTCGTCCTCTGGAATCGGATGGCAGACAGGGGCGCGGGAAAGAGAGTCTGGGATACAGAGCTCCTTACCCGAGCGCCATGCTGCAGTGAAGACAAACGACAGGATCTTCTCCTTCAGGCGCTGAAGACGTGGGTTCTCTATGGCGTCTAAGGAATACTAGTTGAGGATGGGGACGAGCGGGCGATGATCGGTGACGAGGTCAGTGCTGCAAACCGGCGAGGTAGTACTTGCACTTTGTCATGGCCCACACTACGGCCAGCAGCTCAAACTCGATGGTGGCGTAGCGGGTCTCAGTGTCCGTTAGGAAGCGCGAGCCACACTGAACGAGTCGGAACCGTCCTCCACCGTGGTCCTGCAAGAGGGCATACCCGAGACCATACAGTCGCGAGGCATCTGTTTGCAGAACAGTGGGTAGGGCCGGGTCAAAGGTGGCGAGGACTGGTGGACTAGACAAGGCTTCCTTGACCCTCTGGAAGGCTTGGTCATGGTCAGGAGTCCACAGAAAGGTTCTCTTGGGGCTCATCAGCGGGCGGAGGGGTGCAGCAGCAGAGGAAATTTCGGGCGTGAACTCTGCCAACTGGTTGGTGAGGCCCAGAAAAGACCTGAGGTCTGTCAGGTTAGCTGGCTTGGCGAAGTCTGTGATGGCACGGACCTTCTCTGGGTCTGCTGCGATGCCATCGTGTCTGCTGCGATGCCATCGTGGGAGAGCTGGTAGCCGCAGAAGGTCACCTCCGGTGCTGCGAGAACCAGCTTCTCGGCGTTTAGCGTAATCCCATGGGCCCTACACCTGGCCAGGACATCGTTGATACGGCGAAGGTGTGTGAGGTAGTCCTCGTCGTACAGTAGAATGTCGTCCACTACCTTCACACACCGCATCACTCCCTGTAACGCGATGTCGCCTCGTAAGCAATAGGCGTCACCCGTGGCGGCGAAACTCATTGGGCCTCGAAGGTAGCGGAAACGTCCGTGGGGAGTAATGAAGGTGGTCAGTGGCTGATCATCCTCGGCGAGAGGGATCTGCCAGTAGCCGCAGAGGGCGTCCAGCGTCGAGAAGTACCGAGGCATGATGCAGTAGCAGCGTATGTACCGAGGCATGATGCAGTAGCAGCGGGACACCCTTGGGGTCCATGCTGCCGCTTTCCACAGTTGCTGCAAGCGGAGTGCGTCTTGGGGGCAGCTGGGTATGCTTCCGCCTTCACCTTGTGGGCCGCCTTTTGTCCCTTTTTGTACTGGGAGACAGCACGCAAGGCAGGTGGGGCCCTTAAGGCAGAGGTCGCCAACCTGGTGACCTCGTAAGAACGGCACACCGTTACCACCTGCTGGAGTGTAGAGGACGCGTCCATGGAGATGATCTTCTGCACCAACTCTTCGTCCCGGACGCCCATGAGGATTCCGTGTTTCACCAACGCTTCCTCGCACTCGCTGTTTTTTGCCTTGCAGACGTCTATTTCTTCCGAGAGATTTTTCAGCCTAACGAAGAAATCTGCAAAAGTCTCGCCTGCTGCCTGCTTACAGCTAGAGAACGCCCGCCGTCGAAGTGCCTCACTACTCAGGCCCTTGATGTGCTCCTGCAGGATGTCGAGCATCTCCTCAACAGAGGCCGTACTGTCTGGTGGCACCTGTAGTGTGTGCTCCAGCATCCTCTGAGTCTCCAGCGAGAGGTACATCCCCAGTTGAATCAGCTGTTTCGGCTGTGGCAGGCTTGCAAGGTTCCATCGTCGCGTAGTCCTTCCACCGTCTTCTCCACTCGCGGAAAGTCTGATACGTAACGTCCACGGAGAGTGGAGGGGGGGGGGGGGGCTGAACAGCAGCTTTGGGCGCCGAAGGAGCAAGTGCGGGGCCCAACAACGCGCTTCCTGGGGCGCCGGGACCAGCCGTGGCTCCCGTCACGGGCGTGGGGGGTTGTGGGCCCGCCAGCCTTGACAACAATATCTCTAAACGGTCAGCATCCTCCCTTCGCTGCACTTCCCTCTCGGCGCGGGCAGACTCCTCTCTGTCCATCACCCATCGCATAAGTACCTGCCAGGTCACTGGAGGGTGGTGGAGAGGCGGGGCCGCTGTGGGGCGACGTGGGGGGGTCGTGTGTTGACGTAGGGGCAGCCGTAGGAGACGATGTTGGGGAGGCACCTCCCTTGCCGCGCTTCCCCATGGTGAAGTGTTCTGGCCTACACTGACGGGTAACAGCGTCCCAACGACTCGAACTGACGTCCGTCAGAGAGACTAGAACGAGTCTGTAGTAAGTAGTGCGGTGACGAGTGTGAGTGTCTGGCTGGTGTGTATCGGTGGGGTGCCGGGCTCCTTGGGGAGGAGGGATCCACCGCGCTGCTGCTTGCCAAGCAACCACAACAGTTGCTCACACTCGAATTAAGTGCCTGACAAGCTCGCAGTGGAGACGAATCTCCCTGAATGGCAGAGACTCAACACTTCCTCCCACTCTAACGGGCCTATACACGCGCACAAACACCAGAACACTGTGTCAACACTTCACAAAACACTCCTCCCGCGGCGAGTTCTTGCCGGCTTACTTCCTTCCTTCGTAGCTAGTAGTCCTCCCAGGATCCATCCACTGCGCCATGTAGCCTATAGGTGTATCCTTGGGTCCTTACGGTTAGAAGGGGAAGGACAGAAACACTATAGATCTCCTGTAAGTTCTTATTCCAAGGAGGACAGAGGAATATAAGTACAGCGGGGTATGACGCCTGCGGCGCGTCAGTACAGACTGGCGGGAAATCGGGAACGCCGGTTACCCGACGATGCCAAACATACATAAATGCAATGTTGCCGTAATACAATGTCCTACAGTTTTATTATTTATGCTCTCAATATACTCCTTGCTAAGGTAAATGAGCATCCCCTTATCCAATGTGGATAAAGGAGGTGCCCTAAAAGAGGTCATCGTCACCCGTAGCCGTGGTGTCGACTGTAGATGTAAACAAACTTGGATTTCCCGCGATTTTCCTGTGGTATTTCGTTACGTCGAGCGAGAGTAGGAGATGGTTAGCGCTGGCGAACACTCACGTCCGCCAACCCTGGTGTTCGCCAGGGTTGGCGAACGCCAATGTTTAAAAGTAAGGACTTTCTCACTCTGATCGCTAGCCCTGGCGAAAGGTTTAATGGTACGGCCTTAAGACAGAGTCGCGGTAACGCACAGTCGGGGGAAGGCGCGCGCCCCGGACAAACCAGACTAGCAGAAAAAACTGGTATAATTGATAATACTGCAACTCGGTTGGATGACAGTGACATTCTCTTATGTTTAATTACCGATTGCAGTCAAGCCAATATTTTGTCTCTACCAACCAGATTAGGATCCGTCAGAGCATCGTTCGCGGTAGACGCAGGCGCAGCTGATAACGTGCTGTCGCTTAACCCACTTGTCACTATTGTGGATTATCCCGAGCTCAGGTCTTCATTGTTAGAACTGCTTAAGCGGTACTGTGATGTTATAGCCTTGCCCGGAGAATCGTTAAGTTCAACTGATAAAACTAATTACCACATAAGACTTAAACCTAAAACACCTCCGGTGTATATTCCAGTCTATGGTCCACCTCACATTTAAAGACTAATTGTTGATGGGCAAATTATAGACACGCTGGATCAGGATGTTATCCAAAATTCCCGTTCACCTTGGAATACGCCTCTATTTCTCGTTCCTAAAGAAGATGAACAATTTAGACCTGTAATTGATTTTCGGCGAGTAAATAAAGTCACGGAGGATGATAGGTATTAAAAGACCTGTTAATGTCATTAGGACAGGGTAACACTATGTTTAGTATCCTTGATTTGGCTAGTGACTACTGGCAGGTGCCCATGGCTCCTGCTGTGATGCCAGGGTTTTTAAGTCTTGACAAACTGCGTGTTGGAATGAAATTTATTGAGATCAATTCTCTACTGAAAAAAGTATTTGTTAGTTATAGCTTATAACGATGAAATGATTTTTATTTAGAAGGGAAATGCTGCCACCAGTCCAAGCGGGTATTCCTTTGGTCTACCACTTGAACACGATTTAATATATAAAGATTACGGTAGTCGTGGGGATACTATTAGTATACCGAGTAAGTCTGATCCTCTTTCGGAAAACGTGGAGAAGTATTTCCACAACAGAGAATAGTCACCTGGGGTTTTGCAAGAAAAAAAAGTTCCTACTCATTTGGTTTATTTAACAAGAAATTATTCCTGGTTGAAAACTTAAGTATATTTATGGTTTAATTTAGTGGAGGAAAGCTTCTAAAGAGCATAACCTGCCTAACTGGACTATATTCCTAGACCTACCATCTAAATACATACAAGATAAACACCTAAGATATACATGGAGAACATAGGGAAGGGAAATGTGTGAATAATGAAAACTGTTTGCGAGTCGCGACCATGTGGAAACACGTGTTCCGCTTGATAAATCTATCCGCGTGCCTGGGAGACGGTGAAGAAACGAATCACTTTGTTAGGCGGGGAGGGGGGGGGGGGAGACTAACACTGGTTAAGATATCACATCACAAGAAAAAGTATAAGAGGAGACGAAAACGATAACACCTTACCTGGGAGACGGTGAAGAAACGAATGCCGTCGCATGGCTCTTCATGGAGGACTCAATCAATCAATCATTGGGGGCATACGCCGGGGGGCGCGTCGCCTCGCCCACCCTACGACGTCACTCCCGGGGGTCACCACGCGCGAGTTCCCATGCAGGCTCCTTTCCCATACCAAGCAGCTCTCGACAAGAAACATCAACTTGGCCCAGCCACGAGCCTTGTGGGCGCCCCCTTGGCCTCCTCCACGCCGGATTGTCTCTTACAGATACAACCCGATGGGAAGGATCGGTTTCAGGGTAGCGTGCCACATGCCCATATAGCCGAAGTTGGCGCTGACGGACTATGCAGGTAATAGGCCTCGATTCAGTCTCATGGTGCAATCGCTGATTTGACACGTAATCATCCCAGCGATACCCCATGATTCTGCGAAGACACTTATTACCAAAGGCATTGATTCGTCTCTTCAAGTCACTATTTAGTGTCCATGTCTCACAACCATAGAGTAAGACAGGGATCACAAGCGACTTGAAGATCCGGATCTTTGTCCTCCTGCACAGGTACCGACAAAGCCAAATACTCCCGCTGAGCGAGTCCATAACACCGTGGGCTATGCCAATCCGCCGTAAGGCTTCTTGACGTGACCCGCCGTCATTATGGACTGCGCTACCAAGGTATGTAAAACTTTCCAAGATCTCAATGTCCTCGCTACACGCATGAACAGGCTGTACTGCTTCATCTAGTAAGTCTCCAAACACCTGGACCTTGGTCTTCAGCCAGGAGACCTCAAGTCCCAAAGGCTTTGCCTCCTCGTGCAACGCCTCGAGAGCCATCACCAGGACCTCCAGCGACTCACCAAAGATTACTGCATCATCGGCAAAAACAAGATCAGTGATCTTGGTGTTGCCGACGGATGCTCCACAATCACTTTGATCTACAACCTTGTCCAATACCCAGTCCATACAAGCGTTGAAAAGTGATGGGGCAAGGACGCACCCTTGCCTCACTCCTGCATTCACAGGAAAGAAGCTGGATACACCTGCCCCACACTTCACAGCACTCTCAGTCCCAGAATACAGACCAGTTATCAAACCAATAGTCCTTGCAGGAATCCCTCGAAGTCGCAGAAGATCCCAGAGTGACTCACGATGCACTGAGTCAAACGCCTTCTTGAGATCAACATAGGCTGCAAGCATCCCCTGTCGAAACTCACGTCGGCGTTCTACCAGGACACGAAGCGCTAGGATACGGACCGTTGTTGACTTAACAGGCGTGAACCCAGACTGCTGAGGTCTCTGATGCTTCACTAGATGACTGCGAATTCGTGTCAGCAATAGATGGGCAGGCACCTTGCCTGGTAGGCTGAGCAGTGTAATACCGCGGTAATTGTTGCAGTCCTGACGGTCCCCTTTCCCTTTCCAGATAGGGACGACCAGCCCCCTTTTCCAGTCAGGAGGAATGGTACCCGATTGCCACACGGCAGTCAGGACAGCATGCAACCCGCGGATCATGGCCTCACCCCCAGCTTTGAGGAGCTCCGCACTGATATTACAAACACCAGCTGCCTTTCCACCCTTCAACTTTGCTACAGACTCTCTGACTTCGTCAAGAGAGGGTGCGGTTTCGTCAATGGGAGGATCGGCATCCACTAACTGGATGGACTCTGGATGGAGTCATGGAGGACTAAGGACAGCTAAAGCGCGGGAATTAATGAGTGTTCAAATACTCACCAGAGTCTTCATCAACGAGGACACGAAGTGTCGAATGTTTCTTATTAGCTGGGGAAGCAGATATACCTACGAAGTGAGTAACTATAACACAATTCTCTTAATTTGATGAAGGAAAATTTAATTCATAAATGTATTCAACGGGGAGGGTATTAAACTTAATCCAGAACGGCCGTACGAACGTGTTTTTCACAGTGGTAGGGTATTTTGAAGCGTGATAGAATCTTGGCCGACTCTTAATTTAAGCGAATGACTACTAATTTATGCATTAATATGCGAAACAAAACTATTTTTCTCTTTTTTAAGGATGCTCAGAATCTAAAAGTGTTATTCGATCTGCCAGGAGGGTAAGGGGAGAATAAGAAGTTTTTACTCTACAAGTTATTGGCAATCGCGAAGTTAATGTCCCACATATTATACCTCGTGGCTCTGGCGTTTGGGGGGGGGGACAAGGAGGATGGAGGGGGGGGGGGAGATAGGAATGCAAGAGAGAGAGAGAAGCATACGAACGAAGGATAGATAATACGAGAAATGAAATAATTTGAATGGCCTTATCCTAATAAATAACCTGTTCACCTATATACTGGATTTAGGCAACACTTAGTCTAGACTAAACCTATGGTTATTGAAACCTTCTCTTTCCTTTCATAGACATATAGCTCGGAAATCGTGTGATGGATATTTCCATCATTACTCTTGGAATTTTCCGGCATTACACTGCATCAAGGGAAGTTACTGCCCTTAGCACTCCTAGTGGAAACAACGAGTGGCTCAGAATGCCATTTGGTTTAAGCCCCTATTACTTTTCAAAGGATGATTATTAATTTATTTTCCGATATGCCGATATGAATTTTCCTTGATGATCTTATAATTTGCAGCAAAGACTCGGAGTCTTATTTTTCTAATTTGGAAGCAGTACTCCTGAAGTTGAAAGATGCTGGACTCAAAGCTAAACTGACTAAATGTGAATTCTTTAAGTCTAAAATCACCTTTTTAGGCCATGTGGTAGATGGTGATGGTCTTCATATAATGTCAGATAAAATACCTGCAGATACAAATTTCCCGCGACCTCAGAATGTAGACAATGTCCGTTCTTTCATTGGGTTGTGTGGTTACTATAGATCTTTTATATCTAATTTTGCAGCGGTTGCATCGCCCTTAATTAACAAACCTATTAAAGAAGGACGTGCGTTATAATTGGAACGCTGTACATGAAAACTCTTTTCAAGATCTAAAAGTCGCCCTAACTTCTGCCCCTGTCTTGGCGTTCCCAAACAATAAGGTTCCTTTTGTTCTTTACATGGACGCCTCTGCATTAGAGATGGGTGCTGTATTAATGCAGACGGACGTACGCTGAAAAAATCGCGCTATTGCGTTCGCGAGTAGAGCTTTAGTTCCGGCAGAGTCTAATTACTCAGTTACTCACCTGGAATCACTTGCAGTTGTCTGGGCTCTGAAATAATTTAGAGATTTTATCCTAGGTTATGATATAACCGTATATACTGATCACGCAGCTGTCACTGAACTATTTAAAGGGAAAAACCTCTCAGAAAGAATCGCGCGTTGGTTTTTGACAAAACAGGAATTCAATCCAACTTTTAAGTACTTGCCAGGTCGAGCCAATGTTGTGGCTGATGCGCTTTCTAGGAATGTACATGTTGGACTGGTGACGGAAAAGTCCCCTGTAGTTCAATTTTTTTTTACTACATGAACTAGCTGTTGTCCAATGTCAACATGACGTGTGGAATAAAGTTTTATATACTCTGGAGTCGGGTGATCAGTCAACTTTACCTAAAATGCCCATTCTTCCCTTATCACAATTTTATTATCACCAGATCAGGTGCTTTGTAGATTTTGGCCAAATAAATGGACCCCGGTGAGCCAATTTGTGATACCTGAGTCATTTGTACCTGTGGTGCTGCAACTAGTTCATGATGCTGTAATAGCCGGTCATCCGGGAAAGAAACGTACTCTTTATGTGGCCCGCACTAGTTACTTTTGGCCTAAAATGCGGTTAGATATTGACGCATATGTGGATAAGTGCGTAAAATGTGCTGAGCATAAGGGTACGGTGCCAAAGCCAGCACCAATTTTGGAATATCCACCTCCTGAGCGTCCCTGGGACATTGTTGCTATTGATCTATTACAGCTTCCTTCTAGTCGTCAAGGGCCTAGGTACCTGTTAGCATGTGTTGATCACTTCTCAAGGTACGTTGTTTTGGCCCTTGTGAAGGATAAAACTGCCAAAGCGATTGCACACGCTCTGATCGCTAATTTATTTTGTCCATACTTAACTCCCGGAGTTTTAATGAGTGACAATGGCGCGGAATTTAAAAATGCGCTTCTTAATGAAATCTGTGGTCAGTTCAACATCAAACAAACATTCACGGTAACTTATCAACCTGCCAGTAACGGTTTAGTTGAGCGTGCGAACAGGAAAGTCCTGGAAGCTTTGCGCCCAGTTGTTGGTGGCGCTTGCTTGATAGTTGGGAAGATTGGTTATCCCATGTTGCTGCGTGCGTTAATTGCAATATTTGTGAGTCGACAGGTCAAACTCCATATTTTACTATCTTTGGTGTGGAGAAAAGACTCCCGCATGACTTACTTAGTAGCCCTCAAAAACCTGTGTACAATGTTGATGATTATGCTAAGTTTCTACTTAAGGTTTTCTCGGACTTATATTACAGGCTTCTAAGACTGCTATGTGCTCACAACAACACCAGCGCTCTTCATCCGTTCAAATTCGAGTTGGTAATTGTGTAGTGCCCCCCTTTACTATACGTTAATTAAAGGGACACACAAGTATGAAGATTATGCTGCCACCACCCACATTAAGTGGGGAAAAAAATTGATTTGAAAAATTTATATGAATAACTGAATTTATGGTTATAATACACTTTAACTAGGCTTTCTTTATAAGTATCTATTTCTCTGAGTACTCATATCTCAATTGAGGGTTTGACAATCTTTGGTACCGGGGGAAATTATACTAAACAAAACTTAAAGTAATCGTCCAGACCCATTTTTGTTTGCCTAATTATGTTGAATAAACATTCAAAACACCTAATTCACCAAAAATAATTGATTTCCAGGCCTTATTTCCGTAAAAACACGACTTTTGTAACAAGCGCGCGATTTTTTTTTTCTTCCCTCCAACAGGGCTACGAATAATATTGATGACGTCACACTCGGAGCTCCAATGTAAACAACAGTATTCTGCCTGTGTGACACCTGTCGGCAAATGTTATGATGAGCGATTGTACTTCGGTGTCAGACAGTGAATCTGTCGCTGTGACAGATATACATAGATTACGATGCTCAATCTGAGACCGAAATAAATGACGCTGCTGGCGTATATGAGGAAAACGAACCTCAGATTGTGATGGGAGCCCAACCCTATGTGTGTGAGCCAGAATATGAGGCAGACGAACAGATGTTAGGGGAGCCTGAAGTTCAGCAGGACCTGGCACTTCTCCAAAACAATGGATTGGTATGGAAGGTAAACCATAATGTGTGTGGGAATCACAATGAAGGTACTTTCGAGAAAATCCCATGGTTAGTTTTGGAGCTACAGCCAAACTCGGAAACCACATACTAACATTAACGATAGCATAGAGTTGGAAAATATGCGGGCGGGAAGGCAGACAGTGTGACAGCCAAGGGAGTGTTGTGATGACTGGTTTGTGATGCAGACTGCCATATAAGGCTACGCTATTGTGTGTGTGTGTGGCTACGGGATGTGTGGGGGGATGGGGTGTGATGTAGACAGTGTGACATGACAGGCAAGGGAGTGTTGTTGACTGGTTTGTGATGCAGACTGCCATACAAGGCTACGCTATTGTGTGTGTTTGGCTACGGGATGTGTGGGTGGGTGGGGGGTGATGTAGACAGTGTGACATGCCACTCATGATGACAGCCAAGGGAGTGTTGTTTACTGGTTTGTGATGCAGACTGCCATACAAGTCTACCCTATTGTGTGTGGCACAGTCTGGCCAAGTGGGGCACCACCTAGACTCTGGCACAGTCTAGGTATATGTAAATGGTGGCGGGGGGGTACTAGAGAGAGAGAGAGAGAGAGAGAGAGAGAGAGAGAGAGAGAGAGAGAGAGAGAGAGAGAGAGAGAGAGAGAGAGAGAGAGAGAGAGAGAGAAAGAGAGAAGGAGAGTATAAAAGCTTCAAAAGGAAATACATAAAAGAAATGTCAAGTCTCAACAGGTTTAAGTCTTCCAGCGTGTGTGTGTGTGTGTGTGTGTGTGTTTATGTGTGTGTGTGTGTGTGTATGTGTGTGTGTGTGTGTGTGTGGTGTGTGTGTGTGTGTGTGTGTGTGTGTGTGTGTGTGTGTGTGTGTGTGGAACAGGTGTAATACAGAGGTAATGTGAGATCTAAACAGGTGTCTGATGGCATGAAAACGTTATACACTTTCTTTATTTTCTTTTACCTGACAAGTGAAAGTTCGTTCTTATCAGAGAGAGAGAGAGAGAGCGAGAGAGAGAGAGAGAGAGTGTGTGTGTGTGTGTGTGTGTGTGTGTGTGTGTGTGTGTGTGTGTGTGTGTGTGTGAGAGAGAATAAGTACACTTGCACCGACAGAAACTCATCCCTCCCTTCCTCCCCCATGCCCTTCCCCCCGTCCCTCCTTCTCACCACAACGCTCCCCCTCCCCGCTATCTCCTGTCCCGCGCGAGTGTGTGACTGTGTGTGTGTCAGAGGGCACTAAAAAATCTATCAGAAACACCCAAAAATCTTCAAGTACTAATATTTATCTCTTGTGTTTACGTGCTTCGGGATCAGCGCGGGGAGATGAGGCTTCCGAATGTGACGTCACCGAGCCTGGGTGCGTCGTCTGCAAGTCTTGAGGAGCGTTTTGGAAGCTCGGGGAATTTGCAGATTTTGATTGCGGATTATTTAAAAACGGCTGACTTGTTGCAAAAAGTGACAACATATTGTTGATATACTCGCTAATGGCTATCATTTAATTGCATTAAATCAGGAATGATGAAACTGTCTGGACGATTACTTTAAATACCAACAGGGATTAACAACAACAAAAAATATTTAGTCACTGCGGATAGGTAGCCCACCTAGCTCTACCTAGAGTAACCTGATTATACAAATTATACCACCAATAACATGTGCCAACTGGGCTTAACTCAAATCACTATAAAACTACAAAACTTAGAAAGGAAATAGGGAAAAACTGGTTCACAAATAGGGTGGTGAATGAATGGAATGGACTCAGTAGACAGGTATAGTTAGTGCGGAGTCATTAGGGAGCTTTAAAGAGGGGCTGGATAGGTTCATGGATGGGGATGAAAGGTGGATGTAGGTAGTGTTAGGTGACAGGAACTACCACGTGTAGGCCTCGCGGCCTCTTGTAGCTTCCTTATTTTCTTATGTTCTTCTTATGTAACTGTTATGGCCTTAGCTCTCAACACATTGTAGGATAGTCAGAGCGATCGTCAAATTGCCACAACACTAATACTGCGGAGTAACACTCTATGTCGGTGACCCACGTGGCTTCACTGGACAACTCACATCTCTTGATAAGGCCATCGTCTTCTTCTCCTCTCACCAAAAAACCCTGTATAGACACAACACTTATTACCATCCTATCTTGAACTAATTAATTCACAAGAAGTCCTTACAAGACGGACGCCAAACACCTACCTCACACGAGGGTTGGGGGGAACGTCTCTCTCACACGACCAGCCGCCAGCCAGGTCGAGAAGAAAGAGAGAGAGCCTATCTGCTCCTTTTTCTCGCCTAGCCCGAATATTGTCGTGACGTCACAAGAGCGACGACGAAAAAAATTAACCAGACGAGACCAATGCATCCTAATTTCTTATACTCAATAAAGAACATTAAATAATAATACAAATGATTTGGACTGAGGCGTGAAGAAAAATTGTTATTTACCAAATGGCTACATATTACTTAAGCTCGTCTAGGTGTTTACACCCGTCGACCAAATGAACCTTATTTCCCTCGTTACAATTGAAATGATTAGAGTCCCGGAGAGGAACTCTAAATTAGCTCCTAAATTTGTAGGTCTGCGCCTGGTAGTTAAGCAGCTCCATGGAAATATGTTTGATATTTTGGATCCGTGGTTAAATTCATTAGAAGTTATTCACAGTGATCGACTTAAACGGACCAGTTTAATCATCAGCCAAGCCTGATTTATGCTTAGTAGAAACTGCTAAACTTAGCGATGCTTCGCGGCTTGAACCTAACAAATCTAATTTTCCTACTGACTAAACTCATGCTTATAATTTACGCCCTCGTATTGAGAGCTTGTCTTTTTCATTGCCTATATTGGACAACTCTCGTGTATGCTATTTGGTACATGATTGATTGCATGAGGATGTGAAAGAACTTAGGGACAATACATTCAACTAACCTCCTTGGCTTCCTATAATGATAAACTTGTCCATTAAATTGCATGAATATTGCCAAACTTGAAGGTCAAGTAGACGATCTTGCCTCTTTCACTAATACAATGATGAAGATCATCAGTGATATAAACAAGCAGAGATATAAGCAGAGATAGATAAGCATTGATATAAACAATCGACATTTTACTGTCTTAGAGCTAGCTCTCCCTGTTTTGACTAATTCAGTTAATTCTAACGGTAATTCTAATTATTCTAACGAATTCGGTAAGAACTAACAAACAGATACTAACAAATATGGTTGACGCAGCGCGTAGAAGGGTCACTTCTTCACTCCTTCTTGTTAAGGATTTTATGCATGCCTTGAACTTAGGAAAGAAGAATTACAGGTTGAAACCTATGTTTGATTTAAGTGGTATTCAACACTATTACCCTCTGTTGGGAATGTGTTTGTACCTTTGGGCCATTGGGGTTTATTTAATTCACTTCGTTTTGCTTTGCTTATTTTGATAGTTTTGGGATAGTTAACACTTGTTTCACTAAGTGTAATATTGAGCGCGAGTGTGAAATAAAGTCAGTCTGGAACGAGCGGCCATGGTGTTTACATCCTCCCCTACCTGACCGGACCAGGCGGCTGGTACGTGAGCCGCCTTACACCACCCCACACATCTTCGCCTATTCGCCCTGCCCTCCAGCTGTTCCAGGGGCGAACATGGTGCCCAGACCCGGGATACTGTGAGTTCAAGTGATCCCGTACGTAATAATTGGCGAAGATGTCGGTGGACGAAAAGTTGTCAACTTTGACAGATGACCAGCCGGTCAGCTGGCCGAGGAGGGTGAGCCTAACATGGCTGCCGGGACAGGGCCGGCTAACTCGACTTGGGAAGAGACCGTCACTGTGTGTGCCTCAGAAAAGGCTGTTCCTGTCCGGCCCTTAGTTCCTGCCGGGCCCTTAGTTCCTGCCGGGCCCTTAGTTCCAGCCGGGGCCCTTTGTTCCAGCCGGGGTCCTTTGTTCCAGCCGGGGCCCTTTGTTCCAGCCGGGGCCCTTTGTTCCAGCCGGGGCCCTTTGTTCCAGCCGGGGCCCTTTGTTCCAGCCGGGGCCCTTTGTTCCAGCCGGGGCCCTTTGTTCCAGCCGGGGCCCTTTGTTCCAGCCGGGGCCCTTTGTTCCAGCCGGGGCCCTTTGTTCCAGCCGGGGCCTTTTGTTCCAGCCGGGGCCCTTAGTTCCTGCCGGGCCCCTTTGTTCCTGCCGGGTCCCTTAGTTCCTGCCGGGTCCCTTAGTTCCTGCCGGGCCCTTAGTTCCTGCCGGGGCCCTTTGTTCCTGCCGGGGCCCAGTTCCTGCCGGGGCCCTTTGTTCCTGCCGGGGCCCTTTGTTCCTGCCGGGGCCCTTAGTTCCTGCCGGGGCCCTTTGTTCCAGCCGGGGCCCTTTGGTCCTGCCGGGGCCCTTAGTTCCTGTCGGGCCCTTAGTTTCTGCCGGGCCCCTTTGTTCCTGCCGGGGCCCTTAGTTCCTGCCGGGGCCCTTTGTTCCTGCCGGGCCCTTTGGTTCTGTCGGGGCCCTTAGTTCCTGTCGGGCCCTTAGTTTCTGCCGGGCCCCTTTGTTCCTGCCGGGGCCCTTTGTTCCTGCCGGGGCCCTTTGTTCCTGCCGGGCCCTTAGTTCCAGCCGGGGCCCTTTGTTCCTGCCGGGGCCCTTTGTTCCTGCCGGGCCCTTAGTTCCAGCCGGCCCTTTGTTCCTGCCGGGCCCTTAGTTCCTGCCGGGGCCCTTAGTTCCTGCCGGGGCCCTTAGTTCCTGCCGGGGCCCTTTGTTCCTGCCGGGCCCTTAGTTCCAGCCGGCCCTTTGTTCCTGCCGGGCCCTTAGTTCCAGCCGGCCCTTTGTTCCTGCCGGGCCCTTAGTTCCTGCCGGGGCCCTTTGTTCCTGCCGGGCCCTTAGTTCCAGCCGGCCCTTTGTTCCTGCCGGGCCCTTAGTTCCTGCCGGGGCCCTTTGTTCCTGCCGGGCCCTTAGTTTCAGCCGGGGCCCTTAGTTCCTGCCGGGCCCCTTTGTTCCTGCCGGGGCCCTTAGTTCCTGCCGGGCCCTTAGTTCCAGCCGGGGCTTTTAATTCCAGCTGGGGCCCTTAGTTCCTGCCGGGCCCTTAGTTCCTGTCGGGCCCTTAGTTCCTGTCTGGCCCTTAGTTCCTGTCGGGCCCTTAGTTCCTGTCGGGCCCTTAGTTCCAGCCGGGGCCCTTAGTTCCTGTCGGGCCCTTAGTTCCTGTCGGGTCCTTAGTTCCTGTCGGGCCCTTAGTTCTTGTCGGGCCCTTAGTTCCTGTCGGGCCCTTAGTTCCTGTCGGGTCCTTAGTTCCTGTCGGGCCCTTAGTTCCTGTCGGGTCCTTAGTTCCTGTCGGGTCCTTAGTTCCTGTCGGGTCCTTAGTTCCTGTCGGGCCCTTAGTTCCTGTCGGGCCCTTAGTTCCTGTCGGGTCCTTAGTTCCTGTCGGGTCCTTAGTTCCTGTCGGGCCCTTAGTTCCTGTCGGGTCCTTAGTTCCTGTCGGGCCCTTAGTTCCTGTCGGGCCCTTAGTTCCTGCCGGGCCCTTAGTTCCTGCCGGGCCCTTAGTTCCTGTCGGGCCCTTAGTTCCTGTCGGGCCCTTAGTTCCTGTCGGGCCCTTACGGGCCCTTAGTTCCTGCCGGCCCTTAGTTCCTGTCGGGCCCATAGTTCCTGTCGGGCCCTTAGTTCCTGTCGGGCCCTTTTTTCCTGCCGGGCCCTTAGTTCCAGCCGGCCCTTTGTTCCTGTCGGGCCCTTAGTCCCAGCCGTTAGTTTTTTTTTTTTTTTTTTTCCTTGGTTTACTGTGGGGCTTCTGCAGTAGACCCTCCTGGCGAGCCCAGCGTGTGCGGTACAGGGGCGGGGAGTGCGACAGAAGACTTCTGTCGAGCCCAGTGGCGGGGAGGACCAACACTCCTGTCGAGCCCAGTGGTGGGGAGGACCAACACTCTGTCGAGCCCAGTGGCGGGGAGGACCAACACTCCTGTCGAGCCCAGTGGCGGGGAGGACCAACACTCCTGTCGAGCCCAGTGGCGGGGAAGACCAACACTCCTGTCGAGTCCAGTGGCGGGGAGGACCAACACTCCTGTCGAGCCCAGTGGCGGGGAGGACCAACACTCCTGTCGAGCCCAGTGGCGGGGAGGACCAACACTCCTGTCGAGCCCAGTGGCGGGGAGGACCAACACTCCTGTCGAGCCCAGTGGCGGGGAGGACCAACACTCCTGTCGAGCCCAGTGGCGGGGAGGACCAACACTCCTGTCGAGCCCAGTGGCGGGGAGGACCAACACTCCTGTCGAGCCCAGTGGCGGGGAGGACCAACACTCCTGTCGAGCCCAGTGGCGGGGAGGAACCCCACCTCCTGGTGAGCCCAGCGTGTGCGGTACAGGGGCGGGGAGTGCGACAGACCCTCCTGGTGAGCCCTGGTATGTGGTATGTAGTAGAGGTGGAGGAGGAGAAGTAATAGAGGAGTTAGTTTGAAACAGGAGTTTGAGAAGGAGTTGGTTTTGAGGAGTTAGAGACGTAGGAGTGGCCCAGTGGTGCTGTCTGTTGTGCCTGTTGTGATGCGGTCTGTTGTGCCTGGTTTGGTACTGACATTTTGATGGCAAACAGAGGTGATCATTTTGGGGGTTACAGAGGTGATCATTTGGCGGCAAGCAGAGGCGATCTGTTGTGTCTGAGTTGAGGTATGTGTGTGTGTGTGCTGAAGAGGCGTGGTGTGTGTGTATGTGACACACACACTAGGGTATAGTTTTGAGTTGTGGTGTGTGTGTATGTGACACACACACAAGGGTACAGTTTGAGTCATGGTATGTGTGTGTGTGTGCTGAAGTGTGCCTGTATTTATGTATTGTGGGGTTTTCAAACCATTGTTAGTATAGGAGTATATTTCGTTATACTCCTATGGTTGGGAGAATGTTGGGAATGTGTTTGTACCTTTGGACCATTGGGGTTTATTTAATTCACTTCGTTTTGCTTTGCTTAATTTGATAGTTTTGGGATAGTTAACACTTGTTTCACTAAGTGTAATATTGAGCGCGAGTGTGAAATAAAGTCAGTCTGGAACGAGCGGCCATGGTGTTTACATCCTCCCCTACCTGACCGGACCAGGCGGCTGGTACGTGAGCCGCCTTACACCACTCCACACATCTTCGCCTATTCGCCCTGCCCTCCAGCTGTTCCAGGGGCGAACACCCTCTACTTGAATCAGTGCTAACGTCAGATGCCGTTGTTATTCATGTTCTTTTTCACTCCGAACATGTGTTTGATGTTCACAGAATTTAACAATTTCCTTTTTCAGTGAAAGAATCTATTATGATACTGAATCAACCAAGTACTGTGGTGTTGATTGATAATTAGTATACCCAGTATGCAAATGGACGCACATCTGATTTGGATGGGTGCCGTACATAATATTTGAACCTGTATTTTTCCCCAGCATCTCTCTTTGCTTTCTTGCCTGTAATCAGTGAGGGTATTTGTGAAGTGGTGCTAACTCAGGCGAATGCTCCTCAGGCCTTATCGTTGTGTCCTTACACCCACTTGGTTTCACGACCAATCTTTCACAAAAGTTTCTTCGGACATCACTACTTCTTCTTTACACAAACATTGTATGTGTCTGTAGTTTGTCCCGAAGGTGCAGTGTATCAGAAAGTTTCAGGTCATTTCGCAATTCTTATTGCTTGCTATTTACGCTATGATTATTGGAATACCTTTTATGAAAAACTGCACGAAGGGTTTGTGGCTAATATCACTGCTCGACTTTTCCCTATTGACAGCTTGAAATATGTAAATTTCTCAAGCATTAAATATGTCACTAATACCATTTCTGAGTTTACTTTCTCTAATTTCCCAGAATTGGAAACAGCCGTACTGGACTCTTTACCTGTCTACCTTAACCCGGCTGTTCATTTTCCTTCCATGGTTATGCCCATCATAATCATCATCATCACAGTAATTCCACTTTGCTTTATTGTTCACTTATTGTCTTGGGCGACTTCAATGCTACTTACTGGCACTGTGAGAGATGGCTACGAGTTATATGTTGATCCCCATGGCTCCGGTACCAGAAACATTAACAGTTCTCTGCTTCTGAATTTTGCAAGGTCCAGAAGGTTGAGAATTGCAGGTTCTTGGTATCAGAGACCAGAGCTGCACCGCTGGACATGGTATAGTAATGCCGAAGGGGTAGCTAAGGAGATAGACCACGTCCTCGTTAGTACTCGTTGGAGGATCCTCCAGAACTGCAGGGTTTACCGGAGTGCTGAGTTCTTTGGAACAGATCACAGACTTGTTGTTGCTACACTTAAGCTTCATGTCAAGTCCAGAAGAATCTCAAGAGCTAACCATACTATGTTTCATCTTGAGAAACTGAAAGACTTGACATGTGCCCATGAGTATGCGGTGGCAGTCTTAAATCGGTTTGATGTGCCCTCGAGGACCCTGTAGAACTGTGGGATACCTTCAAACGTGAAACTCTACAGGCTGCCAAGGAGTGTATTGGGGAGCGCCCGAGGTCAAGGCGTGGTTTTGTCTCGACGGAGACGCTGGATAACAATCGAGGAGAGTCGCACTGTGCCAGGCTGGCTGGGAACCAGGACCAGCACAGGGCTCTCACGCCGGACTAGAACCCTCCTGGGGAGAGACAAGGAGAGGTATGTCAGGAGTCTCGCTGAGGATGTCGAGGGTCATTTGAACGCTAATGACCTCCGACCCACCTACCGATCCCTGAAGAAGCTCCGTTCCAAGTCTCCATCTCGGGCGAGTGCTATTCGAACAGCAGAAGGGCGCCTCGTGTCGGACATGGATGGGCAGATGGCTCGTTGGGCTGAGTAGTTTGGGCAGTTGTTCACGGTGGACCCTCCAATTCAGCTGCTTCACACCACTGGGTTACGGGCAGTGGATGCCGATCCTCCCATTGACCAAACCGCAGCCTCTTTTGACGAAGTCAGAGAGGCTGTAGCAAAGTTGAGGGGTGGAAAGGCAGCTGGTGTTTGTAATATCAGTGCGGAGCTCCTCAAAGCTGGGGGTGAGGCCATGATCCGCGGGTTGCATGCTGTCCTGACTGCCGTGTGGCAATCAGGTACCATTCCTCCTGAATGGAAAAGGGGACTGGTCGTCCCTATCTGGAAAGGGAAAGGGGACCGTCAGGACTGCAACAATTACCACGGTATTACACTGCTCAGCGTGCCAGGCAAGGTGCTTGCCCATCTATTGCTGACTCGTATCCGCAGTCATCTGTTGAAGCATCAGAGACCTCAGCAGTCTGGGTTCACGCCTGGTAAGTCAACAACGGACCGTATCCTAGCGCTTCGTGTCCTGGTAGAACGCCGACGTGAGTTTCGACAGGGGATGCTTGCAGCCTATGTTGATCTCAAGAAGGCGTTTGACTCAGTGCATCGTGAGTCACACTGGGATCTTTTGCGACTTCGTGGGATTTCTGCAAGGACTATTGGTTTGATGACTGGTCTGTATTCTGGGATTGAGAGTGCTGTGAAGTGTGGGGGAGGTGTATCCAGCTTCTTTCCTGTTGATACAAGAGTGAGGCAAGGGTGCGTCCTTGCCCCATCACTTTTCAACACTTGTATGGAATGGTTATTAGGCAAAGTTGTAGATCAAAGGGATTGTGGAGCATCCCTCGGTAACACCAAGATCATTGATCTTGTTTTTTCCGATGATGCAGTAATCTTTGCTGAGTCGCTGGAGGTCCTGATGATGGCTCTCGAGGCGCTGCACGAGGAGGCAAAGCCTTTGGGACTTGAGGTCTCCTGGTTTAAGACTAAGGTCCATGTGTTTGGAGGTTTACTACAGTACATTACAGTCTGTTCATGCGTGCGACGAGGACATTGAGATTTTGGAAAGTTTTACATACCTTGGTAGCGATGTCCATAATGACGGCGGGTCACGTCAAGAAGTCTTACGGCGGATTGGCATAGCCCACGGTGTTATGGACTCGTTCTGCAGGAGTATTTGGCGTTGTCAGTACCTGTGCAGGAGGACAAAGATCCGGATTTTCAAGTCACTTGTGATCCCTGTCTTACTCTATGGTTGTGAGACATGGACACTAAATAGCGACTTGAAGAGACGAATCGATGCCTTTGGTAATAAGTGTCTTCGCAGAATCATGGGTATCGCTGGGATGATTACGTGTCAAATCAGCGATTGCACCGTGAGACTGAATCGAGGCCTATTACCTGCATAGTCCGTCAGCCCCAACTTCGGCTATATGGGCATGTGGCACGCTACCCTGAAACTGATCCTTCCCATCGGGTTGTATCTGTAAGAGACAATCCGGCGTGGAGGAGGCCAAGGGGGCGCCCACAAGGCTCGTGGCTGGGGCAAGTTGATGTTTCTTGTCGAAAGCTACTTGGTATGGGAAAGGAGCCTGCATAGGGACTCGCGCGTGGTGACCCCCAGGAGGGGCGTCATAGGGTGGGCGAGGTGACGCGCCCCCCGGTGTATGCCCTCAATGATTGATTGATTATGTTGTTCGGAAGGCCCTATCTTTGTATGTCTCCTGAAGGGCAATATCCGACCAAATCAGGTACATACATGATTGTAACATTGTTAGGTACACTCCCGGTCAAAGCCCGGCGAAGATCCCCTCACCCCAAACCTCCTGGCGTGTCACTTCCTTTTAAATGCCTTATCGACGGTCCTAGACACTGGAAGGGGAATACACACACACACACACACACACACACACCCCTCCCGGGGTGGTGGCTTCGGCCAACACTAAGCACTAAGGAAGAATGATCAAATAAAAATGTTGATATGGAGACGGGGCCATACGAGCGTTGCTCAGGCCCTGTAAAATACAACTAAATGAATACAACTAGATGAATAACACACACACACACACACACACACACACACACACACACACACACACACACACACACATCTGTGTATCTCTGATACTCGACGAGAGAGAGAGAGAGAGAGAAGAGAGAGAGAGAGAGAGAGGAGAAGAGTTAATGGAGAAGAAATATAAAACAAATATATAAGACAGAGACCGGTGCTACTATAGCGTGCGGTCTACATCGGGGCCTGTAGTCTACGCTTCTCTAACGTGCGGTCTACACAGATCCCGCCTGACCTGACCTGACCTGACTACCCACTAGCTTTAATGTGCATTCTAACAAGTCCACACCTGACCTGACCTTACCTGACCTGAGTACCGGGACCCTACTCAACCTTATAAAATAGGAATCAACGAAGTAATGTCTCAGAATCCTCCTAAAATTCAAATAGAGAACATCAGTCTGAAACTCCTCCTTTACAATGCTGTTGAAAGAATTCTACAGAAGTGTAATCTTGACAGAAGAAACAACGGTTAAGTTTTGATGTGAAAGCAATCTTCTGGACACACCACAAGAAGCAGAGCCTTGTCATCGATGTGGTAATGTTATGCAAGAAAAAATAGTGACAGGGGTGGGAAATATCGGCCTGTGCTTAATAAATTACTTGCTAAAGTTTTGTTTTTTCTATAATATTCTACTGTATAATAGACAATATCATATAGCAATATTAAGTTGCAGCCTGAAGTGTAAGTGTAGAGTGTAAGTAGCGAGTAAGAAATTTAGACCGCATGCTATAGTGTAAAATGTCCCCGGTAGACCGCACGCTATAGTGCAAATGTCCCGGTAGACCGCACGCTAACTTTACCTCCCATTCAGCAATGCATATGTTGAAAGAGTGTTATTATTATTGTATTTGATTTTCTTCCAATAATGATTATGATAACTTGTTCCATTTTCGCCCCCTCACCCTCGCTCTCTCTCTCTCTCTCTCTCTCTCCTTTCTTTCGTGAGAGAGAGGGAGAGAGACAGAGAAAGGCGATAAGAGGAGAGAAGAGATAATTAATTGGCCCGTACCGAGAGTCATGATGAAGGTCGAACGACGAACGACAGAGGAAGGGTAGCGTAAAAGGGTTATTTTTCGGAACGAAGAGCAGTGACGAAGGTCGGCACGAAGACATGGGTACCCCCGTGTCTTCCTGCCGACCTTCGACCGTCGTCGCTGCTCTTCGTTCCGAAAATTATCCCTTTTAAGCTACCCTTCCTCTGTCGTTCGTCGTTCGTCGCTCGACCTTCATCATGACTCTCGGTACGGGCCAATGGCCCTTCCTTTCTTTCTTTCTCCTTCCTCTACCCATATCCTATGCGTACCACCCCGGCTTGTCCATCCTATCTGCCCAGCCCCGCCATAATTATGTCTCTACTAGCCGCAAAGCCGCCCTCCGGGCGGACTTTTTGGCTAGCTCCTGCGGAGGGCTATTGGTGGGCCTTCGGCCCACCAAACACAGACTCTCCAGATAGCCCCTTCTAACTTTCCTGAAATCATGGATGTAGAAATGTATGTATTAACGCCAACCCATTCACATCACCCCCAACCCATTCACATCACCCCCAACCCATTCACATCACCCCCAACCCATTCACATCACCCCCAACCCATTCACTCACCCATTACCCATCACCCCCACCCATTCACTCACCCATTACCCATCACCCCCCACCCATTCACTCACCCATTACCCATCACCACACACCCATTCACTCACCCATTACCCATCACCCCCCACCTATTCCCTCACCCATCACCCATCACCCCCACCCATTCACTCACCCATTACCCATCACCCTCCACCCATTCACTCACCCATTACCCATCAACACACACCCATTCACTCACCCATTACCCATCACCCCCCACCTATTCCCTCACCCATCACCCATCACCCCCACCCATTCACTCACCCATTACCCATCACCCTCCACCCATTCACTCACCCATTACCCATCAACACACACCCATTCACTCACCCATTACCCATCACCCCCCACCTATTCCCTCACCCATCACCCATCACCCCCAACCCATCACCCCCCCACCCATTCACTCACCCATCACCCCACACTCATTACCCATCACCCCACCCATTCACTCACCCATTACCCATCACCCTACATCAAGGTTTCTTCAATTCTCGCAACCTTTTTTTCACAATTCTCGCTAATAGGCTACTAAAAAAAAAAAAAAAAAAGGTGATCGGATCAACTCATAAGTGTGCTTAAAACCTTCCCCTGGTCAAGCCGGTTCCAAAACTGTGCCATATGAGGGGATTCCGCCACGGGGGGCGGAACCTATACACCACACACAACACCACACAACACACACACACACACACACACACACACACACACACACACACACACACACACACACACACACACACACACACACACAGACAGACAGACACACTTTCGCTTATATATATATATATTATATTATATATATATATATATATATATATATATATATATATATATATATATATATATATATATATATATATATATATATTTCTATAAACAACCTTTGTTTTAATTCGCCTCCGCTCGGCTGTTCACGTCTTCCACAACTTACCAAAAAGTAAGTATATGTGATCTCATACGTCTTTAGAATTTAGTGACACACAAGGGGTAACAGGACCTCGCAAAATTCAGGAGAGAACTGTTAGCGTTTCTGGTACTGGAGCCATGGGGACCAACACATAACTCATAGCCATCTCTCACAGTGCCAGTAGTAACATCGAAGTCGCCCAAGACAATGAGTGTGTCCTGAGGAGGACACTGGTCTAATACAGAGTCGAGTTCATCTCCTTCTCTTCAGTTTCACACACCTCGGTAGGAGTATACACTGTAACAAGAGACATGAAACCAAATAAATGATAAATGCATTATTAGCAAAAGTGTGTTTCATCCACACACACATTATACGCTCATCAACTGGAGTAACCTCAACAACAGACGGCTGCAGTTTGCTGGAGATGCCTATAGATAGCTACTTCCCGGGCACGGTGACCATTGCTCATGACGGACTAGCATTAGCTGTAACCCCCACGGCTAGTCTCGCCACTGCCAGG
The DNA here is from genome assembly GCA_016584305.1 of Chionoecetes opilio. NCBI lineage: Eukaryota > Metazoa > Arthropoda > Malacostraca > Decapoda > Majidae > Chionoecetes > Chionoecetes opilio. The sequence goes on along the minus strand of JACEEZ010018703.1, from coordinate 185,123 downwards.
CCTTCTCGTCTCAAAGAGTCCCACTATATCCACCCTCAGCCTACTGAGCTCGCCCGATAGGAGAGGCAGTCGATGATCGTCTGAGAGGCACAGAACGTTCCAGGAGCCCACACGAAGAATCCTCCGGAGGTTTATCCCAGGAGTGATTCGACAGGCAGGCGCCGCCTCTGCACCGCCCCGGCTACCCCCACAAGAAAAATATGGGCTTGGGGTCCCTCCCACTTTATTTAGAGTGCGGGATTCCCGAGGGCTTTGGCCCGCACTAGTCATAGGTAGACCCCCCTCCTGCGTCGGCATTGGAGGGGTATGCGTGGTCGGGCTCCCCGGCAAAACCGGGTCGGGGGCCCAGTTTCCTCGCCCCCGGACTCTACTTCTTATCATCTCTTAAGGAGATGTAGTTCCCATATTTAAGAAGGGTAATAGTGGATTAATGTCAAATTATCGACCCATTGGTCTGACGTCAGTGGTAGGTAAAATATTGGAATCTGTTATTGCAAAAAACATTAGAGAGCATCTAGAAAAGCATAGTTTGGTACATAATTCACAACGTGGATTCACCAAGGGTAGATCATGTCTCACTAATTTATTGAGTTTTCATAGGAAAGTTTATGAAACAACAGATAATGATGAGGACTATGATATTATACACTAGATAGATAACACTAGTATACCTGGACTTTAGTAAGGCATTCAACAAGGTACCACACGAGAGACTCTTAAAGTAATCGTCCAGACCCATTTTTTCTTTGCATAAATATGTTGAATGATTATTCAAAACACCTTTTTCACAAAAAAGAATTCATTTCCACGCCTTATTTCCGTAAAAACACTACTTTTGTAAAAAGCGCTGGAAGAAAAAATGTCATCCTTCCAATAGGCCCGCGAATATTATTGATGACGTCATTTGAGGAGTTCACCGACAGAGAGGGAGAGAGGAGGATGCTGGAGTCCTTCAAGAATCTGCTATTATTCACTCTACTTCATTCAAACATCAAACATCATCCCCAACACCCACCCACATCCCACAACACCCACCCCAGTTCCAGAGCTGGGCACTTCCGTACCTCTGTCCGTACCTCCGTACCTCCGTACCTACGGACTTCCAAACTAGGTCCGGAAGTCCGGAGGTACGGAAAGTTTTTCAAAGGTACGGAAGTAACAGGTACGGACCTGCGAAATTTTGGGTCCGTACTTCCGTACCTGATATTTTCTATGATGAAAAAAAAAACAAACGAAGACGAAAAAACAGTCCACAGAATAACTTTCACGCGTTTTGGCGGGAAATTTGCCACTAGCTGTCAGCTGATCATTTCCTAAGGCGAGATCCGTGCATCTGTGGTGCCTGGTAAACACCAAACGTGCGGCATCAAGCTCAAGATCAACAACGTTTTATGTTTACAGTCACATCACCCGGCAACGCGTTTCAAAGTTTCACTGCTATTGCTTACTGTTTAGTGTTTACAACTAAACATGGACAAATACGTGAAAAGAAGTGATAGCGACAGGAGCAGGAGTGTGTCTGGGGATAGTAGCTGTAGTAGTGTGAGCTACAGAACCAGCACGCCTGCACCATCTGCGTCCAGAACCCATACACCACAGGGGACGTCAGATATTTCTTTGTCTGACGTGGAGCTGGACTCCTCCCAGCTGTTCACCCAGGACATAGAGGAGAGTGGGACTGAGCAGGAGGATCAGAGGAAGAGGCAGTAGGGCACCAGACAGCTAAAGGCTATGCTGTGGCACCTTGAGAAGTAAGACAAATCTAACTGTTCTATTGCAGTATTTTACTAATTTAATATTTTTAAGTTGACATCTTATGATCTTAATAAGTTAATGTTCTTATCGCCTATCGCATCGTGTCAATTAAAACTTAAAAAAATTGCAGGTTCTTTGTCTTTGACTCATATGTCAGGACAGAGAATGACACACTGGAGGGGAAGTCTGTGCACACTGGGAGGGCTAGGTGTCAGCAGAAAACCTGCCTGTCTAAGGGTAAGGCTGCCACTTACACCTACACCACCAGGAGCAAGGTGAACCTGAAGAAGCATTATGAAAAAGTAAGTAAAAATTAAATTATCTGAATAAGTGCATAATGCCTAGTTGCCTACAGTGCCTAGCATACAAAGTCGCGAAATACCATCAATTTTTAAATAATTAATATTTTATTTATATTTTCTTGTTTTCAGATGCACAGTGCCATGCTTCAGTGCGTCAGGACGGCCTTTGATGGGGCGAGCAAGAGGGGCTGCCCCAAGGCCAGGGAGGACGAGCTCCCTGCCAAGAGGGGTGGCCGCCAGCTCTGCTTGGGGGAGTCCTTCAGCCGGAAGGACATAGTGACCCCAGAGGTGCTGAGGAAGACTTGCACCAGGTATAATAAAAGAAGCATTTATACCCAGCAGTAAAGTTTAAGCTTTTAAAATAACTTCTGATAATAAACAAGATTTAATTCTTTAAAATCTATTTCAGGTGGTTCATTGACACTATGATGCCCTTGAGCCTCATAGATCACCCCACCACCAGGCATTTCTTCAGCCTCCTGGCGCCGGAGTTTTCCGCTCCGTCCAGGAGGACCCTGGGCAGGGAAATCGACCAGGTCTCCGCCACCGCCAAGTCGGACCTCTTCAGTATGCTGTATGACAAGGGCGTAGCCAGGAAAAATAATTGGGGGGGGGCCACCTCCCAATGATGGTTGAGGGGTGGGTGGCGAGCGAAGCGAGCCTTATCGATAGCGATAGCGAGCCTATCCTTATCGATAGCGAACCTCCCTCCTCCCGAGACGGGAGGAGGGAGGGAGAGAGAGAGAGGGGGGTTTGAGGAAGGCAGGGAGAGAGAGGAGAGAGATATGAATGGGACATGAGTAAAGGAGATAAGGAGATGTGAGTGGCTAGTAGGATGTGTGTGTGTGTGTATAGATGAGTAGATGAATGTATTTGTAACTTCAACACTACCTTTTTCTAGTTTTGTTGATGAAAGCTACAGCATCTCCGTCAGGTAGAACAGCCTTCCTTTCCCTCCCTCCCTCTTCAGGTAAAACATCCTCCCTCTCTCTCCCTCCATCCTCTCCTTCCCTTTCTCCTTTAAGTAACACAATCACCCTCTCCCTCCCTGCTCTCCTTCCCTCCCTCCTTCAGATAACACCATGAGGGTCTGGGAGGCGCTGTAAGCCCCCCAGAGAATTTGTTTGAAGATATGACTTAATTGGGGGCATATTGAGCCCTATGGGGGGTCATTTACTGGTTCTTTGCATGATATTCAATATAGTAAAATTGGTGAAATTATACCATACACTCCTAAAGTAGATGTGTTGAATTGGGGGGGGCCATGGCCCCATTGGCCCCCCCTCTGGCTACGCCCTTGCTGTATGACACCAGCTACGTCGCCACAACGGCCGACAGCTGGACGGCGCACAACAGGGCCTTCATTGGCATGACGTGCCACTGGATCGGCCAGGATCTCCGCCGCCAACATGGCACATTGGCGTGCAAGGAGATCAAGGTAATTAAAAAAAAGAAAAAATTAAAAGTTAAAACTTTATACATAACAATGAATATATTGTTTAGCTTTTAAACTAACTTGTAAGTAGTAACTAACTTGAGTTACCTTATATAGCTAAAAAAAAAAAAAAAAAAATTATCGCTAAACACACTATATATATGAAAAAAATTCCAGGAGAAGCAGACTAATGTGGTCCTGGCGCAGGCCATCTTTGATGTCCACCATGAGTTCGGCCTGGGGAACAAGGTGGTGGCCACCACCACGGACAACGGCGCCAACTATGTGGCTGCCTTCAAGTACTTCGGTGTAGGGAATATGCCTGTGGAGGAAGAGGAGGAGCAGGACCCTGAGGTGGTGGTTGGCCAGCCTGCCAACCTGCATGCCCAGCTGGAGGAGGTGGCTCCTGCTGTGGTTAAGCTGCCCAAGCACTACAGATGTGGGTATGTATGTTTCTGTGATAACAGTTAAAACTTAAAAGTTTTGAAACAAATATGAAAATAATATAAACGTCAGAAGTTAAAAACTTTAAAAAAATTCAATAAAAACTTGAAAACATTTTTAATTCCAGTGCACACACCCTGAACCTGATCGCCACCGCCGACGTCCAGTCTGTGGCCGAGTGGAACCAGGGCCTTAGGGCGCCGTTCACAAAGGCTGCCGCAAAGGCCCAGGGGACTTGGAACCTGCAGAACCGCAGCTCTGTGGTGGCCAACTCCATCAAGGAGAAGACTGGGAGGAAGCTGAAGACCTATTGCGTCACTAGGCATTCAGCAATATTTTATATTTAATAGATTATCTTTTTTGCGTCAACAATAGAACGGTTTGAAATATTTAGTTACTTGTTTGTAATTATTTTTCAACTTTTTACAAAGGTGGAACTCCTACTACGATGCCGTCCAGAGCCTGATGGACGTCCTCTCCAACCCGGACAAGATGAGGGCCTTGAATGAGATCCTCAGCAAGGGAGGGGTGGCGACGTTTGACGAAAGGGATAAACATGTGAGTGAAATTAATTAAAGTTCTAATTGACAATTGTATACTTTTCTATAATGTATATTACTTATAAAGGTTAACTAAATGATGTGCAACTTTTTAGATTTAATTTTAAATAAATAAAATAATTTTAAACATTTTTTGTAGATCCTCTCTGAGTACCTGAAGGTCATGCAGCCTGTAGCAGAGTGCCTGGACAGCCTCCAGTCCGAGGCCAACGCCTACATGGGCATCTTCATGCCCAACTTGCAGTTGATGCGGGTGCAGCTGGAGACGCTGAAGGTTGACAGGCAAGTAAAATTTTATATTAGATAGCTACAGCACTTGTAACACTTTATAAAGCTACCTAGTATAATTGTTTTAAAATATTTTTTTTTTTTTTTTTACAGGAACCTTCATTATGCCCAGGCTTTGGTGACTGCACTGCTGGGGAAAGAGGGGAGTGGCAAAGGCTTCTACGGCAGGTTTGCCGACCAGCTTAAGGATGCCGACTTCCTGATGGCCACTGCCCTCCACCCCCACTACACCATATCCCTGGTGCGGCACTTCAGCCCCGACCAGGCCGCCGACATCAAGGACCGTATCGTCAGGGAGGTTAAGGACATTGTGGGCACAAAGGAGGAGGAGCAGCCTGAGGAAAGGAAGGAGAGGATGGACAAGTTCCACCTCCTGCTCTCCAGTACCCCAGTCCCTGAGGTGAGGCGACAGGAAGAGGTGGAGGAGACCATCGTCAAGACCCTGGAGGAAAAGGAAGATGGTGGACATCCCCCTCAGTCCCAACCTGTTCCCCACCCGCTACAGGAATGCCTGGCTGGACCTTTTCAAGAGGTACAACACCCCTCTCCCCAGCTCTGCTGCCGTGGAAAGGCTGTTCAGCTCCGCGGGAGACATCTTGCGGCCGAAGAGGTCCAGCCTCAGCAACATAAACTTTGAGCAGCTGGTGTTTGTGAGGGGCAACATGCACCTCCTAGGCTACAAGGAGGTGTAGCAGCAGTACAAGGAGGAGAAGGAAGTGGAGTAGGAGTTATACACTCTAGAATAAACTTGTGATTTAAACTAATTAGTCATTTCACTCATTTGTATACTGTGAAGACTGGAGACAAATTTTATTTGAATTGATTTGATGATTATTTGATGGTAAATATATATTGCTATATATATTTATGAAGCTCTGATGTATTATAGCCTTGTATTTTGTTTTATTTTTGAGGTACTGACTATATTTTTTCAGGCGCGTTTTAATAGTTATAGGGTACAGGTACGGAGGTACGGAGGTACGGGTACGGACAGAACAAAGTAAAATAAGGTACGGAAGTACAGGTACGGACGACCCGCGTCCCGAAGTACGGAAGTACAGGTCCAGGATCCAAATCCAGGAACGTGCCCAGCTCTGCCCAGTTCCCACCAACATCCCCACTTTCAACACACTACCCCTTCCACTACCCACATCCCCCAACACCCACCCCCGTTCCCACCCACATCTCCACTTCCAACACCCATCCCCTTCCCCCATCTCCAACATCCATCCCCTTCCCCCACCACCAACATCCACCCCCGTTCCCACCCACATCCCCACTTCCAAAACTCATCCCTTTCCCAAAACACCCACCTCCGTTCCCATCCACATCCCCACTTCCAACACTCATCCCTTTCCCCCAACACCCACCTCCGTTCCCACCCACATCCCCACTTCCAACACTCATCCCTTTCCCCCAACACCCACCTCCGTTCCCACCCACATCCCCACTTCCAACACTCATCCCTTTCCCCACAACCCACCTCCGTTCCCACCCACATCCCCACTTCCAACACTCATCCCCTTCCCCCAACTCCCACCTCCGTTCCCACCCACATCCCCAATTCCAACACTCACCCCTTTCCCCAACACCCACCTCCGTTCCCACCTACATCCCCAATTCCAGCCCGTCAGGGTGGCAAGGTTGGTAGAGACGTGAGTTCCCAATGTGCAGCGTCCCTGTGCATTCGGTCAGCGGTTCGAGTCCGCCTAGTTCATGCTGACGTGGCGGCGCTTTGTATAGTCAATAACCTTGTAGTTGGTACTTGCAAAGTGTCTAGATAGGATGAAAATCTTATCTTAATCTCCCCAATTCCAACACTCATCCCCTTCCATTCCCTTCCCTTCCATCCCCTTCCTTCCAGTCCCTGGGTGAAAAAAGGCATCGTGTGCCAGGGCCTTAAAATAATTGTCCAGACCCATTTTTTCTTCGGATAAATATGTTGAATGTTCATTAAAAACATCTAATCCACACAAAATTATTCATTTCCACGCCTTATTTCCGTAGAAACACGACTTTTGTAAAAAGCGCGGGAAAAAAGTTTCATCCTTCCGACAGGCCGGCGAATATTATTGATGACGTGGAGTTTGGAGGAGTTCACCGAGAGAGAAAGAGAGAGAGAGGGGGATGCTGGAGTCCTTCAAGAATCTGTTATTATTCACTCTACTTCATCCCCAACACCCACCCACATTAGGGTACGCCGTATAACAAAAATTCTTTTTCTCAACTTTGGCATGCCAATTTCCTATGTAAAATGGAATTCTAAGACGATTTTATCCTGTTCCATTTTTGCATTTGAGCAATTCTTACTATGCAAAATCGCACTTTTATATTGCACCCTTATCGAATAATGCTTAAATGAGTACGCAGTGTCCGGTTGGTCCTATGTATTGCATCATGCACCAATAGGAGTTCCAAATGACTAGCGTGGTAAGCTCTTTCTGATCAGTTGGTTCATCAGGCACTACATCACAGTGTCACAGCCTCTACGTTGGCCTAGAACGTGTCCATCATGTCCTTCTTAGACCTGAAGCGGGGCATGGTCTCCCGGTGGTGGGCCCGAGCCCGGATGAACCCGTCTCTGGCCTGCTGCCCCACCACTGTTGCCGCAGCCTCTGTCACCTGCGCACAAATCCTGTGAAATTGAGAGAGAAATGTTATTTAATAAATCTTATAGTATCCTAAACTTTGGTAATTTATGACATTTATTATTTTTTTCCTACACCAATTTCTGCACTTTCGGGGTGTCGCATAAACTAAAATTTACACTCTACATAATCCATACGCAATGCATCTTTACCTAGAATTGAGATCAGGCACAGTGTGTGTAAAATATTACCCACTAACCTAACCAGGACATTGGTTGCGTAGCCTAACCTGAAGCAAGAGTAATGGAGAGATAACTGCAAAATGAGGCATTTCCGACAATTTTTAAAAAGACCATTTATTCTTAACACACCAGAATACATAGGAATAGAACAATTTTAACCACATACTAAATTAAGGGTTGAAAGTACCAAAATATCTTAGAAATACTGCTAATGGTCAGATTTACAAGTTGAAGACGGTTATAACTACGTGCCTTGTAATGTCTTAAACTGCAGTAGAACCGAGGCAGGTGTTGCTTCTTTAAATGAAGATTACAGTTAAAAGTAGTGGCATTTCTAAAAATACACTTTTTAGACGTTTTGACTGGAAAAAACACTCTCCATTTGTAAAAGTATCAAATAATAACCTAATCAAACTATTAAACTAACTTAACCTAACCCTCAAAATAACCTAACTTAGCCTTGCCCTTAAACTAACCTAACTTAGTCTTGCCCTTAAACTAACCTAGCCTAAGAAATTTTTTATGTTTACACAACATTTCATTGTTACTTTCACACTCGTTCTCACCTATAGAAACAGTAGAAAGGTGAAAAATACTTGAATCCAGACACAGTCATGTTCTAAATATTAGCCCAGTAGGGTCAGTACTGCTGTACCAAAGGCTACATCATACACCCACTCATCACAACCACCAGTAAAACTGCAGTTTAGTACAATATCCTCTACTGACCAAAATTCTCCTGACATAACTGGGGGGCTGCGCCCATCCAGACCCCCACCCCCGCTAGTTAACCAACCTAGCCTGGGCATTTATTACTTAAACTATTATAACCTCGCTGGGAGGAGGGGGGATTTCACCCCTCCAGACCCCCCCCCCCATGTGTTATATCTCCTTTCCGTCGGGTTATAGGGATTATAAATCCTGCAAATTGTCAGTTCTATAACTTAAGGACGGTTATAACTCGTGCCTTGTAATGCTTTAAACTGCATTACAGTAGAACCCAATCACCAAGTAAACATCTTCTCCACAAGCCTTATTACTTAACTCCCTGGGGCCTGAAGCGGTACAATTCTAGAGTCCTTTCCCGCCCTTATTAGCGGGGGGAGGGGGGGGGGGGTTCCTCCAGACCTTCACAGATCACTTGTGATACCTCTAACACGTAATTATAAAGTGGGGGAGAGCTGCCCCTTCACCCTACCTCCCCCCTAATCGACTCCCCTGAACCCCCCAAAAATATACTATGGTAAATATTACTATTCTAGCCTCACTATAACCTAGCCTAACCTCACTATAACCTAGCCTAACCTCACTATAACCAAGCCTAACCTTACTAATAACCTCCTAGAAGGACCCCAAAAAATCAATTACCTCACCTTACCTCAATATAACCTAACCTAACCTGGTAAAATTCTAGTTTCCTGCAATTAAGTCTCGCTAGGAGGTTATTGGTAAGGTTTGGTAGTTATAGTGAGGTTAGATTAGTAATATTATTTGGGGGGATCCAGAGGATGGAGTCATTTAGGGGGGGCAGGGGGGTTGAAGGTGGCATCTCACCCCACTTTATATTTACGTGTTAGAGGTATCTGAAATGATTTGTTAAGGTCTGGAGGAAAAAAAGAACACTAATAAGGGCGGGAAAGGACTCTAGAATTTTACCATGTACTAATTAAACTGTGAAAACAAAACAAAATAGCAGCTCCGTTCCGTTCGCTCTAGCCTGAGGCTTGTTGTTTATAACTCTTGCCTATATATTTGAGCATTTATCATCTCGGAGATGTCATCACCCTTTCCTATGTACCTTTATAAGTCTTTGTGGAGTAGATGAAGTCGATCCTCAGCCTGAGAGGCCTATGATAGCAGTAAATGTAGCTCCGCGGCCTTTCACTTTAACTGGTAAATATTTTTGAATATCGGCTTCGGCCTTCTAGACAACGGGCCGAGTGGCCAACAGCTGACTGCCTGGCTACGACTCAGCCACCTAATAAATCAACAATTATCCTTAATCGAGCTTTGCACCCTATTTAAGTCCTTCGGCCCGGCCATTCAGGTCACATCCACTTAATATATTATCCTTGGGCCGAGTCAAGGAAGACTGTGTTGGGGCTGTACGAATTTATCAATAATTGGCCCGATATACAGTTCCCGCTGCAGGGCCGACATCGACTTCATCCGATTTGCCGAAACCAGTCGCCCTGCCGCCGGTGCCGATACGTACCCGGCACAAGCCGACACAGGCCCGCATAGCCCATGTTTGCTGGGATGGATCGAGTACAATCATTAAAACCATTTGAGGTAGCTGGTGTCGACTATACTGGGGCAATACTTATTACAGGGGATAATACTCCCCCCAAGAAACTATATGTTTGCTTATTTACTTGCACCTCTACAAGGGCTGTTCATTTAGAAATAGCTGATGATTTAAGTGCCGAAACATTTATTCAAGTGTTCCGGCGGTTTGTGGCTCGGCGGTCGTGTCCTCGGCGATTGATTAGCGATAATGCTACTAACTTCGTAGGAGCCTCCCCCATATTGTTAGAAATATTAAATCATCCATCAGTACAAAAATCTCTAGAGTTAAGGAAATGCTCATGGACCTTTACTACCCCTAGAGCTCCTTGGCAAAATGGTTTCACAGAGAGAATGATTGGCATTGTAAAGTCTTGTCTTAGGAAAACTCTCCACAAGACAAAGATAGGTCTAGAAGACTTGAAAACCATAGTAACTGAGATTGAGACCCGTATCAATAACCGACCCTTAACCTACTTAGATGATTCATTAGTAAATATAGAAGCTCTTATTCCCTCACATTTAACTTATGGGAGAAGACTGGAACCCTTTCCTTTAATAGATACAAGGGAAGATATACAAGATCCTACAATAAATGACCCGGCTCAACATCTCCGGGAAGGTTATCACACCTTAAGTAAAATTTTAAGGTCATGGGATAAGCATTGGAGTGCAGATTATTTACTGAGTCTAAGGGAAAAGTTTTATGGGGCTCAACAGCCAGAAAATCAAAGTCCAATCAAAGTAGGAGATATAGTAATCCTTAGGGGAGATATGCCTCGTTCGCAATGGCCTCTAGGAAAAATAGCAAAATTGCATACTGATGGAAAGGGGATTGTGAGGTCAGTGGAGTTTGTAGTGAGGGGACAACGATGTGTGCGGACGGTAAATAATTTGATTCCCCTAGAGTTAGCTGAAGAGATAAATGAAGACTAAGTCTGCGTCTTGGCAGGCCAACTTAGGGGATTCCCGACCTCGGAGGCAAGCTGCTTTAAAGTGTAAAACCACTTGGAGAAACCTCATTAAAGGGGGTCAAATTACCTGAAGCAAACCTTCATTTTTCGCCGGCCCCCAGTTGTGGAAATTATCCACTAAAACCGCTCTCTAATTATGAGAAAGGTATTAATTTGAATGGTGGAATTTGGCGCCTACCAGACGGAGGCGGGATACGAATTAAAAATTCCACCTATGTATATATTATTATAGATTTGGGTCTAAATTAAGATGTATTTAGATATAGTAATATAATTTTGGTGGTATTCACCTATAATACCACAATTAATCAAAGGATTAACATAATATAAGAATTGTGGGGAAACTTCCACGTATAGGAGTAAAGTATTGGAACGTGCTCCACGTGTAAGCTCCAGCTGTCTTGAAAAGGATTTTTAGTCAAGACATTAGTCACGCGTTATCACCTACACTATGAAGTTGTAGTCAGTCTTTGATTGTACACTAAGGTGTAGTCAAACTCATCTTAATATGAGTAAGCTGTAACCGATCAATCGGGAAAGACGAGGACGAGGTGTAAAACACATCTTATAATATTGCGACCAGCTGTGAAAAGCTACGTCAGCCTACCACTCAGCGCCGCCATTAAGAACATAAGAACATAAGAAAATAAGGAAGCTACAAGAGGCCGCGAGGCCTACACGTGGTAGTTCCTGTCACCTAACACTACCTACATCCACCTTTCATCCCCATCCATGAACTTATCCAGCTCCCCTTTAAAGCTCCCTAATGACTCCGCACTAACTACCTGTCTACTGAGACCATTCCACTCATTCACCACCCTATTTGTGAACCAGTTTTTCCCTATTTCCTTTCTAAATCTACGCTTTTCCAGCTTGAATCCGTTACTTCTTGTTCTACCCTGGTTAAAAGCCGTAAGAACTTTCCTACCTCCTCTTATTAAATCCCTTTATCCACTTAAAAACTTCTATCAGATCGCCCCTTACTCTGCGTCTCTCGAGTGAGTGTAATTTTAATAACTTCAATCTCCTCTCATAACTAAAGTTACGCATCCCTTGTATCATTTTGGTCATCCTTCTCTGCACTTTTTCTAACAACACTATATCCATCCTGTAATATGGAGACCAAAACTGAACTGCATAGTCTAGGTGAGGCCTGACTAGAGCCAGATAAAGCTTTAGAATAACTTCCGCACTTCTACTTTTAACACTTCTGGTAATGAATCCTAATACTCTATTAGCTCTATTTCTGGCCTCAATACATTGTTTCCTAGGTCGGAGGTCTGGGCTCACCCTCACTCCAAGATCTTTTTCACCTTCTGATCTTTTCAGCGATACATCGCCATTACGTTGCCACAGCCAGCCGCCCTGCCATTCTGAGTACCACAACGTCTCCCAATATTCCCTCAAGATAATGATCAAGCCTTCATATCATCAACCCATCTGCCACTGATGAGTATACCTTAGTTAGCGTCTAAATAGGGTATCAGTGCAGCTTAGGTAGATTTTGGGTTAATCGCAAGGTGAGTTCACGTTAATTAATATTATAATTTCAACAGTTTGTTGTCGTCCATCAGTCGATGGGCGATAATTTCAACATGTCTCTTGTTCTTATTGCCTTTTCAAAAAGTCTGATATTTATTGGTTTTAATTTAGCAAGGTTATGCATTTGTTCAGTATTAATATTGTATGGGTATTTTTCTTCTAGAGCAAAGCGAAGAGCCTTGTTTTGAATTATTTGAAGTTTGAGCAAGTTCGTTCTTGATAATGTGAGCAGTGGGAACGATGGATATTCTAGTATTGGTATTATTAAGGCCTTAACTAGATGTACTTTTATATCTTTTAGAAGGCTATTAAATCTTTTGATCATGTTCAATGCTTGGTTTGCTTTGTTGGTGGTATGTTTGACGCGTGGAAGAATTCCTCTTGTGTTTCGCTTTAATCCTAAAATCTCTCCCTGCCTAGAGTAGGGAATGATGTTTCCTGCTATTGAGACCGGATGTGTTTTCCTAGATGTTAAAGGAATTATCTTAAAATTAGTGGTGTTTGTTTGAATTTTCCATTTTTTCTCATAATTGTTTAGTGTTATTATTTCTGTTTCTACTTTCTTCGCCATCATTCTTTTCGACTTGCTTTGATGTGTGATGCTTTGTGTTATATCATCGGCATACATGATGTTAAGGCATCCATATGAAGATGTGGGGATATCTGATGTGTATATTTTGTAGAGTGTTGGAGAGAGCGCACTTCCTTGCGGAACACCGCTCCTTATTTCAAAATGTAGTCCTTGGTACCCATTCATTGTGATATTTACTGTTCTTCTATCAAGGAATGTACATAATAGTCTCGAAATGATGTCAGGCATATTTAGTGATAAAATTTTGTACTTCAGGTCTTCATGCCATACCTTATCGAATGCTTTTGATACGTCACAAAGTGCTATGTAACATTGATTTTTTCTTGCTAGGGAGTGTGCTATTTTCTCAAGTGTTATGGCAATGGCAGAGTCAGTGCCCCATGAGTTTCTGAATCCGTGTTGAGTGTCGGGTAATTTATTGTTTATTTCTAAATAATTCTTTAGTCTGTGGTTTTTTAATTTTTCGAAACATTTTCCTGGAACCTCTAGTAAAGATATGGGTCTATAGTTGATTGGGTTTGTGCTTGCTTTATTGGGTTTAGGTATTAGTTTTATTGATGCGTGCTTAAATTTGTCTGGGAAGTATCCCATAGAGAAGGAATGGTTAAGTATCTCTATATATGAATCTATCAGGTATTTTGGAAATTATTAGTTTGTTGATTTTACTTTGCCCAGGAGCATTGTTTTTCATCTTTTTTTGTGTATTTTCAATTTCTTCCCTTGTTTCTACCTTTGTCATATAGTTGTTTTCATCTAATCTTCTTAGGTCAGAGTGATTGTAATTTGTAATCCTATTAGTATGTTCTGTGATGTAATTGTTTACAATAATTTCATTTTGTCTGTCAAAATGTATGTTTTCTTGTGGACTGATGTAAAACATTTCCTTCCATATATTTCTAAATATTTCCTCCTTCTCCTCCTCTAAGTATAGCTTCTTGTTATTATGGATAATGTATGGTGAAGTATTATCTTTGTTTCCTTTCAACTGCTTAATATTTTGCCAGAATTCCCTAGGTGTCTTATATTTATTTTTGAGTTGCAGAATTTTATCATGCCAATTTATGTTATTTTGTTTTTTGCATTCTTCTATTAGAGCTTTTCTAAATTGCTTAAAGGCTAGAAACTTGCCCCTTGTCCACCCTTTTCTTTTGGCTTCTTCTATTAGATTACAAATATAATATTTATACTTTTAACTGTCTTATCTAATAATGATTTGGTAATTGTTTTGGTGTTTGACTTGGGTACATAGTCCTCTATTGCTTTTATTATTCTTTCGTACCAAGAATTGAGAGCCGAGTCTATTTGTTGTTTTGAGGTATTATTGGTAAGTTTTGTTGTGTGAATGTTATTTGTTATTTGTACAATACACCGGTACTAATGTTAAATGTACTAATACACCGGTATTAGATCCCAACCTGCTTTATTAAAGTTAAGTCTTGGTGGCGTTACTAATTTGATAGCTTGAGATAATATAGTGAATATTATAGGTATGTGGTCTGAGGTTGTCATCCGTCCTGCTT
>JACEEZ010018703.1:160595-165595 GCA_016584305.1 Chionoecetes opilio | reverse complement strand
CAGCAATATATACTGGAAGTATCCTTGGTGAAACTCGCATGTCTTGGCGAGTTTTGCATAACACCTTGAAAATCACCAATTATGTAGCCTGAAATTTTGTATATATACTCCAGATTTTATGCAATAAAACGAACCTAAACTGGCCAAATGACTATCCTTCATTCCAGTTAAACCAAAGCTATGAACACTCCACCAAGTTACAAATGGTGACCCGGAGTGTAAGCTAATGGTTTCTAGGTGGCTTAAACTGGTGCTGTCCATCTCGGCATAGAAATGCAATTTCTATGTTTTGCTGGACACAAGAGCACACCTCTCCTAGTCGTGGGACCTGCGTCTTCGGAAGCATTCGTCCCATTGCTCCCGCTGTATATTCCTAGCCTCCAGCTTCACTGGTGATTGCTAGGTTGTAAGCGGGATAGGGAGAATTACACGTTTACGTGTAGCCGCCACCTAGTCAGGTTTCCCACCCAAACCCCGGCACCTTCTGTGCCTTCCTCAGGGCATTTTTGCCCTCAGACGCCTTACTGCGTCCTCAGCGGCCTATGCGCATTCAGCGCGGCCACTGCCCCGTCAGATGCCTTACTGCGTCCTCAGGCCTATGCGCATTCAGCGCGGCTACTACCCTTCAGACCTACCGTGTCTTCAGCGGCCTTATGCGCGTTTAGCGCGGGCCCTGCTTCCTCCGAGGCCTCACTGCGGCCTATGCGCATTTAGCGCGGCCGCTGCCCCCCTCCAGACGGCTCACCGCGTCCTCAGCGGCCTTATGCGTGTTTAGCGCGGGCCCTGCTTCCTCAGACGCCTCAGTGGCCTATGTGCACTCAGCGCAGCCACTGCACCCTCTGACGCCTCCTTGCGCCCTCAGCACGACCTCACGCGCATTCTGCGCAGCCCCACGGTGTTATTGAATCACTCTACGGCCGCCACTCGCCGCCCTGTGGATTACCAGCCCTGTGGATTACTCAACCCTCAACTCCACAGTGTTAACGTGACTCACTCCACGGCCGCCGCTCGCCGCCCTATGGATTACTCACCGCCCTGTGGATTACTCACCGCCCTGTGGATTACTCACCGCCCTGCGGATTACTCAACCCTCAACTCCACAGTGTTAACGTGACTCACTCCACGGCCGCCGCTCGCCGCCCTATGGATTACTCACCACCCTGTGGATTACTCACCGCCCTGTGGATTACTCACCGCCCTGTGGATTACTCATCACCAGTGCTACTTGCGTAACCGTGTTTCGTTCCCTGAACAACTGGGACACCCGTCCAGTCCACACCTGCGCTTTCACTCAACTTCGCCATGCCTGACGACGACAACCTACCCACTGCAGCAGCAGTGACACTGAGAGCGCCACCTTTCTCTCCACTTAACCCGTCCACATGGTTCGCTGTCCTGGAATGCGGATTCAAAGCATCCAAAATCACAAACAAGCTCACCCAGTTCACCCACGCCGCTAGTTTCCTGCCTCTCGACGTCCTTCCACAAGTCTCTGACGTAATTTCAAAAGCTTCCACCTCCACCACGCCCTATGAAGATCTGAAGACTGCTATACTCTCAAAACTTCAGCCTTCTATTGCCACCCGCCTTAAAGAGCTGTGCTCCAAGGATGAGTTGGGTGACGAGAAGCCTACAGACCTACTGCATCGCATGAAGCAGCTACTCGGAGAAAAATATAACACTTTTGACCCCGAGTTGTTCAAACTGCTGTTTTACCAACGTCTGCCTCCTGCTACACAGAACGTACTTTTCTGCGTCAAGGACAGCCTAGACCCCGATGCCATCGCTAAGTTAGCAGACGACTTTGTGGCAACCATCCCTACACCACAGGTTTCTACAGTGTCCTCAGTTACGACCCAGGACAACACTCAGCTCGCTCAGCTCACCAAGCTGGTATCACAGCTCACGACTGAGGTCACCTCCCTCAAGCAGCAGCTCACGACTGAAGTCACCTCCCTCAACAGGCAGATCCAGGCACGCCAACGACCCCGCTCCTCCACCCCTCAACACCGCCAGCACCGTCCCCGCTCGAGAAGCCCGGGACTCTGCTGGTACCACATCAACTTTGGCAACAGAGCCTCGAAGTGTGACGCCCCATGCTCATACAAGGCGTCAAAACCAAAAAGGCGAGTATTAGTGCAGCGCGCTGCTCGTCAATCCTCATCGCTGCTCCACCTACACGACAAGCACTCCAACATAAGGTTCCTGATTGATACCGGCGCCGATGTCAGTATCATCCCCGCGACCGCCAATCTACGAACCCTACCCCAATCTTGCATCTCTTTCGCCGCTAACGGGACCAAAATACCTGTTTACACACGGCGCACCTTAAAACTCAATCTCCACCTACGACGTTCTTTCGAATGGACCTTCTATGTCGGGAACGTTTCCCAAGCAATCCTCGGAGCAGACTTCCTGAGGCACTTCAACCTCTTGGTGGACGTCAAGGGTCAAAAATTGGTTGACCCACTCTCCTCCATCTCCTCCACAGCACGACCAGCGCCAGGACACAGCATGCACCTCTCTGTCATCCAAAAGGACCACCAGTTCGCCGACCTTCTTAGATCTTTCCCTACGCTGACTCAACCTTACTCAGCCAGCTTGCCCGACAAACACCATGTCACGCATCACATCGAGACCACAGGACCTCCAGTACACGCCAAGGCCCGTCGCCTAGCACCTCAACGCTACCGGCAAGCCAAGGCCGAGTTCGAGTCTCTGATGCGACAAGGTATTGTGCGGCCAGCAGCAGCAAACTGGTCATCAGCCCTCCCACGTCGTCCCCAAGAAGAACGGCGACATACGGCCCTGCGGAGGACTACGTGCCCTCAACTCTCAACACCCAAAGGGACAGATAACCGGTGCCAAACATCCAGGATTTCTCGTCCCAACTCATCGGCTCCAACATTTTCTCACGCATAGACCTTGTCAAGGCCTTTCACCAGATCCCAGTCCACCCTGATGACATCCCGAAGACTGCCATCATCACACCTTTCGGCCTGTTCGAGTACGTCAGGATGCCTTTCGGTCTCATGAATGCGGCCCAGACCTTCCAACGTTTCATTGACGAGGTTCTTCGAGGTTTGCCTTCCTGCTTCGCATACATCGACGACCTACTCATCGCGAGCCCAGATGAAAGCCTCACACCGCCAGCACCTTCACCAAGTCCTCACCCGCCTGCAAGACTACGGCATACAGATCAACGCGGACAAGTCTGAGTTCGGCGTCACCTCTCTCACCTTCCTCGGCCACACTGTAACTCCAGCAGGTTTCGCTCCACTCCACACGAAGTGTGAAGCCATTCGGCAGTTCCCGAAGCCATTCACCCAGCGTAAACTCAAAGAATTCCTGGGCATGATCAATTACTACAACCGTTTTCATCCCACGCTGCCTCTCCTCCTTCAGCCACTCCACGCCATGATCAGACCCTGTAAGAAGGGTCAATCTGTCACACTGATCTGGACTCCGGATGCTGACGCTGCTTTCCTCGCAGCTAAGAAGGCCCTCAGTGACACAGCCATGTTGTCTTTCCTCTCCCCTGACGCGGAGACTTCCATCGTAACGGACGCCTCCAACACTGGACCGGTGCCATCCTCCAACAACTCGTCGACGGTGCCTGGAAGCCGATTGCCTTTTCTCACAGAAGCTCAACACGCCGAAACCAAGTACAGCGCATTCGATCGAGAACTTCTCGCTATCTCAAGGCCGTCAAGCGTTTCCGCTACTTCATTGAAGGCCGTCACTTCCGTGTATACACGACCACAAGCCTCTCACTACTACCTTTTGAAAAACAAGGACTCTTAACCCCACGGCAGTTTCGCCACATGGATTACATCTCTCAATTCACGACCGAGACATCAGGTACATCAAAGGTGCAGACAACGCCCCCGCAGACGCCCTCTCCCGAAACATCACGCTGTGACGTCCTTTTCTCTGACTACGCCGTCATAGCTGCTGATCAGTCCGACGACGCTGAATTGAACAAGCTACTGCACAACCCGGCGCTCAAAATGAAGCAAACTCACGCTCCCAGGTACCAAGGTCGTCCTCTACGCTGACATCTCTACAGACACCGTCCGTCCCTACCTGCCACAACGTCACCGCTACCAGGCTTTTCGTCAGCTCCACGATCTCTCTCACCCCGGCATCCGAGCTACACAGCATCTGATGACGTCCCGTTTCGTATGGGAGGGCATCAACAGAGACGTCAGACATTGGACTCGCACCTGCACCAGCTGTCAAGCCTCCAAGGTGACTCGGCACACCCACTCTCCACCCGCCACTTTCTCACCCGTCACGGAGAGATTCGACCACGTCCACATTGACCTGGTCGGGCCCCTGCCACCTTCTGCCGGTCATCGCTACATCCTCCCTGCGTGGATCGTTTTTTTCACGTTGGCCCGAAGCCACCCTATCGCTGACATCACAACGGACACCGGTCGCCCCACGCCTTCATCACTACCTGGGTCTCCAGGTTCGGTGTCCCACTCAGCCTCACCTCAGACCGTGGCGGCCAGTTCGAGGCCAAAGTATGGAACAAAGGTCATGACCCTGCTCGGCATCCGCCGCTACAGGACTTCCAGCTAACACCCACAGGCCAACGGCATGGTTCGAACGTTCCATCGCCAATTAAAGTCCTCCCTCATGGCTTCCGCCCAACGAGAGATTTGGCCCCTGGCTCTCCCCATCGTTCTCCTCGGCATCAGATCATCCTGAAGGAGGACCTGCACCACTCCTCGGCTGAGCTGGTTTACGGCACCAGTCTTAGACTCCCAGGTGAACTCCTGGTGAAAACACCCGACCCTGCACCCTGCAGTGTCCACGACTTCGCCTCTCGCCTCAAAAGCACTATGGGAAGCCTTCAGCCAGTGCAGCCTCGTTCTTCCCCAAAGAAGACCTTTGTGAGCCAGGACCTCGACACCTGCACCCACGTTTTCGTACGCGTAGATGCCGTTCGCCGGCCTCTAACGCAGCCCTACCAAGGCCCCTACCTCGTCCTG
>JACEEZ010018703.1:128095-155595 GCA_016584305.1 Chionoecetes opilio | reverse complement strand
TGAAGATGACAGTTAAAAGTAGTGACAACATTTCTAAAAATACACTTTTTAGACGTTTTGACTGGAAAAAACACACTCCATTTGTAAAAGTATCAAATAATATTTTATCATAATCCTAATCCTTATCCTAATCAAACCATTAAACTAACTTATCCTAACCCTCAAACTAACCTAGCTTAGCCTTGCCCTAAAACTAACCTAGCCTAAGAAATTTTTTATGTTTGCACAACATTTCATTGTTACTTGCACACTCGTTCTCACCTGCAGAAAGGTGAAAAATACTTGAATCCAGACACAGTCATGTTCTAAATATTAGCCCAGTAGGGTCAGTACTGCTGTACCAAAGGCTACATCAGATACCCATTCATCACAATCACCGGTAAAACTGCAGTTTAGTACAATATCCTCTATTGACCAAAATTCTCCTGACATAACTGGGGGGCTGCGCCCATCCAGACCCCCACCCCCGCTAGTTAACTAACCTAGCCTGGGCATTGATTACTTATCCTATTATAACCTCGCTGGGAGGGGGGGAGGGATTTCGCCTCTCCAGACCCCCCATGTGTTATATCTCATTTCCGTCGGGTTATAGGTATTATAAATGCTGCAAATTGTCAGTACTATAACTTGAGGACGGTTATAACTACGTGCCTTGTAATGCTTTAAATTGCACTACAGCAGAACCCAATCACCAAGTAAACATCTTCTCCACAAGCCTTATTACTTAACTCCCTGAAGCGGTAGAATTCTAGAGTCCTTTCCCGCCCTTATTAGCGGGGGGGGGGGGGGGGGGTTCCTCCAGACCCTCACATATCACTTGTGATACCTCTAACACGTAATTATAAAGTGGGGGAGAGCTGCCCCTGCACCCTCCCTCCCCCTCTAAACCCCCCCCCTGAACCCCTCAAAAATATAATATGGTAAATATTACTATTCTAACCTCACTATAACCTAGCCTAACCTCATTATAACCTAGCCTAACCTCCCTATAACCTAACCTAACCTAACTATAACCAAGCCTAACCTTAGTAATAACCTCCTAGGGACCTAGAAGGACCCAAAAAAATGAATTACCAACCTTACCTCAATATAACCTAACTTAACTTGGTAAAATTCTAGTTCCCCGCAATTAAGTCTCGCTAGGAGGTTATTGGTAAGGTTTGGTAAAGTTATAGTGAGGTTAGGTTAGTAATATTATTTAGCGGGGTCCAGGGGATGGGGTCATTTAGGGGGGGCAGGGGGATTGAAGGTGGCATCTTTCCCCTACTTTATATTTACGTGTTGGAGGTATCTGAAGGGCTCTGATAAGGTCTGGAGGGAAAAAACCACTAATAAGGGCGGGAAAGGACTCTAGAATTTTACCTGAGGTAAAGGTAAAGTTCTGAGGCTTTTATAAGTCTTGTCTATATATTTGAGCATTTATCCTCTTTAAGTTGTCACCACCCTTTCCTACGTACCTTTATAAGTATTTGTTGAGTAGATGAAGTCGATCCTCAGCCTGAGAGGCCTGTAAGAGCAGTAAATGTAGCGCCGCGGGCGCCCACTTCCACTGGTAAATATTTTTGAATATCGGTTTCGAGACACCGGGCCGAGTGGCCAACAGCTGACTGCCTGGCTACGATTCAGCCACCTAATAATCAACAATTATCCTTAATCCGAGCTCTGGACCCTACTTAAGTCCTTCGGCCCGGCTATTCATGTCACATCTACTTAATATATTATCCTTGGGCCGAGTCAAGGAAGACTGTGTTGGTTGAGGCTGTACGAATTTATCAATAATTGGCCCGATATACAGTTCCCGCTGCAGGGCCGACGTCGGCTTCATCCGATTTGCCGAAACCAGTCGCCCTGCCGCCGGTGCCGATACGCACCCGGCACAAGCCGACACAGGCCCGCATAACCCATGTTTTCTGGGTATTTGTAGGCTCTACTTAACACAAAACTCGTGTGCATTCCTGTAACAATATTTTCAGTATCTGAGTGGAATTTTAACACGCAAGATAAACACTTATAAACAAGTAATATACATTTTCAGTATATTGGAAGAATACCTACCTGGCTTGGTTGCCTGCTTCTCTAGGACTGACCCACACCTGCTAACTCGTTTACCACCTTGACTAATAATACGCGGTGCTGCCAAATCTACGTATGACGAACTACCACAACCCATCAAATAGTT
Source organism: Chionoecetes opilio (assembly GCA_016584305.1). Taxonomy (NCBI): domain Eukaryota; kingdom Metazoa; phylum Arthropoda; class Malacostraca; order Decapoda; family Majidae; genus Chionoecetes; species Chionoecetes opilio. Next base: position 153,416 of record JACEEZ010018703.1, on the reverse strand, counting down.
ACCCTAGTATATGACAGAGTAGGCCAATCACATAGTTATCATCAATTAACTATTACATCTATTAAGCTTTTACATAAGTTTCTGTGTACAGTCACTCAGAAGAGTTCGTATACACTTGGGACGGGGCAGGCCCATCACTTTCTCATATATCCTTCTTTGTCGGCAAATGTTCGCTCAGTCTCCTCTTGGAGACCCGCTCTCCTCCCCCCTAAATAGCCACACCTGGGCTGCGTTCAGTAGGGTTCCCCCGCGCAACATGTTTCGTCTCTTCCCTACTGAACGATTGACAACACATTTTGCTACCAAGATAGCAGCTGTCAAAATTTATCGCTGTGGCTATTCTTATTCTCGCAGAATAACTTGTTGATGCCCCTGTATTTGATGCAGCAGAAGTTATAACAGCAGGAAATGAAATATTAACGAGGCAAAAAGAGGAGAGAAGAGGAATGGCTTTTTTTGGCCTTTGTTTACATACCTTATTGTGGCGCGATCTGGGGTGCGTTCACTAAGGCATTCTGTACGCTACAAAACGCTACTGTACGCCGTACAGAAAAAGTTCAGCGATTCAGTTTTCTCTCCCGCACACCGACTCGAGGAGTTGGTTTGCTGCTGGATTGCCAGCTCGCGCCACAATAAGGTATTGTTACGACCGTGCTCCGAGAGGACTCTGTCTCAAGATCGGGGGATTGGGCGTGGTTGGGAGACCCAGGCCGAGACCAGACCACGAGGAGCAGGGAGACGAGATAAGGAAGACTGTGGCGGGGTTTTGAGGACGACCAGGAGACTGTGGTAACACTGGTATGGTATTAGACGGATAACAGTGACAGACAGTGATAACGGAGGAACATTTGGGGCTGCGACGGTCGAGAAGTGGCCGGGCCTATGAGGAGGAGCTGTTGTGTTTCGCAGTGGGCGTGAGGCTGTCTCTGTGTAGTACAATATAGTCTGGAAAAGGATGTGATTGTGTTATTCCGCATGTGCCTGAGTGTGTGTGTGCCGTGGTGGTGATGTGCCAGCGTGGGGAGCCCGTGCTCAAGGCCTTAGGGGATTCATTGCTTCTGGTACCGACTAAACACATAACCGGACTCAGCCCCTCCTCCCCATGCGTCTGAGGCCAGCTCAGTAAGGGAGGCAGGTTAGTTGGGCGGCTGTGGGAGCGGGTTTGTAACAGTGGTGTTAGGAGTGTGGATGCTGTTGTGTGCTCTGGTCGGCGCCGTAGAGTGAGGGCCAGTGAGGTACGGGCACGGGTCTAGAGGTATGGCAGGCGCGTCAAGGGATACGGCACACCATGGAGGACGGAAGTGTTGAACAGCCAACTCTGGCTGACATCTTGCGAGCATTACGAGCACAGGCGGTAATGACACGGGCTCAAGGAAAAGCCATTGCCAGACAAACAAAAGCTGTTGACAGGTTTAACACGCGGGTGGGTGCAAGGCTCGACGCCCAGGCAAGGCTGATAAATGAAGGTCTGGGACGAACATTGCTAGAGCGTGAGCTGGTAGAAAAGGACACTAAAGATTACACTGATAACCAGTTTGAGCGGGTGAAAAGTGAGGTGAAGGAGGAAATGGGGCAGCTGGTCATTGACTTGAAAACCTACATCAGTGAGGAACTGGTGCAGGGCGTGGGTGGTTATCAGGGTATGTTTGAAGGTTCCGCAGGACTGGTGGAGGAGGAACCGTGTAGTGCCAGCGAGTGGGTTGGTTCAGACAGTGAGGGGGAGCAAGTGTTGGGTGCCCAAAGGTGCGGCGTGCTCCGTCAGGTGCCGTCTGCCCGTGCGACACCGAAAAAGTGCTGTTCCCACGCCTTCCTCAACACCATCCCCGCCACGTTCTCCATCCCATAAGGTACAGGGATCCCTACGTCGTCGTCGTTGTGAGGGTGTCCGAAAGCGTCCCCAAGAATTTGACGGTACTGTGTCCTGGGAGGCCTACCGGGCACAGTTTGAGCTGTTGGCCGAGGCCTGGTGCTGGAGCTGCTATGAGAGGGCGGTGCAGCTTGTGGGAGCGTTGAAGGGTTCGGCGCTGGAGGTGTTGAACCAGTTGCCGGCCGGGAAGCAGACCTCCTATAGTAGCGTCTTGGCGGTGCTAGAGAGGCGGTACAGACACCAGCACCAGTCAGAGGTGTTTAGGGCCAGGTTCAGGGTCAGACTAAGGAATCCTGGGGAGTCGTTGCCGCACTTGACGCAGGACTTGGAGCAGCTTGTACGTCGGGCGTACCCGGGGGCAAGCGAGGACATGATCACTCTCCTCCTCCGGGACCAATTTGTGGATGCGGTGAACCATCCACAAATAAAGATATACATTCAACAGGCACACGTGGAGGATCTGCAGCAAGCCCTGGCCCGAGGATTGGAAATGGAGTCCTTTTTGAGGACTAGTCGAGAGGTGGAAAGCCCGACACACAGGCCGAGAACCATGTTTAAGGCCAGGAAGGGGCACGTCCAGTCGCCCCCATCTAGCCCTAAGTCGTCTCCAGGAGCTCTCCACGGCAACTATTTCCACTGTGGACAGCAAGGTCACTGGAAGAGGGAATGCCCTCGGCAGAGGCGCCAAAGCGCCTCACCTAGAGGGAGTAACAGCGGCCGGTACCAGTACAAACCGTGCTGCTGGGATTGTGGGCAGGCTCACCGCACTAGTGAGCTTCCACAAAACGGGTACTCTGCCAGCGGGACGGCCGCGGGAAACTCTGTCTGGCTGGGAGCGGGGACCCAACACCAGCCAATCAACCAGAGGCCCCACTCCAGGTAAGGTGCCACTCTACGGGCGCCAGGACAATGCAGGGACAAGTCAACGGGAGGCCCTGTAGCCTGACGGTAGACACGGGTGCCGAGCGCACATTCGTACAGGCGGACTTGGTGGACACCTCAGAACTGCCAGCCACCAAACAACAGTTGTGCGGGGTCACCGTCCACTGCACGAAGTTAAAGGGACCGGTACAGGCGATAATTGTTGTCGGCGAGACTAAGGAGGAACTACCCGATTATGTAGCCGACCTGGACGAAAATCTCCTTGGCCTGGATTTCCTCCAGCAGAGCAAGGCGGTGCTGGACCTTGGCTCCATGACCATGCGGGCCAAAGGAGGGGAAGTTACGCTGCAAGGGCGCGAACAGGGTGTGCGGGAGTGGACTGCACAGGTTAAGTCGAGTGGTCGGCAAGAAAGAAACACAGGGATGCCGCCGCATCTGCAGGACCTCTGGCAGAGGAGTGGTAGCTGTTTAACCCCAGGACAGGCTGCCAAGGTGGGGCAGTTGCTGGAGCAGTATGCGGACGTGTTCTCGAAGGGTGACCACGACTTGGGCAGGACCGGGCTCGCCCAGCATCTCATCCACACGGGCGACAGCAGGCCCATTAAGCAGCCCCCTCGGCGGATAGCACCAGCGAGGAGGAAGGAGATCGAGACAGCTGTGGAGGAACTGCGGGCCCAGGGTGTCATAGAAAAGTCCAGCAGTCCATGGTCGTCCCCAGTGGTATTGGTTCGGAAGAAGGATGGGACGATACGTTGTTGTGTGGACTACAGGGCGCTCAACGCAGTTACAGCCAAGGACTCTTACTCGCTGCCTCGCATAGACCACGCGTTGGATGCATTGGTTGGTGCACGGTGGTTCTGTACCCTGGACCTTAAGTCAGGGTACCACCAGGTCCTCATGGCAGAGGAGGACAAGCCAAAGACTGCCTTCTCATCCGGCCAAGGATTGTGGCAGTTTAGGGTCATGAGCTTTGGTTTGGTCAACGCTCCCGCCACCTCTGAGAGGCTGATGGAGCGAGTACTGGATGGCGTCCTGTGGAGATCGGCTCTGGTCTACCTGGACGATGTGGTGGTGTACGGAGGCACCTACGAGGAGATGCTGGAAAGGCTGGAAGAAGTGCTGGACAGGTTTAGGGCTTCCAACTTGAAGCTAAGTCCCAAGAAGTGCTGTCTCTTCCAGGAACAAGTGTCATTTCTGGGCCACATCGTGAGCCGGGATCGGGTGTCGGCTGACCCCGGGAAGGTAGAAGCCATCAAGGAGTGGCCAGTTCCCCGTAGTGTAACGGAGGTGCGAAGCTTCCTGGGCCTCTGCACGTATTACCGGAGATTCGTGCAGGGCTTCGCACATATAGCCACATCACTTCATCACCTGACACGAAAAGGAGCTCGGTTCCTGTGGAGTGATGAGTGCCAGGCGGTCTTCGAGCAGCTGAAGGAGGCACTCACTCACGCCCCTGTATTGACATACCCTGTTCCTACGGAACCATATACCTTGGATTGTGACGCCAGTGCTGAAGGAGTGGGGGCTGTCCTCTCCCAGCTAGTGAACGGGCAGGAACGCGTAGTGGCATACTACAGTCGCAAGTTTTCTGCTCCGGAAAGGAACTACTGTGTCACCAGGAAAGAACTGTTGGCGGTGGTCAAAAGCATGGACCACTTCCACTCTTACTTGTACGGTGCCGAGTGCATGGTCAGGACCGATCATGCTGCTCTAAAGTGGCTGAAAACCATTAAGAATCCAGAAGGGCAGCTTGCCAGGTGGTTGGCCAAGCTAGAGCAGCATGACTACCAAATTGAGCACCATCCGGGCCGGGTGCACAGTAATGCCGACAGTTTGAGTCGACGCCCTTGCCCTGTGGACTGCAAACACTGCAGCCAACGTGAGCCATACCAAATATGTAACCGTGTTTCCCTCCAGGTCAGTGCCACCTCGTGGAGGCAGGACCTTGAGCTGGCTCAGCGACAGGACGCTGATATTGGGCCATTTGTGGCGTGGTTAGAGGAGATTCGTGTTAGGCCACCTTGGGAACGTGTGGCAGTGACCAGCCCAGTGACCAAATTCTTCTGGCGACAATGGGATGTGTTGCGATTATTGGGGGGAGTGTTGGAACGACAGTGGGTGACCAGTGATGGAAAAGTGAAATTCTGGCTGACGGTTATCCCCAAGATGAAAAGGGCAGAACTATTGGGTGAGACTCATGGTGGCAGCACAAGTGGGCACTTCAGTGTTATGAAAACTCTTGTGTGGTTGCGGCAGCGTGTGTACTGGTTGGGTATGCGCCAGGACGTGCAGGAGTGGTGCCGGTCCTGTGACGTGTGCAGTGCTAAGATGGGCCCCAATGTACGTGCTAGGGCACCATTACAGCTTTATCAGGTGGGAGCACCCATGGAGAGGGTGGCAGTGGACATAGTGGGTCCTTTGCCCCAGACGGCCAGAGGAAATCGCTATGTGTGTGTAGCGCTGTATTATTTTACTAAGTGGCCAGAAGCCTACCCTCTCCCCAAACATGAGGCTACCACGGTTGACGAAGTTCTGGTGGATGAATTTTTCTCAAGATTCGGTGTGCCTGAGGAGTTACACTCGGACCAAGGGAGGGAATTCGAGTCTGAGGTGTTCAGGGAGTGCTGCCAGTTGCTCGATGTGCAGAAGGCACGTACAACTCCACTCCGGCCGCAGTCAGACGGCATGGTGGAACGTTATAATCGCACACTGGCCCAGTAGCTGGCGAAGAGCTGCCAGGAAGGACAGGGGGACTGGGACCTGAAGCTTCCCCTACTACTCATGGCATACCGGTCGGCAGAACATGAGGCCACCGGTTACTCACCTGCCAGGCTTATGTATGGCCGGGAGTTGCGGCTACCACTGGACCTCATCACCGGACGGCCGCCGTACGAGGAGATGCCCACTGCTACCACACCTTACGCCGCTGCCCTAAAAGAACGGATGGAGGAAATACACACCACCAAGTCCGGGGTAATCTCCGGATAGCGGGAGAGGCCATGAAGACCCGCTATGACCGGCATACTGAGGTGCCAATATTCCAGGAAGGGCAGCAGGTGTGGCTGTACAACCCAAGGAGGAAAAAGGGGCAGTCTCCTAAGCTGCAGAGTCCATGGGAGGGGCCATACACAGTGGTGGAGGTGATTTCTGATGTCAGCTTCCGGATCCGCAGGCCACCCCGCAGGAGAACAATGGTAGTCCATGCTGATAGGCTCTGGAGGTACTATGGTCCAGGCCACTACAGTTGGGAGGATGGCACCGAGAGAGAAGTCTCGACGCCAGAGCCGTGTGGCAGTGAGGATGACGAGGAACGCGTTTTCTGGCCGGAGGAGGAGGACGCGGGTGACAGGTGTGGCTGTACAACCCAAGGAGGAAGAAGGGGCAGTCTCCTAAGCTGCAGAGTCCATGGGAGGGGCTGGTTCCTCTAACCAGCCTCGAACCCAGCGAGCAGGCGGCAGCAGAGGAACCTACCTCGGTACCAGTTGATGTGGGCGATAGCGAGGTCCAAGCAGCAGGCTTGGGAGGCGCACGCCCGAAGCGCCCCCGACGTACCCCTAGGTGGATGGAAGACTTCATATTGGAAGGCCCAGAGGTCTAGCTCACTCTAAAGAGGAACCAGGCAGGTCAGACCTTACGTTTTGTGGGTTTTTTTTCTATGGATTATCTGGTATGTACACAGTCAATGAGTTGTATTTTCTTTTGGGTTTGTTTTGTTGCCTTACCCTTGTTCTTTTCTAATGTTTTTGGCGAGTGAGGACGCTCGCATTTTTACAGGAGGGGGCAGTGTTACGACCGTGCTCCGAGAGGACTCTGTCTCAAGATCGGGGGATTGGGTGTGGTTGGGATACCCAGGCCGAGACCAGACCACGAGGAGCAGGGAGACGAGATAAGGAAGACTGTGGCGGAGTTTTGAGGACGACCAGGAGACTGTGGTAACACTGGTATGGTATTAGACGGATAACAGTGACAGGCAGTGATAGCGGAGAAACATTTGGGGCTGCGACGGTCGAGAAGTGGCCGGGCCTATGAGGAGGAGCTGATGTGTCTCGCGGTGGGCGTGAGGCTGTCTCTGTGTAGTACAATATAGTCTGGAAAAGGATGTGATGGTGTTATTCCGCATGTGCCTGAGTGTGTGTGTGCCGTGGTGGTGATGTGCCAGCGTGGGGAGCCCGTGCTCAAGGCTTTAGGGGATTCATTGCTTCTGGTCCCGACTAAACACATAACTGGACTCAGCCCCTCCTCCCCATGCGTCTGAGGCCAGCTCAGTAAAGGAGGCAGGTTAGTTGGGCGGTTGTGGGAGCGGGTTTGTAACAGTCTGTAAACAAAGGCCAAAAAAAGCCTTTCTTCTTCTCTCTCCTCTTTTTGCTTCTTTAATATTTCATGTCTTGCTGCTATAACCTCTGCTGCATCAAATACAGGGTCATCAACAAGTTATTCTGCGAGAATAAGAATAGCCACAGCGTTAAATTTCGACAGCTGCCATTTTGGTAGCAAAATGTGTTGTCAATCGTTCACTAGGGAAGAGAAAAATCAGAATTGCGCGGGGAACCCTAGTGAACGCAGCCCTGGCAACGCAGCGGCAAACCACCTCCTCGAGTCGGTGTGCGGGAGAGAAAACCGAAATGTCGAATTTCGCAATTCGAATTGCGAAATCGCAATTCGAGGCGTACGAAATCCCTTAAGCTACAGTCACACTGGGATCCCGGTAGACCACGGTACGCCCCGGCACGGCGACCTTGGCGTACCGTGGTCTACCGTGGTGCATACCGTGTCCATGTCGTGGTGTACCGTGGGTGACCTTGGCGTGCCGTGACATGCCTGGACAACGATCTGAAATTTTAAACATGTTTAAAATTTCAGATCGCCGTCCCGGCACACCGGGGCGCTCGCCTATACCGGGCCCTATTTTCACGCCGGCCTATAACGGGATGTACCTTGATACACCGTGTATGTACCGTGTTCAGTGTGACTGTCGCTTTACTGAACGCACCCCTGTTTCACACCTTCCCGACCTATCCGCTCCCCTGAGTCCTCTCCCTCGTTGCCCCCACCATAGCCTCCCTAGCTCCGCCCTAAACATCCACACCTGTTTCATACCTACCACACACACACACACACACACACACACACACACACACACACACACAGACATAATAGGAATATACGAACGATTCAAATATGACTGGTTTCATTGCCAAACGCAGGAATCGATTCCATGTAATGATAGAAATAATGAAGCTAATAATCATATAGTACTAGGTAGGTAGAGATAATATCAATAATGATAAGGATATGATAACATATATGATAATGAAAATAATGATATAAATTATGATACAGATGTTAATGATCATAAAGATAATGCTGATAATGATAACGATGATAATAATATGATTGATATTAGTAATTCTACGATTTTCACCATTACCACAAGAACTTACAATGCTTTGGCTGCTACAACTAATGATAGTTATAATGATGACAATAATAATGACACTACGACTACTACTACTACTACTATTACCAAAGACACTCTACAACAAGATACCTCACTCGCGGTCCCTCCAATGCAGCTTCTGTTGTCCGCTGACGGTGGCGCCGCCTTGCGGCAGGGGTTGTACCAGGCTGTTGGCCCATTCACTTGCTGCATATGACCAAAGAATATTCACTTCAACTCTTCGCCATTTAAAACTTTGCTAGTCAACATTTACCATGAAACATACAAATAGAAGCGCAATTTTATTAGCTTTCCATTGATATATTTTGTTTTCTGATATATGAATTAGAACCATGCATAAATTAGCGTTAACTAAATAAATATCATCATCAATCGGGTAATTTTCCCGATTGATGATGTTATTTATACATTTATATATTTCGTTTTCTATTAAATGAATTAGCAACATGCATAATTAGCGTTAACTAAATAAATAACATAATTTATCGAGAAAATTACCCGATTGGTGAATTTTTTTTTTAACGCTAATTTATGCATGGTTCTAATTTATTGATCAGTAAACGAAATATATCAATGGAAAGCTAATAAAATTGCGCTTCTATTGATAGGTTTCATGGTAAATATTGACTCGCAAAGTTTTAAATGGCGAAGAGTTGAAGTGAATAATAAGTTCATGCATATTTCTTCAGAGTTTCGTAATGACATTTCTTTAGCGTGTTTTACTGTTTTCTATTTGATAATATTATAGAACAAACATTTACGAAGATAACAGTATATCGTCATATATAGTGATAAACCATATTTTATATGATAGTCATGCAGGAAGTGCATGGGCCATAAGACTGGTTAACCCCTGTTGCAGGGCGGAGGTCGATTTCACGCGCACCACAGGGCACCCCGGAGTGAGGTATCTTGTCGTAGAGTGTCTTTGCTATTACCAATACTGCTACCCCCGTACTACTACTACATACTACTGCTACTATCACTATTTCTACTAATATAATAGTAATAATGATAATGATAATAATAATTTGTATTGAATAATAATATTAATAATGAATATTGATGAAAAATATTAATTTAATTATGATAATTATAATACCACTACTACTACTACCTCTATTACTGCTTCTACAACTAATATTACTATTGTTACTACTACTATCTAAATATGTATCATTATCGCTTTCCAGCTAACATTATTAGCAATATTATTATTATTATTATTATTATTATTATTATTATTATTATTATTATTATTATCATCATTAATCAATCATTGGGGGCATACGCCGGGGGGCGCGTCGCCTCGCCCACCCTACGACGCCACTCCTGGGGGTCACCACGCGCGAGTTCCCATGCAGGCTCCTTTCCCATACCAAGCAGCTCTCGACAAGAAACATCAACTTGCCCCAGCCACGAGCCTTGTGGGCCCCCCCCTTGGCCTCCTCCACGTCGGATTGTCTCTTATAGATACAACCCGATGGGAAGGATTGGTTTCAGGGTAGCGTGCCACATGCCCATATAGCCGAAGATGGCGCTGACGGACTATGCAGGTAATAGGCCTCGATTCAGTCTCACGGTGCAATCGCTGATTTGACACGTAATCATCGCAGCGATACCCCATGATTCTGCGAAGACACTTATTACCAAAGGCATTGATTCGTCTCTTCAAGTCACTATTTAGTGTCCATGTCTCACAACCATAGAGTAAGACAGGGATCACAAGCGATTTGAAGATCCGGATCATTGTCCTCCTGCACAGGTACCGACAGCGCCTAATACTCCCGCTGAGCGAGTCCATAACACCGTGGGCTATGCCAATCCGCCGTAAGACTTCTTGACGTGACCCGCCGTCATTATGGACTGCGCTACCAAGGTATGTAAAACTTTCCAAGATCTCAATGTCCTCGCCACACGCATGAACAGGCTGTACTGCTTCATCTAGTAAGTCTCCAAACGCCTGGACCTTGGTCTTGAGCCAGGAGACCTTAAGTCCCAAAGGCTTTGCCTCCTCGTGCAGCGCCTCGAGAGCCATCACCAGGGCCTCCAGCGACTCAGCAAATATTACTGCATCATCGGCAAAAACAAGATCAGTGATCTTGGTGTTGCCGACGGATGCTCCACAATCACTTTGATCTACAACCTTGTCCCAGTCCATACAAGCGTTGAAAAGGGATGGGGCAAGGACGCACCCTTGCCTCACTCCTGTATTCACAGGAAAGAAGCTGGATACACCTGCCCCACACTTCACAGCACTCTCAGTCCCAGAATACAGACCAGCTATCAAACCAATAGTCCTTGCAGGAATCCCTCGAAGTTGCAGAAGATCCCAGAGTGACTCACGATGCACTGAATCAAACGCCTTCTTGAGATCAACATAGGCTGCAAGCATCCCCTGTCGAAACTCACGTCGGCGTTCCACCAGGACACGAAGCGCTAGGATACGGTCCGTTGTTGACTTACCAGGCGTGAACCCAGACTGCTGAGGTCTCTGATGCTTCACCAGATAACTGCGAATCCGTGTCAGCAATAGATGGGCAAGCACCTTGCCTGGTACGCTGAGCAGTGTAATACCGCGGTAATTGTTACAGTCCTGACGGTCCCCTTTCCCTTTCCAGATAGGGACGACCAGCCCCCTTTTCCAGTCAGGAGGAATGGTACCTGATTGCCACACGGCAGTCAGGACAGCATGCAACCCGCGGATCATGGCCTCACTTCCAGCTTTGAGGAGCTCCGCACTGATATTACAAACACCAGCTGCCTTTCCACCCCTCAACTTTGCTACAGCCTCTCTGACTTCGTCAAGAGAGGGTGCGGTTTCGTCAATGGGAGGATCGGCATCCACTGCCTGTAACCCAGTGGTGTGAAGCTGCTCAGTTGGAGGGTCCACCGTGAACAACTGCCCAAAGTACTCAGCCCAACGAGCCATCTGCCCATCCATGTCCGACACGAGGCGCCCATCTGCTGTTCGAATAGCACTCGCCCGAGAAGGAGACTTGGAACGGAGCTTCTTCAGGGCTCGGTAGGCGGGTCGGAGGTCATTAGCGTTCAAATGACCCTCGACATCCTCAGCGAGACTCCTGACATACCTCTTCTTGTCTTATTAGAGCCCCAGGAAGGTTCTAGTCCGGCGTGACAGAGCCCTGTGCTGGTCCTGCTATAATTATGACTATTATCATTATCATCATTACTTTTATCACAATAATTTTTACTCGTAATACGATAGCGTCGTAGCAGTAGTAATAGTAGTAGTAGCAGTAGTGGTGGTAGTAGCTGCTTGTCTGGCAATAGGTGTTAATGAATGTTAATTATGATTTTAAGTCCCGCACCCACAACTAATGACAGTTTAATAAGATGACTGCTCAGGGGCTAATGATTTAATTATCTTGTAGGATATGGAAAGCCAGTTGGGGTGTTGGGGAAAGGGAGAGGGAGGAGGTAGGTGTAGGAGTGAGGATGCAAGACTCTACCTTCCTCCCTCTTTCCCTCTCGCCCTCTTTCCCTCCCTCCCTCTTTCCATTGAGCCCTGCACCTGGGTCCTCCCTCCATCAGCCATGACAAAGATGAAGTAACTTTAAAAATATTTACATTTTGTTTTTGGAAAAAATAATGTGTATTTCATTATGTGTGTTTGTGTGTGTGTGTGGAGAGAGAGAGAGAGAGAGAGAGAGAGAGAGAGAGAGAGAGAGAGAGAGAGAGAGAGAGAGAGAGAGAGAGAGAGAGAGAGAGAGAGAGAGAGAGAGAGAGAGAGAGAGAGAGAGAGAGAGAGAGAGAGAGAGAGGAGAGAGAGAGAGAGAGAGAGAGAGAGAGAGAGAGAGAACTGTATGGTAAATCCAATGTTGGCCGTCACGCCACCTGCCTAATTACCCCTAGAGGTCACGCTACACAGCTGTGGTTGACATGACTCCACCGTGACTCAAATTCCCCTGCACCTTCTCGCGCTCCCGGCCTTCGCGACCGCGAACCAGCAGTTACCTCCCGGCCAGCACAGAGAGAGCACACACACCTCCTCTCTGTGTTCCTCGTGGCCTCCCTCTGCTGTACGTATACATATTTCCGCCGTAATAAACTTGTGTGCGAACTTAGTGTTTGGTTTATCCAGTGTCTAGCTAAGAACATACTACAGAACCAACGCACACACCCACCCACACACTTAGGTATTCATGGGAATATATGAACGATTCCGTATAGTAATTACAATCATTATTATAATGATGATATTATTCAACAATGATATTTCAAAATTATATTTAAAACAATGATAATGATAGTGATACAAATAAGAATAATATTAGCAAGAACAAGACGATGGGTGAATGACACAGGTGCGTTTTCTTGTAACTAGAGTTATATCTCTCTCTCTCTCTCTCTCTCTCTCTCTCTCTCTCTCTCTCTCTCTCTCTCTCTCTCTCTCTCTCTCTCTCTCTCTCTCTCTCTCTCTCTGTCTGTGCAAAAGCAATTATTATCCCTTTTGCAACGTCTGCTACTAGACTACCATTACTGTTGCTGCTACCACCATTACTACTATGATGTTATCACTGCTATCACCACCAACAGTGACTTCAGTTGCAGTAAGGTAAAAAGAAGAAGAACAAAATATGTAGAATGAAGTAGGAAGGAGCAGAGAGAGAGAGAGAGAGAGAGAGAGAGAGAGAGAGAGAGAGAGAGAGAGAGAGAGAGAGAGAGAGAGAGAGAGAGAGAGAGAGAGAGAGAGAGAGAGAGAGAGAGAGAGAGAGAGAGAGAGAGAGAGAGAGAGAGAGAGAGAGAGAGAGAGAGAGAGAGATGGCGAGGGAGAGGTTGCCCCCGTGGGAATAACGACATTCCAGGGGAAGGAGGAGGAATACATAGTCCAGACTTATAAATCCGGGGTTGGGAAGGAAGGGGGTGGGGGAGTCAAGAGAATATGAACGATGATTTATTGGAAAATACGAAAAGGAAATGGAAGGAGATGACCCGAGCCCCGCGTGTATATGAACTCTTCTGAGTGACTGACCTAACCTAACCCTTATTGGTAACCTAACCTAACCCATCGGCGAGAGTTGCCGGTTTGTGTCGAGACAAGAATTTCGATGAGTACCAGGTACTATTCATAGCACCCAGACAAGGAGTTAAACATAGGACAAAGTAATTGGAGGGCAACATAAAAAAAATATGTAATGGATCATTATAATATCAGCCATAACTGGCTTTTATACTGTGTACACAACTTAAATAGTCTCATGTCTTACAATGCCATTTCATCCCACCAGGTGAAAGAGCCGGCTGCTCCCAACTAAAAGTTTGCAAGGACTATGACACTTCAGGGGAGCTGAAGGTGCCCAACAGGAGGTACGAGGACTGTGTCATACGTGATGAACTACCCTGTCGGAGAAGAAAATGAATATGCGATGAGGTGTGTGTCTGTGCCTAATCTCAATTCTAGGTATAGATGCATTGCGTATGGATTTGGTAGAGTGTAAATTTTAGTCTACGCCACACCCCGAAAGTGCAGAAATAGGTGTTGAAAAAAAAAACCGTCAAGAATTAGCAAAGTTTAGGATACTATAAGGATTACTAAATAAGCATTTCTCTCTCAAATTTATTGGATTTTTGCATTGGAACTAGTTTAAGTAATCATAAAAGAGTTTAGACAGCTTTCCATCCATTATGATTTGCACCAACATTCTTTGTATTGAAGTCAATTCCTGTAATTGAGGTGATTGCAAGCTGAACAATCTCTTCTGTGAAGATTATTGGCCGATAAAACAAATAAGAACTACAGGGGGGCACTCAGTAGAGCGCATACCTCCGCCCGCATATATATAAAAAAAAAAAAAAAGGAAAAAAAAAAAAAAAAAAAAAAAAAAAAAAAAAAAAAAAAAAAAAAAAAAAAATATATATATATATATATATATATATATATATATATATATATATATATATATATATATATATATTATATATATATATATATATATATATATATATATATATATATATATATATATATGCACTCAGTATGAGCGCATACCTCCTGCCGAATATTTCATCAATTGGTTGCCATGGCAACAGTTGTCAATAGATTTCATCCAAAATTAAATCAGTTCCTCCTTATACCAACTAGACTTGGTATACAGAGTTTGGTCCAAATCTATTCGTAACTGTTCGAGAAATCCTGTACACTAACAAACAGACAGGACAGACAGACAGACAGACAGACAGACAGATCGGGGTGAAAACATAACCCCTCCAACTTCGTTGGCGGAGGTAAATATGCAAAGAGTTGTGTAAATTTATGCCATTGGATCATGGAAATCTAATCTTAGTTTTCTTTTTCCGAGCTATTTGTGATCAAGGCCTTTGGGGTGGTGAAGAAGACCAACATGTGAGCAAGGGGACATGGTCTTCATCCGAAAATGTTTGTATCTTTAATGAAACAGAAGAGGACACCAGTGGCTTGCTGTACAGGACAGCCCCAGCTGCACATCTAACAGATGGTGGGAATTCTCTTCTTTATTCGATTTGCTGTGGGTTGAGACTTAACACAACTGGTTGTTGAAGTTGTTCTCAGTTGTTTAGGTAAACCTGATAATTTTCTGATGCATTTCGGTTATCTTTTTTTTTTTAACCTAACCCAAAGACTACTCTATACGTAGTCTTTGCCTAACCTAACCTAATTTACAGAGATTGATATACATTCAGGCTACATTCTTGATTGATAATTTGCAGCCATTATGTGTCTGCAAGATAATTGAAATTTAAAGCATTTACAAGATCACTGCCCAGGTCATGTATTTCATTTGTAATATTATGGTTAAATTACGTACAGGTCAACAACTCTTCAGTTTTATGATACATTTTTTTATTATGATAGTTAGGTTAAATTTAACTTTACCATTAAATTACAAGCAATATAGTATTATGTGTAATGATAGTGAAAAATAGTGTTTAGTAATATGTTTCCTCATTAAACATGTTTCCTTGGTCTTGGCATATCACAAACAAAGCTATCTTGCAAATATGTGACCATAACACTGTTTTTCCTCTCTTTGAGACTTGAAATACAGTAAACCCTCACTATAACGAACCAATTGGGGGTGACGTTATACCCGAAAGTTCGTTATATCGGAGAGATCTGAACTTTTCGCATAAAACAAACTTTATTCATTATATGAGGTAAAAGTTCGTTATTTCCCACCATTTCCGTGTTGATGAACTTTGTTTGTTACATTAGATGAAAGTTCGTATACTTACGCACATGCAGCTATCACAAATAATACACGCATACTGGGAAATTAAAACGCTACATGTTGAGGCACGAGAGGCAGGCAACGTAGTGAGGCACAGGAAGACGTGAGAGGAGGTGTTTACACTCGGGCCGACAAAACTAGACTGATCGGCGCGCAGCCGCACACCGTCCGGTCGGCTTTGTTTTCACAGCCATCGACCGACCTGGGAGTACATGTTCGGCCGGCCCACCATCGAACCAAACCCCGCATTTACCAAATCTACTCGGTAAATCCCCGCATATATCGGACTGGCAGAAAAAGTTTGTTATAGCCGAAATTCGTTATAAAGAGCTCCGTAAAAGTCATTCGTCATTAGTCATTAGTCTTGTAAATAGATCTTCCAGTAGTAGTTGAAGGTTTTCTTGTAATTTTCTCAATTATGTTTTTTTTTTGCCTTTGGTTACACACCCTGAAATAATATATATATAATATATATATATATATATATATATATATATATATATATATATATATATATATATATATATATATATATATATAATATATATATATATATATATATATATATATATATATTGAGAGAGAGAGAGAGAGTGGACAAAAGTTCGTTAAAGCCGAAATTCGTTTTATCGAAGTCCGTAAAAGCGAGGTTTTATTGTATATATATATATATATATATATATATATATATATATATATATATATATATATATATATATATATATATATATATATATATATATATATATACAGTAAATCCTCGCTTTTACGGAGATCGATATAACGAATTTCGGCTTTAACAAACTTTTTCTGCCAGTCCGATATATGCAGGGATTTACCGAATATATTCAGTAAATGCAGAGTTTGGTTCGGTGGTGGGCCGACCGAAGATGTATACGCAGATCGGTAGATGGCAGTGAAAATAAAGCCAACTAAGTGGTGTGTGGCTCCGCGCCGATCAGTCTAGCTTTGTCGGCTCGCGTGTAAACACCTCCTCTCACGTCTTCCCGTGCCTCACTACGTTGCCTGCCTCCCGTGCCTTACCACGTATTGTTTTAATTTCAAAGTATGCGTGTAGTATTTGTGATGTCTGCATGTACGTAAGTATACAAACTTTCATCTAATGTAACAAACAAAATTCATTATACACGGGAATGGTCGGAAATAGCGTACCGTCACCTCATATAACGGACTAAGTTTGTTATATGCAAAAAGTTCGGAGCCCTCGGATGTAACGAACTTTCGGATATATCATCACCCCCTTCCCCTCAATTGGTTCGGTATAGTGAGGGTTTACTTCTTCTTCTTTCTGTTTAACGTCAGGTTTTCCCATAACATTTTATGAGGTTAGGCGACCGATAATACGCTTCCAACTATCTCTACCCGTTGCCTCAACTTCTTCAATGCCCAATGCTGCCAGATCCTCTTCAATACACTGCCTCCATGTCTTCCTAGTCCTGCCCGTTGAACGGTGACCTGGAACTTCCACTCTAACAGCTCTACTCAAAGCCTCAATTACCTTATCTCCTCTTCACGTACCCAAACCACCTCAATCGCCTTACTCTCAGCACTGCACTCAGCTCCTTCAATCCACATTTTCTTGCCACCTCTTCACTGAATACTTCATCTCTCCATGTGATCCCAGTCATATATCTCAACATTCTCCGATCCCAACCAACCAACACATCCTCCAACTTCTTCTTTGTCTCACGAAAATGTCACGATGTCTATAAGTATGTGTCATGACGGTCGTAAGATGCTCACAATGGAGTCATGATAGCTGTAAGTCTGCTTTCCCTCACATCTCTGCTTCTCGGCCTCAAGAGGACCGTCGAGCGATCATTACCATACTACACTGCATGGGGGTCAGTCACACATGTCTTACTGGCCAGCAGATATGACTGCTTGAGGAAGAAAAAACTAAAAGTTAATATATATTCAAAAATAAAGAAAAAGTTTTTTGGATAATAGGGATTAAAGTAATATTTTTTGGGATATGTGCAGAGTAGGAGCCACTTGCAAGAAACAGTGTGTAAAAATATATTAGCATATTTCATTAAAAAGATAAGTCTGAGAGTATTACAGATAATGTGTATGATTCCATTAAGCATTATCATTATAAAATTAATAACCCAAAGGAAATTAAACCTAACCTGGACTACCAACAACGTTAACTAATCAATTTATTTGACCTAACTTCCTAACCAGGGAGTAACGTTTTTCAAAAACTAATAATTTACGATATGCGAGGAACTACACCTGCCTCGTTCCTTCCTAACTGAGGAGGGGATTACCACTTTCACCAGCCGACGATGCTTCACCTATCAAGTGCTTGTTGGCCGGCCACGTCAATACCCTCCACCCCCGTGTCCAGGGGTAAGGAGGTAATCTAGCCACGGTGATGACGGGACCTCGCCGTCCTGGGCAGGATTAAACAGACAGCTAGTCGCTCTCAACTCGACAACACCTCTCACCACAAACTACTGTTCTCATTCCCTGAAGACACTCGCTGGAGAATTGGGTGCTCTCCAGACTGCCCTTCACTGTCTTGAAATCATTCAACACTCCCCGCTGCCTGAAGTGGTAACTACGTTGCTGAAGATTGCTGCTGCAATACTCCTCCTCCATGCTGCGGTACATGGATTTAACCTATATAACAATGGATAAAAATAGCGAAAAGTGGATTTGGCATAAAGATGAAAGACCAAGGCTAATTACCCTGCTTTTATCGACGATGGATTACGAAGTATACGTATTCACGTATACATCATTGATTTATGCCACGGACCCACGGAGCCTATTGCAGCCACGGAGGAAACATCTCTGTTCCGTCGCTGCGGCCACACATAATACGCATTTATCTATCTAGACTTGATATTTCCATAAACATCTGACAGACCCGTGATACGATAGTATAATCATTATGATGCGTTGCATTTGTAATGTAATTTGTCTATGTCATACGATGCATTGGAGCAACCATTACGGACGGCTTGGATCAATTTGTACCTCTATTGATACACATGTAATTGTATGTTATAGATGATAAGTTCAGAGGCTTTATAGATTCTTCGATGTCGACAGGTTTTGACCGAAAATAATTTATACACTGAGTCCAACGCAGCGGGTTTTCTTATCCTGAGAGTGACGCAAGTGCCTTACTGGCGCTTACATTATGATTTCAATGAAAAATTGTGAAACAATGGTGTAATCTGTTATAGTACATACATCCGCATGGAATAATTAGCCAATATGATTTCAACATCTGTGCAATGGTAATTATACTTGCTTTTTTATAGCAATAAAACTACATATTTAAAGTTTGAGTCTTAGTATTAATATTTTGTATCTACTCATGTGTCTGGAATACTACATATTCATCATTATCATCATCATTATAAGGAAATAAACAATAATACTCAATAAAATATCCTAACGCAGTTCCTACAGTACCTTTTAATTAAAAGGCTCAATGGATATTCTTTAATCCTCGTCTATCTTATATTTCGTACTTACTTAAAAGACAAATGAGAGTAAACTTGAATATCTGGTACACCTGGAATAGACTCAGTTATCAGGTAGTTAGAGACGTTAGTGCAGAGCCTTTCAATAGCCTGATAGGGGAGCAGAAGGTCCCGAGTTCAAGTCTCACCAAGGAGCAACTGTTAAATCTATCGTCGAGTGGCCAAAACAACCCACATGCAGCGTATACCTGTCTCCCGATTGCGAGTGTGACGGTGGACTCTAGGGGCTGCATGCGCCTTAAACTGAAGAACCGAACATCACAGAAAATGGGCTCTTCACCTGAGACCACAGGTGTCACTATATATATATATATAAAAGATCCAGCCTGCGCCACCAACGGGCGAGATCGACCAACATCAAGACTCTCCATATGCCTACAGGCGCTATAGGCTACAACGTAAAAAAAAAGAGAAAAAAAAGAGACGATAGTGAACTTTAACAGATGACTCGACAAATATATGGAAGGGATGAAAAGTGGATGTAGGTAAAATATACGTATTACAGGAACTACCACGTGTAAGTCTATATACCAGCTTCTTGTAGCTTCCTTATGTTCTTATGTTCTAGTGTTTGACAACACAACCATTAAATCTACCTGACAAAAAATATGAAGGGGACGGTGTCCAGCCTATACGACTGACTTTGTTTATTCATAATTACATTCTTTAAGGGCTTGCAGGAAATCTATACATCTTGAATCCCTTCTTAGGCCTATTGTCACCTCCGACAGTACAGCAGCCCAGCATTAAACTGATTAAAAACAGCGTGAATTGGACTGAGAAGCCCCTCAAGTCTAACTAAGTGAGCGGAGGAGGCCCTGGATACAAGATGGCGCCCAGTGGCCTTTAACATAGTGCTATGAATGGCGCTTCCCTATGAAGATCACACGATCCTAGTGGCAGCTACCGGGGTGCATATTGCCATTTTCCGGAATAGTATGTGGTATGTGGGATGTCTCTAGCCAGGCTAATCACCGTTGTCCAAGCTCGTGACGTCACATGGGGGTGGAGCTTAGGTGATCGCTGGGTTATAACCTGTGTTCTATTTTATGTCATTTATAAAGTCTAGGCTAGGTTAGGTTGGGTTAGGTTAGGTTAGTCTAGGTTAGGTTAGGTAAATTAAACAATTTAAAAGCCTAATAATTTAACCTTCAATAAAACATAAGTGATTATAACCCAGTAATTACGTAGGCTCCACCCCCAATGTGACGAGGTTGGACATCGGTGATTGGCTCGACATCCCCACACCACATACTATTCTAGAGAACGGTAATATGCTACCGGGGTGGCTATCTACCTCCGCCTCATCTGAATGATCCCATTGGCTGCCCTGTATTTCTAACCGCCTGGCAGAAACCACTCGTGTGAAATTAGTTTTGCTGATGCTTTGAGAACCATAACATGTTGAACTCTCTTTATTATTTTTGCGCTGAAAATGTACACAAAGTATTGAGCTTCATATATCAGGAGATCTGCCTGGCCCGAGGATTAATAATTTTTTTGAAGGAACATTAGGAAAAAATGTAGTTAAAAAGAGTATTGAGGAATTTTTATTTTTTTATTCTGTATCACAACATATCAAAATCTCCTGGGATACGAATATAGTATATTATAGACCTATCTACCTATCATGTGAGGCAAATTAATCAGAGTTCAATTGTGATATTATTTATTCAACTTATATATTTCTACAAAAAATATAGATAGTCAGACTCGGAAATCACTCCTTTTTGAGAAGCAACATTAAAGAAAATGATGTACGCTTAAAACACTGTTATGTGTGAACATTTTAGTTTGATTGGCAAAGAAATGCGGAAATACGTATTTTTCCAAGCGCCCCCTAAGACCTTTTTATTGTTAATAAAATGCTCAAGCACTGCCCGCAAAGGCCATTAATTGCAGCAAAAGTTTGATTTTCATACAAAATTCAGCTGATCTATTCCTATAGCATCCGTGAAAATGTTTTAATTGGGTCGGTCTTAGGTTAAAAGAAAAAAAATGAAAAGAAAAAAAAATGAAATTGTTATGTATGCATTATGTATGTATTACACCCTCTTTAACGCATACGATACTTCCTCGTGTTTTGTTACTAAAGGAGGACTACATTTGTTAATGAAATTTCAATAAAGGAAAAATATATATGTATAAGCTCCTAGTTCAATTTTTGGTATATAACGAAAGAAATAATGGCATTAATGTGTTCAACCCGTCGTTATTATTCTAACCACCGATAATGACACACACATGCATGGTCAAATTGTCATCGCTGAAGAAGGCATGGAGTAGCTGTCTTAAGTTCACTATTTCGTACCACTGGAGTCTTGAGGCTGCATTGAAGCAGATGAGTATTTGGATGACGGTCTTCCTGCAACGTCGTGTCGTGGTGTGACTGAAATATTCCATTCGTCATGCTTTGACGATCCGTCAGGGTGGCCTGTAGCACGGCAAGGTCATGGGACGTGTTGTAACTGTCGAATAAATCCGCGACGGCACTTGTGTGGTGGGTAGCGTGCGAGGGCTGGCCTACGGGCGAGCTCCCAAGGTTGTCCGGGGTAATAATGGTTCTGGGAAAGGTTCCGTTCCTACACGTGTGGGGTAGATCATACGTGGCTTTCTGGAGTGGAAGAAAATGTTGACCACTGTGTACAGTAATACTTTTAATACCTACCTCGAGTTTCTTGATTCAAAAGAAACAAGTTGACCTACAACATTATCTAATAAATCCATCTCTATACACCACCTTCTGTGATATTCGAATGGAATTACTTGTTTTCATGAGTCTTTTATTTTAAAATTTTACATATCTTATACATATCAACTGAAGCTTTCAGATATGAAAATAAAATTGTGCAGTCACCAAAGCTCCAAAATATTTAGAAGGATAATAATAATGATAATAATAATAATAATTATTATTATTGTTACTATAATAATAATAGTAATGATAATTGTAACAATGATAATGATAATGATAATAATTATTACTATTTTTGGTATTGATATTATTACCATTTTTTTTATTATTATAATTATTGTATTGATGTTACTGATAAATGGTAAACAAATAAGGCGATTACTTCATGGATTTAAAAATGTGAAGATGACAATATTGTTAGGCATTTCTAATATATCTCCCAGGTTTTTTTTATTGGGACTACGATTATGTGAGCAAAGGGTTGTGTTGCGCAGAGATTAATACAATTCTGATTTAAGGGGAGGGGTAAGCATTCATGTCATCATATAGGAAGAATGGTTAAAATTTTATGAAACTTTAACACAATGTTGGGACTTTTACAAACGGCTTCAAACCAAAAATCAAGACATTTTGGTGAACATTTTTTTCTATAATTTATGTTTGTTTAAAACGTACATTCTTCAAGCTGTCTCTCCTCCTTCAGTTTTGCTACTAATGCTTATTTTTTAAGTTCATTTTAAAGAGGAAGTTTATTTCTATTAATTTGGTTGACGGAATTTGAATTTTTGTTTTTGTTTTCAAGATATATATAATTTTCGAAGAACATAAAAAACAGGAACAACAAGATGTCATTTGATTTGATTAGGACATTATTTTTTCATATATCAATATTTTGGCAAGATGAATTCTTCTTTATATCATACTGATCAAAACAAACTTAAACGATTCAAAATTGGGTAAAAATTGAGCAAGTAGAGTCTTATAGAGGTATTGGAAATCAGTCAAAAAGTAATTTTGAGAAAACGGTCCTCAAGATTGGCTCTACAAATTACTCCTATAAAAATCCATATAACAGAAATTTCTATTCTATATAAATTATATAGCCCTTTTAATAAAGATTCCAATAAAACAAACAGATAAAAAATTGATCAATAAATAAAAAAGATACAGCATCTTGAATGCAAGTATCGAGAGTAATTCTTGTCGGCGATTTTAGCGGTGATGGGCATTTTCATCTAATAAATCAAATATAAATAATAAAAAACCTACATATCTTTATCAGGGCCCTCCTAGAAGGCTTTGCGTTTGTTCAAACTCTTCCACACTACCCCAGGGGTGGTTTGAGAAGCGCGTTTTTTCCCCAGAGTTTCCCCAGTAGGCCTATTCTCTTGTGGTTGCTGTACCAGACAGCAACCACAACCAATTTTTTAAAGATAAAACAACAAGAAAACTGGAAAATATAATGGAAAACTAAATTTGTATTAGATAATATGACAACACTCCCTGACGTCTGAGCCCTTTAAACGCGCGTAGGGCATTTAAAATACGCGCGAAAGTTGGGTGGTGTTTCAGCTGTCTGAAGATGCCAAAACCTAATTTTCGTATTTTTTGATGAAATTCCGCTTCTGAATACTTACCCCTCCCCTTAATGTTTTTGTCCATGACACTAAGGCACTAGCAAGGACAGCAGGGATCACAGACCATACCACAAGCATGATTACAGGAACAAAAGAAATTGATCAACCATCATTGTTGAACTTGCTGCTTACCAGACAATAAAAATCAAATTTGAAATGCTGAATAGAACCCATCCTTAGAAAGAAGATAGATCATGTTATGCTAAAATGAGACTTTGTAGCTTTGTATGATATATTCGACGTTGAACACAAACTTAAATGCACAAAGGTCAACTTAATAAAAAAATAATAAGGAAAATCAGGGGTACTTCAAAGATATAGATAATTAGGTTCCTGAAAACCCGTCAAAATTTTCAAGATTTAGTTGATAAGCACATTCCTTATAAACCATCATAAATAGGAGGGTTAAGCAATGCTTTATTGGCAAATGTATGGCTGCAAAAGAAAATGAAGAGTTATTAATGTGAGGATTCAAAATAGGCGGGTCGACGCATCCCTGCCGTCAGCTGTTTTTTAGGTGAGTTTTGTTTACCAACCACTGGAAAGGCGGGAAGGGTGAGACCAGCAGAGAGGAGAGAGCGCTGGGAGGGCGGTTTGCTGGAGTCTGGGGGAGATTTGTTGTGTGTACGAGGGATGGTTGTGGCCTGTCTTGGGGATGAGGTCAGCCGCTGCCCGCATGAGACCTACGACTGCCAAAGCAGGAGTTTTTGTTGTGTTAAGCAAGGAGCGAATCCAAGACGGGGGATAGCAGCGACCTTGGGATGCTGAAGGTGTTGTGGAAATTATCCACCAACCACCCTCTCAATTGGTAGAGTGGTAGTTTTGTTTTCCCCCCTTTGTAAGGGAGATATAGTTTGCTCATCGTAAGGGAGAGAGTAGGGATGTATATATATAATTAAAATGGCAATGGGTATTAATTAAGGTATTTTAAGTAAATGATAAGTACTGGGATATTATAAATGAACATTCCCAGTGGTATTAACCATTTGCACCTTATATAATTAGCACCTTGGTTTGAAGTGGCTGGTCATTGGCCGCCGCCCATTAGTTTCTAGCCACCGAGAATTGTATACGTGGCTGGGTATTGTAGCGGTCCACCCGCCGCCCACCAAGAAGTGAGTTCCAGAACCCATGGTAATAACATCTTTCTTTAATCTTCTCTGATTATAATGAGAAGAATTGTGTATACGTTCATTTTGTACATATAAGTGTTAATATAGGACGTGTCTTATCGACAGAGCGAATATCAGTGCCGCGTCTATTAAAGCCTGAATAGCCTCCCTGACGTCTCAGTGATTATACTCGCCACACCGTGAGGGTGTGAAAACCCGCCTGACGCCAATACCAAAACACACCGCCTCCGCCCTTCACAGCTGCTCTTCACTGCCGGCCTGTTCAAGACCTGGCCACTTCTAATAACAAGACATTGCAGTATTGATAAGCCTGCAACGCAATTCAACCCTACTATCCACCGATAAGTATCTTAGTTAGTTCTAACTGGGGTATTTTGTCGAGATGAGATAGACAATCGGTTTTCTATAGGTAAGACTCTAAATAAATAAATGTTTGTGACATAAAATTTCCACAAAATGGTGCCCCGAGTGAGGAATGTTGATGTTCATGTATTTCAAAGTGATCGTTGTAAGGCGTAGTTATGAGCCTACCACAACAGCTGGTTGAAGGAGTGGAGGTGAGGTGTTTTGGGGCGTCGGGAACGACTCAACAGCCGTGTGACTATACATACGCCAGATAGTAGATAACATCAGAGGTTACGTAGCACTAGTTACTTGTAATGGTTAAGTGGTGGTTGGTCATAGGCCTGGTTATGCATCTTTACAGACCGAGCCAACCACTTAGGATATAATAATTAAAATTATCAACTAACAATTATTTTTAGTGACGTAATCTTGCATTTGATACTTTATTAATTTTGATTTAGTTATTAACTAAATCATGGCGAAATTTGCTAAGCATTCATTATCGGCTAAATTAGCAAGTTCACTACGTGATACTAATTAGTATATAA